>CAKNYM010052119.1:188581-257140 GCA_932195095.1 Andricus curvator | reverse complement strand
TATATATATATATATATATACAAACATTTTAGAAATGCAATTAAATACCTCAAAAAATAATTTAAAAGATAAACAAAGATTGGAAAAAAACCTTCAAAATTTAAAAAGTAAAAGTAAAGTTCAAGTACCTATCAATATAAATAAGCATAAAGATACAAGAAACTTTTGATATAAAAGAATAAAATTTCTTGACGGATATGATTTGATAGAAATTTCCGAAATTTGTAAGATAGTATTTTTATATAAGTTCTGCAAAGATAAGATATGATATTATGATCATTTTTTAAACTTGGATGCATATTAACTTAATAAAACAAATAACAAACTTTAATGTTGGATATTGTTTTTATTAGTCACGTTACTGATTTTAAGCATTATCACAACTACATGACTTTCATATTAAAATGTTGAACAATTAACTGTACTACATATTGTTAAAATGGTTTTATTTACAAGTCAGTATGTGATATTTTTCAATCATGCATGAAAGACTGTGCTTTCGTCTGTAAGTTGTCTACAAGAAGCCTGGACCTATGCGGAAATCAAGATAAATCAAGAAACAAAACCCATGAGATTAAATTCGTATTTATATCAGACAAACTCAAATAGATTTTAGACAATATTAACAATTGAAGGAGAGTGCAGATCACGACTTAGAAATTGTTATTTGCGAAAAGCTTAAAAGCATCCTTTTTCGAAATTCGAGGGAAAACTGATTCATACGTTAATGAAGAATTTGGTTAAAAGTGTATTCAATTAATATTCTGGTTTTTAGTCTGAGATATTCATGTTTATATTTCATGAATCAATCCAAGGAAAGAAATTGGTTACCCCAATAAAGGCTAGATTGGGAATAATAAAACGATTTTCGTGAATAGGGCTTCGATAAAAATCTGTGTCTCAAACAGATATATACCAGAAAATTTGATTCTTATCGCTTTGTTCTTATAGCATTTATTTTTCATTTTAATCGCTAAAGAGATTATATTTAAATGAATACGAACTTATTTGCTTGAGAAAAAAGTTCCCTCGAATTTGCTGCATCCAATTTTTAAACACCATTTTTTTATGCCTAAAATCATAAAAAGATCATTTTAAAAATATAAGAAAAAAATATCTTTACGCGGAAAAATTGAGCTGCTGACCATTTTTTCGCTTTGGACTTCAAAACATAATGAAAATTTGTTTGTTAAGGAACATTAAGGTGAAGAAGTAGGTCGGTAATTATTTATTCATGAAAACAGGCGTTATGTGGATGTTTTGAGGATGCCATCTTTTATGATTTTGTAACTTCCTTAATAGCAATTAAAATTCAAGAATAAAGAGTCATAATCTTATTTTTTATACTTAGGGCTGTTCTGGCTATACAGTCGGGTTCAAAATTACTTATTACTTAAATTGATTCATAAAATTATCAAAAAGAAGGCCCATTGACTATTTCAACAAAATTGAGAAGTGAAACCCAAACGTAAGTGATCAAAGAATAGTTGCGGTCATAATTGTTCATCTAAGTGTAGTTATTTACATATTTACGTTCTTTCTTCTGCTTTAGGGAAATGTCATTATTTTTATTCATTTTTCCTTTCCAAAGGCTCATTCTGCCAACGGCGATATCACGCTGAAAACACCAGTTCTCGTAAGATCACTGAAGTTAAGCAGCGTTTGGCGCGGTTAGTATTTGGATGGGTGACCATCCAGGAAAACTCCTATTTTCTTCCTCACTCTTTCTCTTATTTATTTTTGTTAAACTGAATCGCAAAACACATAATCTCCTCATTCCATTACCTCCGAAATATAAATCAGGAGCTTACCTACTCTCATTCCTTCAATCACATATCCTCCTTATCGCTTCTAAACTGATTTACAAAACAGGCGCTTACCTACTAACATTCCTTCTTTAGCCACCAATTTTTCTAACCTCCTAATCTGTCACCCTGTCACGTTTCACACAACTATACACTTTGCCCTGCTTTTGACTTTTTTTCCACTTTAGCCTCTCTATTTCTTCCATCCCTCTTTTTCCTATTTGTGGTCCTCTTCTTTCTCCTCCAGACGAATCACCTCCATTTTTCCCTCCTTCTCATTCCACTTTCATATGTTCTCGCCGATTTTTCTCTCATGTATCTGAGCTTCACTTCTATTCCCATCCCTGTAATTCTCTCCTTCTCTTTCGTTAGCCAATCTTCAATCTCCTTTTATCTCTCAGTCCAGTCTTCGTCTATCCAGATTGTTCTCTGCTGTTTTCAGCTTCAGCATTAGCCCTCCGTCGATTTTCCAGGACTGCTCCACTTTAGCTACCCGCTGTGTATGGGCCGCTAAGCTCCCCACTACGGTCACCACCTCACAGTCCTCTCCACTAACCCCCAGAACTCTCAAATTCCTCCTTCTCAAAATTCTGGCCTCATCCTCCCCTGTCCACTCTTCCTTCGTCAACGCTTTCGGCGGATTCTTCCAGGTGCTCTCCATCTCCTCCTCCTCCGTCTGACTACTTGCACCCCTCATCTTTCTCTCCATCCTTGTCGCTGACAAATCTCCCTCCTCTTTAGGTTGCACATCCTTTGCCTTCTCCATCCATCCATCAACTTTGAGATTTAGCTCCTGGATGCTCTGTTGTATTTTCTTCATTTCTTCCAGCAGCTTCTCCCTTTCTTTCTTGCTCTCCAGGTTCGCTAGTTTCCCATCCTTCTCCCACTCCACTTTAACCAACTCCCACCAAGCCTCCATTTTCTTCTTCCTGTTCTCCCCTTCTCCACTCATCACGCTACTCTACTTTCTACCGCTAAGACGCTGTTGTCTCTCCACCTCTTCCTCTCTCTTCCCGTCAGCTGAGACTTCTCCCTTCAATCACCACTGTAGTCAGACTACCACCTCGTCCTAGTTGACGCTCTCGCCACGTGTGTCTCCGGCGCTTCTGTTCCTTGGCTCTTCCGGTTCGTCCCCTGACCTCAAACTCCCACGTTTCTGTTTACAGTTTTCCGTTTTCCTACTTCCCTTCAGTATCCACTTCCACAGTTTCAATTTCATCCTTTTATAATCACTTCCTCTCCTTTTATTTCACCTCTCAACGCACCTCCTGCCCTCACAATCCTCTTTTTCAAGCAAAAAGTGCCACACCGATCTCACACACGTCCACTTTACTTTATTCCCGAACCGGAAGTTCCAAAATAATTATACTTATTTTTTCTCAATGAAACAATTTCCAAAAAAACGTGACGACTAGTGTCATTGGGAACCTTTCGAAAAATATAATGTGCTTTTGTAAATTAAAATTGAATGAAAATTACGTATTTTGCCTAATATGCATGAAAAAACACAAATATGCAAATAACTGTATTTACATAAACAATTATTACCTCAACTATTTTACTATTATTTACGTTTGAGTTGCTTCTCTCAAATTTTTTGCAATGGTCAATGGGGATTTTGTTGTCAAATTTATAAATCAAGTTGAAGATTAAGTAAGTTTGAATTTGCAGTACAACTAAAAGATCTTTATGTTTCCTAAACGAAGAAACCTAAGCTTTTCTATGAGATCAAAATTAATAAAAAAAATGTTCTTCAATTCATTCTAGAATTTTAAAAACTTCCAATTTAAAATTGTTTCAACCCTGAGGGCTTAATTTAAAAATGTTCAATGCAAAATAGATGCCTAAGATTTTTAGTGATTAGACAATTTTAAATCAATAGCATTTGAAAATAAACAATTTCGTAATATTAGACGATTTGTTGAGGTATGAAATCCAACAATTTCTAAGTTATCCGTTGTACGTGTATGTTTCTCAAGTAAGAACAATATTTAATTAAAGATTTTAAAAATATCACTAATTAAAATTACGAAAATAAGAATTTTTTCAAACATACTTACCAACTACAATTATTCATTTGATAAATTATTCAACTCGCTTTTAAAATGTTTAGAGCTCTAAGTATCTAAAAATTTATTATTATCAATTTTTCAAATAATTTTTCTTTTTCATATTAGAAAATAAAAATCCGGCGACGGGAACACGCGCATAGCGCGCTTGTATTCACTGCTAGATTTAAAAAATAACCCATCAAAATCGTTTGAAGTTGAACAATTTTTATGAAAAACTTTTCAAGTTGATAAAATGTAAATATAAATAAATTAAGCATTTTTTGAATTAAACAGATTTTAACCTTAGCAATCGAACGGTTTTAATTTGAAATCCTTTGCAGTTAAACAAATTACCTTTTGATTGCAATCACAGCCTATTGAAATTTTTAGAGCAATTTGTTTTATCGTTCTAGGTGCACATATTTCCAACTTTGGACATCGATGAAACTTAAAATGTTTTCTTCGAGGAGAATGTTTTCTGAACTTTGGACAGTGAACCAAAATCGGATTTTCGGTTCAAAAATAAATTGAGGATTTACATTCTAGCTAATGAGTTGCTGAACTGATACAAAAAAGTTTCATGCATTGATATGTATATTAGAATTTCATATTTTATAACAAGCACATTCTGGATTCCCACGGGTGGAGTCCAGATCAAATTCGTACTTATTTCGGACAAACTCAAATAGAGTTTGCAAAATGATAGTAATTATGATAGAATGTGAATGACGTCGGACAAATTTCTAATTTCAGAAAGCTTAAAAAAAGTTTTAAAAATTATAAATATATTAAAGTATTTTATTCACTAAATGACAATCAAGGTAAAATGACCATCAGCATCTAAATGATCCCCATTTTAAGTAATCAGGGGAAAAACTGATTATTGAGTTGGTAAAGAGTTTGGTTGACACTGTATCTAATTAATATTCTGGTGTTTAATTAGAGTATGTATATGGTATCATTATCATTATCAAATTGATTATACGCGTTAAACTTGTTCTTCTAAAATATTCATATTTAAATTTCATAAATTATTCCAACCAGCAGTTTTTAACCCATTACCATTAACCCGTTGTTAAATAACTTTTTCTTGAACCTAGACTACATGAATTTCTTCTACTATGTATCGCAGAGTAAAATAAACCAAGCTTTGTTACAAAAATATTTGTTTTCAATGAAATTGTTCTCCAGGAAAAGGAAGTGAGCTATTTCATTTTTCCCGAAGTTTCAGTTTTAAGGTAGTTGTCGTTATTAATGGTATTTTTGAGGAAAAAAAGATTACTTTTTAATGTAGTAGTAAATACCAGAGAGACTTTTTGTCTAATGTAGGCTAAGAAAGCTATAAACAATTGACAACTATAACTGTTCTACAAAATTAACTAAAAAATGTGATCTAACAATAATTAGTTTCTTTCAAAAAGAAACTTATCCATCACTGCAATTTACATGCACTACTTTAAAATCATCTAAGATGTTGAGATGCGGCCCTACTGGAGTTTCCTTAATTTCACCTCGAGTCAATGGAGTAATCGTGCCGCTTTCCATGTTGAGTTTTGCTCGCCCTTTACATTGAATTCGAGGACTATATGCATATATTCCAGCAAGAATGTAAGTAGTATCCAATATTGCAAAAAGGTCACCTTGCAATGTTGATAATACAATTTGTTCTCCGGTTGGCATGGGCCGGAAGACTCTCCGTCCTGCGAGTATTTGAATTGGCTTATCCGCAGGAAAAGTGTATCTTCGAAGTTCGAATTGCTGGTGCGGATTTTTATAGGGAATAAACCGAATAAATTGAAGTTGGTCAAGTCCATATATACTTCCATCAGAGCAAAAAAACCTGGTTGTTGGAGCTGTATACCTGGCAGGAGGAGACCGGGACCTTGGACGACAAGGAGATTCGACAGGAGAAGACCTGATTAGAGAATGAGGTCTGGCAGGAGGAATATAGCTGGCAGGAGAATTTTGTCTGTCAGGAGAAGATGAGCTGCCACGAGCAGCACCAGGAATAGGAGCGCCATCAGGCAAACAGTCGAACTGTGAACTTAACTCTGCAAGAAGAAGCAGATGATTACGAGGGTTGCCTTTTATATTTTGAGCCTTGGCAATACTAGTGTTTACAGGTGCCATCTGACGTTTCCAATTGAAAGTTTGACCTTTTTAACCATAACCTTCTTCAGAACGTTTTGTCATTTGAGCATAACCTGTATTGTTTGCAGTGACTTGAAAATATTGTCTCAGCGAAAAAATGGAATTGAATCGTGAACATTTTCGTGCGATGATTTTTTACGATTTTTGACGTGGATTATCTCAAGAACAGTGGGGTGGTTTTCTGAATTTAATCGGGGCCGTGGTTCGCTTACCGAGGAAGTTCGAGAAGGTCGTACAAAACCAGTCGTTGTCCCAAAAAACATTGATGCTGTGCGTGAACTGATACTGAAAGATCGTCATGTGACTTATCGTGAGATTCAGGCATCCTTAGGCATTAGTGGTGCCAGCATAAAGTCAATATTGCATGAACATTTGGCTGTCAAAAAAATGTGTTGTAGTTGGATCCCACATAATTTGACAATCTCTCAAAAAAGGCTCGTGTGGAGCAGTCATTTCAAGTCACTGTAAACAATACAGGTTATGCTCAAATGACAAAACGTTCTGAAGAAGGTTATGGTTAAAAAGGTCAAACTTTCAATTGGAAACGTGAGATGAAACCTGTAAACACTAGTATTGCCAAGGCTCAAAATATAAAAGGCAACCCTCGTAAATTCTTTTGAAGAACGTGTAGTTTTGCATTACTAATGATAACCTAGAAATGTACCCAGCTAATATATTCCGTTCGCAGAATGAAGTTGGTTCGTAGTGAAGTTTTTGTTTTTTCATTACTATATTTCAATATTACTCTTCTATCAGTGTGTGATAGTTGATGTATGTATGTATGTATGTATGTATGTATGTATGTATGTATGCCATTAAGCCATTTCCCTTTCAGGGTAGGCGTGACACTACCCGATTCGGGTAGTGTTTCTAGGTGGATAATTTTCTTGTAGTTATAAATAATTACAAGTGTGGGCTCACCACACCCACGATGTGCCATCAGCACTCAGTATTCTTGAATGGTCAACCATCCAAGTACTAACCGCGTCCAACGCTGCTTAACTTCAGTGATCTGACGAGAACTGGGTTTTTCAGCGTGGCGTGGTATGGTATGATTCAGAAATTAAAAATATTGATGCACCTAATCAATTTCAATTATGGAAAAACTTCTAAGTTTACTGCGTCGGTAATTTTTTGTCACTAAGAATTTAAATTTTATGAATAGATTGCAAATGTTAGTGTTATAAATTTTAGAATAATTATGCAAATTTCAATTGTCATTATAGTAGTTGGTGCTCAGGTAATTTATTAAATTGATTCAGAATTAATTTCACTTTTGAAAGTATTAAAAGGATATGAATTTACTCCGTCCATAATTTTTTGTTCGCTAATAATTTAAATTGAATAACATGCTTTAAATAAAATAATTTCGAATTATGTGTATGTGTTAAAGTTAGAATATTCTTTTCCTTTTTTATTTCAGTTTTTTGAATTTTGTTGGTTTTATTAATTAAAATTTGAAAACCCGTAACTGGAAAAGAAAATCATGTTCAACTAAAATATATAGTTTTCAGGATTAATTTCAAATCTTGGAAATTTTACAACAAAATTAAATTCATAATTGGAAACTAATATTTGTTAAAGACCTTTGCCTTCTTATTTAGGTAACGTTCTTGATTTCTCATATAAATCAAAACAAATTGGGTCTTTTGGAGGTCGAAAGTCGAAAAAAATCAAATTTAGTTCTGATCTTGAGTTATGAACTTTAAATATTTATTTTTTGAACGAGTAATTAGAATAACAAATTAAATTACTTGACGAATCACATATTTTTAGCTTCAAAGAAATTTCCATTTCACGTATTAGTTATCAGTATTATTTGCTCTTGAGTTGGTATATTTGAAGTTTAAAGCTGTACTGAGAAAAATTGATTATAACGTTTATGATCTTGGATTTCAAATTTTGGGACAGCAATCTATAGCAATTAAGCCATATAATTAGTATTGTTAATTTGCAAAATCCTGGATCATAAAACCCAATATCTCGATATTAGTTTCTAATATTAAAATTCAGACATCGAAAATGTAGTAGATGCCAGCCTTATTCATGAATTTGTGCAGGTAGCACAAAAATGAAAAAATGATGTTTTGTTGGCATTCTATCCACTGTACGATCTTATATTTTTCCTATCAAAAGTCTTTCATTTAAATTCTATCAAATCTTATCCGCGCCTGAAATTTATGAAACCCAATTTTCTAGAACTTGGAAAATTTATATCTAATTCTACTGGTAGATAAATTTCATAGGTTTTTCCAAGAAAACCCAGAAAATTTTGATAGAATAGAATGAGATTTCTTGACGGATAGTATTTGATAGAAACTTCCGAAATTTGTAAGATAGCATTTTGATAACTTCTGCAAAGATAAAACATAATAAATTGCACTGAGCGAAGAATTCCCGTGTAGTTCGGGTTCACACCCCAATAGTTCGGGTGCTTGCTCTTTTTTTCTGTTTCACACGAAGGTTTGGCGCGCTTGCACTACTGAGACGTGCGATCACCCCAACGATTCGGGTGCTCACCTGAAACAGCAGCGGCCGAAGTGGTGGGGCGCCCGCCCGAATAGTTGGGGAGCTTGCACGAATGATTCGGGAGATTCGAGTCGTCAAACGCGTTGGATGTTGCGCGTTCGACGTTTGCGCATGTTCGCTAATGATTTGATTTTTCGACTCATGTGCAAGCAAAGAATAATGTTTTATATTTCTCTTACCTTCGTTAAGGATTATCCAAAGAAAAACCAGATAACTAGTTACACTTTATTCCACTGACATCTCGCACATGAACAATAAAATCGACATAAACTAGAAACAGTGACATTCGGGCAGAGCCTGATGTTCATCAGCTGCGGCCATTAGCGAACATGCGCAAACGTCGAACGCGCAACATCCAACGCGGTTGACGACTCGAATCTCCCGAATCATTCGTGCAAGCTCCCCAACTATTCGGGCGGGCGCCCCGCCACTTCGGCCGCTGCTGTTTCAGGTGAGCACCCGAATGGTTGGGGTGATCGCACGTCTCAGTAGTGCAAGTGCGCCAAACCATCGTGTGAAACAGAAAAAAGAGAAACCACCCGAACTATTGGGGTGTAAACCCGAACTACACGGGAATTCTTCGCTTAGTGTGGTTAATTCCACTTCTTCAAAATTGAGTTCCTAAGACGGACCATTTGACCTATTTTATTTGACATCGAAAATCATTACTTTATGATCATTTTTTGAACTTTTATGCATATTAACTTTATGAAACAAATAAAACGTTTCTAATTTTCAGCATTATAACCACGACATGAATTTTATATTAAAATGTGGAGCAATTAACTGCACCATCTATCCATATAATGCTATTATTTGCAAGTGTGATATTTTTTAATTATGCATGAAAGACTGGGCTCTTGTCTCTAATTTTTCGACCAGAAGCCATGACCTATTCAAAAATCAAGAGAGACTAGGAAATATAACTCGAAATTGTTTCCTTGAAAAAACAAAAAGAAACAAAACCCTTCAGATTAAATTCGCATTCATTCCTGACAAACTCAAATATACTTTCTGAAAGAATAGCAAGTGGGATAGAATGCAGATTACGACGCAGAAATCGTTGTTTGCGGATAGCTTAAACACTTTTCTAAAATTTTGCATGTAGTAAAGTATGATATTCACCAATAGAATTGAGGATCACCGTCAAGGTAAAGAGCAGAGTATAAGCGATTCTCATTTTTTGCAATTCAAGGGAAGACTGATTTACACGTTAATGAGGAATTTGGTTAACAGTGTATCTAATTAGTACTAGTTTGGGCGCTTTATTCTTATCGCTTATTTATTTTAATCGCTTAAGTGATAATATTAAAATATATAACTGCTCTGCAAAATTTGCTATTATTTTGCTAAATTTATTATTATTTACGCTTAAGTTACTCTTGTTACATTTTTTTACAATGGTCAATGGGGATCTTGTGTCAAATTTTTAATTCAAGTTCAAGATTAAGTTTGAACTTGACAGTAGAACTAAAACATCCTTATGTTTCCTGAAGGGAGAAACCTAAGATTTTCTATGAGATCAAAATAAAACCAAAAAATGTTCTTTATTTTATTTTAAATTAAATTTTTTTTAATTGTTCTATTTTAAAACAATTACTATATTCTTAGTTGCACATGTATGTTTCTAAAATATGAACAATATTTAATTGAAAATTAAAAAAATACTACTAATTAAAATATAACATTATTTGACTAACAATATCTGAATTAAAAGCGCCTATGAGACAAGACTTATATCCTACGGATCAGCAAATACAAATTTATTAAAATTTGTGTGGACGCAAGGTTTCCAAATACGTGAAAAAAACTTGGCATCCATAAAAATATTAAAAATACGAAAATAAGAATTTTTCAAATATATTTTACTAACTAGGATTAATCATTCAATAAAAATTTATGATTATTAATTTTACAGATAATTATTGTTTTTAATATTGGAAAATAAAAATCCGGTGAAGTTAACGCGTGCATTCGCGCACTTGTATTTATTTGTAGTTTTAAACAAAAAAACAATTAAAAGCGTTTAAAATTAAATATTTTCATGAAAAACTGTTCAAGTTGATTAACTTTAAATATATGTAAATTAATTTAAAAAAATTTAAACTGAACTGTAGTTCAAGAATTCAAAATTGAACAATATTTTATTTTATGAGAAGATTCTGAATCTATTTATAACTGGAAGATCTACAGATTTACAAATTAACAATTAATCTGTTTTACTTCAAAATCTTTTGCAGATAAATACAGCCACTTCTGAGTGCTTGGATTTTCAGAAGTTACTTGTTTTTTATTTGTTCTTTATGAAGTTATGTGCATAATAAATGGAAAACAAGTAACTTTCAAAAATAACGGTAAGATTCCGTGAAAATGTAGGAAGAAATTTTTTTTATCTTTCTAGGTGCCCATTTTTGCAATTTTTGACAATGATGAAAAGTATAATTTTCTGTTCGAGGTGCATGTTTTTTCAACTTTGGACGGTTATTCAAAATCCAATTTGAAATTTAAAAAAAAATTGAGGACTTGATTTCTAGCTATTGAGTTGCTGAATTTTTACAAAAATCATTTTTATTTTACAAAACATAAGAGTTTTCAACTAAAACAATGAATATTCAACTGAAATAGTTGAATTTTCAATCAAAAAAATTAATTATTATTAAAAAAGATAAATTGTCAACCAAAACATAAATAATTAAATTTCAAGTTAAAAAAATTAATGCTTAAGCAAACAAACGAAGTGATACATTTTCAAATCAAATTGTAAATATTTATCTGAAATAGTTGAATTTTAAACTAGAAAGATGAATTGTTTACTGAAATAATGAATCTTTAACTAGAATAATTGAATTTTTGACGAAGAAGATTAATTTTTAACCACGAAGATGAATTTCTACCAAAAGACGAACTTTCAACTAAAAAATATAATTTTTCAATCAAAAATTGAAGAAATACATTTTTAGGCCAAAAATGACGGTTCAAAAAAGGAGATGAATATTTGACTAAAATTATGGAATATTCGACTGGAATAATTGTTACATTTTCATTTGAAAAAAAAAAAAAATTTTCAACCAAAAAACATCCAAAGAAAAAACAAGTTTTCAATCAAACAGCTCATTTTTCAACCAAAGAAATGAATTTTGAATTAAAGTGATGAATCTTCAACCAAAAAAAATTAGTTTTTAGCAAAATAGTTTTACTTTCAACCTAATGATTTTATTTCCTACCTAAAAGATGGATCTTCAACTAAAATGATAAACATTTAATTGGGATACTTTGATTTTAAACCGAATAGAAGAATTTTTAAACAAGAAAATTAATTTTCAAAGAAAAAGATTATTCTCTACCAGAAAATCGATTTTTTTGCAAAATACCAAACTTGAATAGTTGAATTGTATACCCAAAATATCAATTTTCAACCATAAAGATTAATTTAAAAAAAAGACCAATTTTCCACAAAGTACATACATTTTGAAACAAATAGTTTGATTTTTGAATACAAGATATCGATTTTCAACCGAATAGTTGAAGTTTCACCAAAAATAGATGAATTAATTTTGAACAAAGTAGTTACATTTTCAACTAGAGAGGAATTTTAAATTAAAATGATGAATCTTCCAAGTGAGTGTGATAGTGGGGCAGAGGGTGACGAATTAACAAGTGAAAATGCTAATATCCTTAGGATATTAGAAGATGAGGAAGAATCTGAATAACTTAACTTTCAGTTAATTTTAATTGTTCTGTACCTAAACGATTTTAAATAATTTATTTAATAAATTACATGTTTTCTATACGAAATTATAGAGAATCAAATTAATAATTTGATGAAAAAACTTCACCTCATTGGCAAATTTGTTGATGACAGCACTCTCAGCTTGCGGAAATCATTACATAACATTTATTTAATTTTTTTTTAATAAACAATTTAAACTAATTCCCGCGAGACGAATGTGCTGCCATTAAATTGCCACTTCATAACCTCAAAATCCTACTACCGATTGGCCCGATTAGGAACGATTGAAACTTTGCAACACTCAATCGTTTCCAATCGCCCACACACGATTAAGAAACAAGATTAGAAACAATTCAAATTTCTTTCTATCGTTCTGAATTGTTTTCAATTAATTATTTGTAGACGGGTAATTGAGGCGAATTGAGATGAATTCGCTAGAACCTCCGTGAATCTCGCTTTGCGACAATTTTGAATTGGAGCAGGTCGTGAATTCTTGTAAATTCGGAAATAAGAAATTTAGTCTTCAAATCTGCTATTTGCCCGAATTCGGCGAACAATTTGTAGGGGCCCTAATTAATTTGAATGTGTCAGCACGAATTAATTTCAGTGTCAGCCAATTAATTTTAATTCCCGAGATTTAAAGTCAAGTTCGAATTCGCCTGAGTTTGTCAGCGCATAAAGGATCCGTTGTAAATAAATATCAATGAGTCCCGTAGCTCAGTGGTCGCTTTCTAGACTTCACTTGGGATCGTTGGTTCGAATCTCGAGGCATGCAATTTTTATTAATTTTTTTCGAAATGACCTTGACCACGAATTAAAACGAATTGAAACGCATTTAAATCGCGCTGGCTCAATTCGTTTAAACAGATAAGAAGGAAATATTTTCTGATAATTGCGTAAATATTTATCAAGAAAGGTATGTGCTGATATTTTCCAACTCCAATTAGATTTGGAAGCCGTGAATGATATCATTTTAATAATGTGTGGAATACTAATTTAAATTTTCCGCTAATAATGCCTCTTCAGCCGTGCAGTCCCACTGAGATCATTAGTTCCGAATTTGTTCGGTGTGCAGCGCTGGTGCTGCCCTTTCTCGCAAATGAGATTAATCGCCAAGGATACAAGAATGCATTAACTTGAAACCGCGAATTAATTTGCGAGGCGGCCGCGGCCTGCTGATTATCATAGCTTTTCGTGTCTGAGATATTAACTGCCGTTTTTGGACTTAACAAAATAAATAAATTTTTTGTATTTAGGAATTATTTTACATTTTTGTTTCAAAGTCGCAGTTTTTCAAAAACAAAATTTTAAAAGTACCCTCAAAATGTCTGCCACTTTTTAATACAAATTAAAAAATTAATACGAAATCGTTTTCCGACTCTATATTAATTAGAGCTAATTTCATTGAAAATACTGAATTCTCTGTCAAAAATTTGTCGCATTAATTTACTTTTTTTTTTAAACGAAAAAATTGCGGCGGACCTGAACCTATGTTTTAACTTAGGCTTAAGTAAAGGCCTAAACCTAGGGCAGACCTGGTTATTTCCCCGGCCACTTGGACCAATTCCTGAGAAAGACCTGGAATTTACAAATCAAAATTATGTTACGTTTCTAGTATAACAAATCAACTCCTAAACTTTTTGGTGGGTTTCACATGTTCTAGATGGTTGATTCTTTTTTGGGACCTTGCTGCGTAGAAAAAATGCTATACACAAATCATTATAAATCTACAATATTTCTCCTCAAGAAATATTATTGTGGAAAAATAAAACAGAACTTTTTTTATTTATTCTGTTTACAAACTTTTTTTTTTAGCTATACATTCTTTTTAAATAATAGATTTCGACACTTACTAACATCAACTAATACATTATTTTTAATTTATTGGATGATATGGAGGATTGTGGCTTACATGCTGTACTATAAAATAATTTAAGATTGGGCGAAGGCTGCCTACTGGAATTTCCTCCATTTCACCTGAGCTCAGTGGGGTAATTGTGCCTCTTTGCATGTTTATTTTTGCCCTTTTCTTTCTGCCAGCGCGAGAAGTATATGTATATATTCCAGCAAGATAGTTGCTACTCTCCAATATGGCAAAGACGTCACCAGCAAATGTTGATAATACAATTTGTTCCTTGGTTGGCATAGGCCCATATTTATTCGTTCCTTCGTGCAATACAATTGGTTTATCCTCAGGAAAAGTGTATCTTCGAAGTTCGAATAGCCGGTTCGGATTCTTTTTGGGAATGAGCCGAATAAACTGAAGCTGATCAAGTCCATATCCAGATCTGTTAGTAGAAGGAAGCCTAGTGGGTAGAGCCATGCACCTGGGCGGAGGAGATCTGGACCTGACGTGAAGAGGTGGCCACCACGAAGAACACCATGAAAAGAGGAGCCATTAAATTATCACAAATGTTTCTGAATTCGCATTAGGTTTTCTATAATTTTTCATTGCAAGGAATTGGCTGTAGATTTAATTTTGAAAATTTAAAATTTATGATATAAAAAAACTTCAAATAATGAAAAGCCAATCAGATTTTCAACGACAATGATTGGAACATTTTGAAGATATATCGTTGTACCAGTTTTTTAGATATGTTGATAAACTGATGTTAGTTGAAAGCATACTTATGTAAGGATTTTCGTTTTGCAGATGTAATACCTGAAAAGACACATTGATCGCACATTGTACGACGTATAATACAGGACCTCCAAGTCTCCATGCACTTGCTTGTTACAATCTTTTGAGTACTTTGGATACGAAGTACCAGTACACATCCGCTGGGGGCGCCACATTTCTCTCAACACAGAAAAGTCCGTTTGTCAATTATGAGACTTGTCTGTGTTGACGGAAAACATGGCGCCGCCAGCGGACGTGTACTGTTACTTCATACTCAAAGCCATCAAAACTTTGTAACAAGCAAATCCATGGAGGCTTGGTGGGTCTAGTATAATAAAAATCTTGAATGCAGATTATTCATAAATTTCACGAAATTCTTTCGCATTAGTGGAATTTTTTCTTATCTCGATTAGGGTGGTCATCCCCGTAGGAAAATTATTATATGTATGCATAGTATTATCAACCTACAATATTCTTCGTCAAAAAACATTTTCGTGCGGAAATAAAACGGAACTTTTTCTAATTGGTTTACGAAAAAGACTGGCTGGAGCATTGACAGAAGATTTAAGTCTTGGAAGCCATTGCACATTTATTTTATATTAATTTTTGTAAGTACAAATCAGTAGTTGAATTTTTTTCAATAACAGTAACTGTGAAAGTCTTTGTTGTTTTAGTTATTCCACTGATATTAGTAAATTTTGAGTGAATTTAGAAGAATTTAAGAGACTTTGATGAAACTCATAAAAATTGGAAACAATATAATTGAACAAAGTTTTGAAAATGAAAAAATTTCCATCGAAGAGATGAAAATTGGAGTGCATAGAATTGAAGAAAAATTCAACAGAATTTAAGTAAATTTAAAAAAAGTCAGAGTGAATTCCAAATGAGTTCAAATTAATTTTTAATCATTCAAAAATATCCAATTTTTCAAGGAGAATTTAAACGTCTTCAGGGAGAATTTAAAAGCCTTCAGAGAAAACTTAAAGAAAATTAAAATCCGTCAAAGATACACTGAATTTATTGGATTTCAACGGATTTGCAAATAATCAGAGTGGATTCAAAGGAATAAAAAAAATTAATAAAATGCCTTTTGTTTTAGCTATTAAAAGAAGCGACTAAAGTAACATTTCTATTCACAAAAGCTGCTATAGTAACTTTATCTTAAATGAGTTTCGTTTAAGAAGTAACTTACCCATCTCTGTTGTTTACATGCTCTACTCTAAAAGCACGTGAGAGGAGGCGATGTGTCCCTACCGGAGTTTCTTCCATTTCATTTTGGGTCAATAGAGTAATCTTGCCGCTTTCCATGTTTATTTTTACCCGTCCTTTGCTGTTCACGCGAAACTTTTGTTTATATATTCCAGCGAGAGAATTGCTACTTGATAATATTGCAAAGACGTCACCTTCGGATGTTGCTAATACAATTTGTTCTTCGGTTGGCATCGGCCGATAGACTTTCGGTCTTGCGAGTATTGTAATTCGTTCATCCACAGGAAAAGTGTATCTTCGAAGTTCAAATCGCCGATTCGGATTCTTTTTGGGAATAAGCCGAATAAATTCGAGCTGATCAAGTCCATATCCATGTCTGTCAGAAGAAGGAAGCCTGGTAGGTGGAACTATATACCTGGTAGGAGACCGGGTCCTTGGACGAAAAGGAGGTTTGGCAGGAGAAGAAGACATGTCCGAAGAATGAGGTATGGGGAGGTCATAAGAAGAAGGAACACCAGGAATTGGGGCGCCATTAGGCAAACATTCAAACTGTGAACTTAACTCTGAAAGAAGAAAAAAACGTTTTGTCTTCACTAACAATAATCTACAAGAGTACCCAGCTAATATATTCTGTTCGTATGATGAAGTTGGTTCCTAGTGATGCTTTTTGTATTTTCATTATTTTATTTTAAGATTAGTTTTCTATCAGAAATTAACATTGTACTTTTTGATAAACTCTCACGCCTCCTCAGAAACAAGTTTCACTTGAAAGAGCAGGATAAATTTCTACCCAATAAATTATGTTTTAGGGATGCCTCCTGAGAATTTTTACCAAATATGAAAAAAATCGTTAGGCCCCCTTTCAAAATAACTTGATATTTGTTGTTTTTTTTATCAATTTATGTGACTTTTTTTCGAACGGAACAGATAATAAGTAAAGTTTTCTCTGATAAAAACTTTCAATTTTGCGTCCAAAAAAAG
Organism: Andricus curvator; assembly: GCA_932195095.1. NCBI lineage: Eukaryota > Metazoa > Arthropoda > Insecta > Hymenoptera > Cynipidae > Andricus > Andricus curvator. The sequence goes on along the minus strand of CAKNYM010052119.1, from coordinate 240,064 downwards.
TTTCCATGTGATTAATATTGATTGACTTTCCCGTCCCTTTCAGATTTTGAAAAATGTGTAAAAGGCATCATTTTTTTTAAAATTCTACGTTTTTGTTTCATTTTACGTAATAATTCTGGAAGCAAAAAAAAAGTATAAATTCTAGCCGCCTTCTATAAGAGACTATAACCGGAGTTATGTAAGAGTTTTTTCAAAATCTAAAAGGGAGGGGAAAGTCAATGAATATTAATCACGCGGGAAACTTTTTTGGACGCAAAATTAAAAGTGCTTATCAGAGAAAACTTTACTCATTATTTCTTCCTTTCGAAAAAAACACATAAATTGATCAAAAAACAACAAATATCGTGTTATTTTGAAAGGGGGCCTAACGATTTTTTTCGTATTCGGTCAAAATTGAAACGGTCACTCTGATCAGCGCCTGAGGTCAGGCTACCCGAATACGCAGGAAAAACACAAAACGGAGAGAGCCATCCGAAAGGCGATAGACAGCGAGAATAGTTCCGGTTAATGACACCAGGAAGCGCAGGATCCTCTCTCCCGCGACCTAACTCAACCGGAGACGATATAAGAAGGCAGGCCAGATGGGAGGCGGGACTCTCGAGTGGACTACGGGAAACCGAAGTCTACATCCGGATCATCCATCTGAGTAGGTGTAAGGCTTCACGCTGTGGAATGATATAGGTCCGTAGTTTTTGGTCCGGGTACGCTGTCACAGGATCTGGAAATCTTGTGATTCTAAGGGCACGCCGTCCAGGCACCTGAGTCTCTTTTTCCTTTTTTATTTCTTGGGCACGCCATACACACGGAGAAAAATGGATGGTCAAAGTTAGAGGGTCAAAATTTATAGAGCCAGTCCGTTCTTCTAGATGGTCTAAAGAGCTATCCAGATTTTTTTTTACATAGTCGGAGAGGCTCTCATTTTATGACCAGTCTGACTTTTATAAGAAAGTCAGAGTCACTATCAGGGATAAGCAAGGTATCCTTTCGGGATGGTCAAAGCGATCATCTTGTTTTCACTCATTTCGACCATCCACGGAAGAGCAAATGACCCATCGCGGAGGGCGAACCTGATTAGTTACCGTTGGCTTTTTTATTTAAAATGATTGAATGTGTAAATCAAATGTTCACAACAAATAATAAATGTAAAGTGCATAAGAATATTAGGAATAATTGTAAATTCATATTTAGGATAAAAAAGATATTCCTTTCTTTGAAATTAAAATCGATCATTTACTTTTAAGGAGAAAATCTAATTTAATGAAATTTTATTGCTAATATATTGACAGAGAATTATGGGCTTTCTAGATGAGTAGAATCTAATGTAATGGTCCATTAAACGTGCTGATAAATTTTAGTTTGCGAAATTCATTTGGTTGAATAAGTTGTGAAAACTTAAACAAATAATACTTAAAAGCTTAAAAGGAGATGTTTCGGGTTCCAATCATGTGCCAAACTACGAATCTTGCCGATGTTTCGCGAACAGTTCAGTTCGCTTTTTCAGGGCTAACCTGAAACTGAAGTTTCAGGTTATGTTTTTCTTATATATACTCTCTACGATGCCTGTGAATGGTCAGAGCGCCCCACAGTGGAGACTGGTCGAATTTTATTGGCCAATCAAGTCTTTAAACAAAAAAAAACCGGGAGGACGGAAAGCCAAATCGGATTAGTATTATATCCATTGTCTCTATTGATGTTATTAGGGTCTTTTAAGATTTCGATAGCTTCTCTATGTTTTCTTGAAAAAATATTGATGCCCAGCTGTGCTGATTGCGTGAAATGTTTCAGTCTGACTTTACTCTCATGTACATTTACATGATGGCTCACCGCTCTCCTGGTTTCTCCAATATGGTTTGGATGTTGTGTTTGTTGAGAACTTTTCCTATTTGTTCTGTGATACTTTGGATATAGGGTAGGATGGTGGTCGTTTTTCTCTTTCAGGCTAAAACATTTCACGCAATCAGCACTAGCTGAGCATCATATCGAAACAGGACATAGAATTTTACTTGACAAAATAACCGTCATCGACAAAACATACAATATTTGCCAAAAAAAACATAGAGAAGCTATTGAAATCTTAAAACACCCTAATAAAATTAATAGGGACAATGGATATAATACCAATCCGATTTGGCTTTCCGTCCTACCGGGTTTTTAAAAAAAGGCTTAGCTCCTATTTGTTCTGTGATACCTTGGATGTAGGGTAGGGTGGTGGTCGTTTTTCTCTCTCTTTCTTTAGTAGGTTGTGTTGACGTGTTTTTTTGAGTGTATTTTCTTATTGCTTTATCAATTTGTTTGTTCGTGTAATCGTTTTGTATATAGGATTTTTTTAACGTTTTGTTATTCCTTTTTTAAGTCATCTTTATCTGTTATGGAGACAGCTCTGTATACAAGGGATGACCGATAGCTTTTGAGATGGGTGGTGGTGGAAGGTGGCATGTAGGAATCTGTTTGTATGGGTGTGTTCTCTGTAAACTTCATGTCCTAATGTCTTATCAGATCTTTTGTAAACTAGTACATCCAAGAAAGGAAATTTTTCGTCTTGTTCAATTTCCATGGTGAACTGGATATTAGGGTGTAATCGATTGATAAAATCGGAAAACTTGTGTAGTTCATCTAGTCCATGTCTTCAGATGACAAAAGTGTCGTCAACGTAACGGCACCAAAATTTCGGTTAAAGCTTGAATTGGTTGAAAATTTTAGGTTCTAGATGTTCCATAAAGATGTTGGCTATTACAGGTAAGATTGGAGATCCCATTGCTGCTCCTGTGGTTTGTTCGTAGAATTGGTTATTGAAAGAGAAGTAAGTATTATTGAGACAATTTTCTGTCGAAGGTATGAGATCGGAGGGGAAGTTTGCAAAGGATTTTATAATATCGATTGTATCAGAGATTGGTACTTTCGTCGTCGAAACTCACTAGGATGTCTTCGGGTTGAATTCAAATCTGTTGTATCTTTTTGATTAAGTCAAAAAAGTTTTGGACGTGTATGAAAGAGTTTCCTGTGCAAGGATTCAGTTCCTTGGTGATATGTTGTTTTGATGGATTTTCGGGAGTCCGTAAAGTTTTGGAGAGATGAGATTAGTAGGTATTAATCGGTCATCAACTTCCTTGTATACAGAGCTGTCTCCAGAACAGATAAAGATAACTTTCAAAAGGAATAACAAAACGTTAAGCAAATCCTAAAACAAAATGATTACACAAACAAACGAATTGATAAAGCAATAAGAAAATACACAAAAAAAATAAGTCAACACAACCTACTGAAGAAAGAGAGAAAAACGACCACCATCCTACCCTACATCCAAAGTATCACAGAACAAATAGGAAGAATTCTCAACAAACACAACATCCAAACCATATTTAAACCACCTGCGAATATAGGCGAACTTCTAAACAACCCTAAAGATAAAAAGGCACCTCTCAGTGATCCGGAAGTATATAAAATACCTTGTTCTTTTGGTAAAGTCTATATTGGAGAAACCGGGAGGGCGGTGAGCCAACGTGTAAAGAAACATGAGATTAAGGTCAGGCTAAAAAAATTCACGCAATCAGCACTAGCTGAGCATCATATAGAAACAGGACATAGCATTCTATTTGACAAAATAACCGTCGTCGACAAAACATACAATATTTTCCCAAAAAAAACATAGAGAAGCAATTGAAATCTTAAAACACCCTAATAACATCAATAGGGACAATGGATATAATACCAATCCGATTTGGCTTTCCGTCCTGCCTGGTTTTTGAAAAAAAAACTTGATTGGCCAATCAAGTTTGACCGGTCCCCACTGTGGGTGGTCTGGCAATCACAGGCATCGTAGAGAGTAAATATAAGAACAACATAACCTGGAACTGCAGTTTCAGGTTAGCCCGGAAAAAGTGAACTGCAATGTTCACGAAACGACGGCAAGACTCGTAGTGTTGCACACGATTGAAACCCGAAAGACCTTCTTTTAATTTATTATAATGAATCATGGCGAGAGCATTAAATCTAATTATACATGAAAGAGTTTGAAATTGAACATTTTTGATAAAAAGAATTTTAGGTTGATCAACTGTAAAAATGAATATATTAGTGGTTTTCAAACCTGAACTGTAGTTCGAGTGTTACAACTTGAACAATAACTGATTTTATAAGACGATTCTGAATCTTTTCAGAATTAAACAATTTACAGATTCTTACATTGAAAATTGAACTTTTCCAATTCGAAAGTCCCAGTAGTTGAACAAATATAAACGTCCAATTGAAACTTTGAAAAATATTTCGAATTATAAAATAATTTCTAATTATTAGATCTATAATTAAACGCTTTTATGTAACTTCAAATCCTGTTCAAATTTGTTTAGCCACAAATATTCAATTTTGAAACTGTTCAATTTGAAATTGTTGTATTACCAAAAAAATAGTTTTTTAATATTGAGCAATATTTACATGTTCATTGAAAATTAGTAATTATAACTAATATATTCAAAAGTAAAAAATTTGAAACTGAAGTTTTTGAAAATGGAAAGCCTTGAATCGCTAAAATTTCAAAGTTCTAAATTTCAACTTTGAACAGTACAATTCCAATTATTTTATCTGAAACACTTTTAATTTGTAAGTGAAAGTGTTGAATTTTGATGTATACATAAGAAATGAACGATTATTAATTTCAAAAAAATTTGTTTTAAAATAATTCAATCTCACAGGATTTATGCATGTAAAAGGTTTTCAATTGGACAATACTCATTTTAATGAAGGCCGCGGCTGCAAAGACCGAAATTTCGGTATGAATAGCCAGATTTTTTTGGTACAAATAGTGTTGGAAAAAGGGTTACTGCTACCGACATTTTGGTATTATTAGTCTGCTTTTTTTGGTGCGCGTAGACACTTCATTAAATTAAACTGAAGAATTTTAGTATTCAATTTTTTTTCCGAATTGGAAGAGAAACTCTTTTTCTTATTTTTATTACGTTGAAGGGGGGCAAATTTCGTATTTTAAACATTTTCATTGATCTTGAATCAAGAAAATTTTGGTTTCTAATATTTTATGCATTGTTTAAGGGAAGAAATTTAAATTTTCTCTGAATTGAAAAAAGCTCATTTTCTCGTATTTTAAAAAATAATAATTTTCATTAAGTTGGAAGGGATGACATTTTGGTTTTCAAGTTTTTCTGAATCGTAGGAGATCAATTTTTTTTAAACATTTGATTGTGTGGACGGGGAAAAATGTAGGATGTTTAACATTCAGATGAAAGGAGAAACTTTTTATTTCCAATTTTGTACTGAATTGGAAGAGGGATTAGTTTTAATTCAGAGCATTAGAAATGATTTTAAGAATGCTTTAACTTGCAGTTCAGTTTTGATTACTTCAAATGGAAAAATTTTTACTTTTAAGAGCTCGTTTTTTTAGTTTCAATGACCGTAAGTAAATTCTGCGAAGCAATATGGAATCAATATAAATGTTGGGAAATTAGATCATAAATGCAAAGAAATGAGCTTTCAAGGATTTATTTAATGTAATATAATACATGAAACTGGCCTTGGAGTTAGTTGTCTATGCCGTCCGATGTTTTTTCATCATCCGTTTCTTCACACCTCAATTTTAAATATATTTTACTCTTATTTAGAAATCTAATAAGTACTATTTATTTGGAGAGAAGGTTAGTCTATATATTTGAATATTTTCTGAAATCCTACGATATTAACCCATTTGAAAAAAATTTTTAATTTGCTACGGAGAGTATTAACGTCTCTAGCGCTCTCATTTTACGTTACTGTTGTGTAATTTAATCTATACTTCCTTCCAAGTAAATAATTAATATCACACGAAATTAAACTTTATATAATTCATTTAACAAAAATTCACAGTACTTTGCGTTATTTCATAATATACCGTCAAACGGGGTAATTTCGGACATGTGGGGTAAATTCGGACATTCCTAAATTGGTAGTTTAAATTACTTAAGATGGTTTTAGCCAGAATCTGGAATCAGCTTTCTGGTGAAAACCACCTGGAGTAATTTAACCATCAATTCAGGAATGTTCGAATTTACCCCACATGTCCGAAATTACCCCGTTTGACGATACTGGTATGGAAATAATATAATCCTTATATCAATTAATACATATCAGAATTCTCACTTTTGGAATTGAGATTTTAGACAACTGTTTTGTATTTTGTATTGCTCTGTTTTGTATTAAATCCTAAAACCACTGTAAACTTGATCTAAAGGCAGAAATTCCCTGCATTTACGGAACTAATTGGGTATACCATTAAGCCATTTTAATTTTACTTGTAATTTTCAATAAATAAATTTTATCTGTGTCTTTATCTGTTATGTTATTGACCTTGAATGTTATAACGACGACGTGACTTTCATACTAAAATGTTGAACAATTACCTATACTATTAATCGTTAAAATGGTTTTATTTGCAAGTCAATATGTGGTATTTTTTAATTTTGCATGCTAGAGTGAGCTTTTCTCTCTAATTTTTCTACTACAAGCCTATTCGGACCTTTTCGGAAATCAAGAGAGATTAGAATGCGTATTTATTTCGGACAAACAAGCAATTGGGATAGAATGATAAATACGAGGCAGAAATTTTTATTTGCGGGAACCTTAAAAACGTTTTACAATTATAAATATAGTATAATATTTTATTTACCAATAGAATTAAGCATCACCGTCAAGATAAAGACCGGAGTACAAACGATCCTCATTTCTTACAATTAGAAGGAAAACTGATTTATACGTTAATGAAGAATGTGGTTAACATTTTACTCATATCTGTCTAATGCTCTGGTGTCAAATAAACATAAATATCTCTTGAGATATTTATGTTTATATTTCATAACTCTAGTGCCATCATAAAAAATCTGAGTCTCAAACAGAAATATGTGCCTTCACTTTATATTCTTATCGCTAAAGTGATAAGATTCAAATAAAAACCCAGAATTTTATTTTCTTGAGGAAAAAATTCTCTACAAATGTTCGAAATCCAATTTTTAAAAACTGTTTTTTAATATCTAAAATTACAAACAAATAATTGAAAAAATGATAATATTGCAATTCTGAAAAGTATCCCGTGCGGAAATTGCCCCGGTTGGCCCTACTACAACACGTTTTCTGGTCGTATCCCGGCCGGGCTACCCCTGGTTGGGCTTCATGGCCAGGGACCGGTCGGGAGCCGGCCGGGCTCGATTTTTCTCGAATCACTTAGTCGGGAGCCGGCCGGGTACTGGCCGGGTCAACCCTGGTTAGATTTCATGGTCGGGAGCCGACCGGGCACTGGTCAGGATACTTTTTTTGTAGAAATTACACATTTTTTAAGAGCCGTGACATTATCAAAGACGTACTTACGGATACTAGATGAATTATTATTTGAAAAGTATAATTTGAAGATTTATTAGATCAGTAAAACAGAAACTAGCTTTTTTAAATTCTTAAAAAAAACATTTGATTATTTCCAATGTTTTAACGTATTAAATAAAACTGTTATCGATTCTGCAATGTGCAGAAGCAGATTTATTACAATTTTTATAATTTTCTCTATTTTCAGACAATTTTTAGACTGTACACTTTCAAATTTACCGCCATGTCTGACGCCTTTTGCGCTGGCGTCGGCGTAGACACTTGTAAGTTTCAGTTTCGAACCTCGAACGAGAATGCACGCGTCGTCTCCTCGAAGTTCGCAAATAAAATCGCGATCCGTAATTAAAATCAACCTTATTTCAGTAATCAGTTTGAAAACCCCACTTACTGTGCGGATAATTAGTATTTTAAATTAAATTATAGTAATTGTCTATTCACTTTTTCCTTTCTTCCTTCCTAACCTCAAATCACCACGTGGTTTCCAAAATAAAACAATTGCTAGGAGATTCTAGCATCAATTATTGAAACTCTACTCCAATTTCCTCACGACAATTTATGAAGTTGATTTGTCATTTGAAGTTTACCGTATTATTTACGATGAGCCTTAAAAGACAAAACAAGTTACCAATTTATCGCCGGAAGCAACATTTTTATAACCGCTCTGTGGCCGGATTACCCGACCGGATCCCGGCCGGTACGAAAGCCGGGATTCGACCAGTTTACCGTGACGTTTTTAGTCGGATCCCGGCCAGTATCCCCGGCCAGCGCCCGGTTTACACTGGGGCTATCCGGCCGGCTCCCGGTCGGATCCCTGTTACCATTTCTACACAGGATAATTGATTATATTTTACCCGTGCCACAGTTGGTCAGGAACGTATTTTCGCGGACAAATTTAGCTGCTGGTCGAAACCCAGAAGAAACTTCGCGCGCGCTAGGCGCGCGAATAGTAATTGCTCTCAATTCTTGATTTATATAATCTTCAAAATAACTGAGGGCACAAGCTTAAAATCTCAAGAATACGGTAGCGAATATATAACTCACAGACTGTGCGAGACGATGAATTTATTTATCGTGATGGTGACAAATATGAAAGCAACTGCAATGATAATATACGTATCAGCTTCCTAAGTACCATACGCAAAATATTTTCAAAAGTGCTTATTAATAGGCACGGTGTGCCTAAACAAACTTTAAATGCAAGGTCATAGCACATCCAATTTTTTTGTTAGGTTAGATTGAGGGGCTTAGAAATAGTGTGCAAAAAAATTTGAGTCAAATCCCCTGAGCCGTTTTTTAGAAAAATGTTTTTTGAAGGTGAAAAATAGACTTTTTCAAAAAATGTAATAAATTGATTTTTTCTGCACCTTATTGATAAAAAACATTATAAAATTAAAAAAAGAATCTTAAGACATTAAAATTTTAACTTTTTAAAATAAATATAAATAAAAAATATAATAAATGCCTAAAATATAATAAAGTCTTTAAAGTACGTCTTGAAATATACCTATCATCATACATGCCTGTGTTAACACAACATGTGAATGTAAACATTGATGGAGTTTCTTACCTAATATAAACATATCTAGAACAAGGACCACATTTTTTTTGTACACCGAAGCATTACGGAAATTTAAAAGATCATATTATAAACGGTATACCCCTAAAAGAAAAAGAACACTTGGTATGTCATTGGATTAAAGTGATTTCAAATGAAAAAGCGACAAACATTGAAGAAAATAAATCAGATAGAAATACTGAAATCGCTTTATCTCAGAAGCATGGAAATCCTTTCAAAATTTCTTTGACTGAATAGCAATCAGAAAGCACAAAACGGAAGCGTGTTTCTACTGAAGATGTTTTGAAAATTGGAACAAGTTATGGGCTTTCAACGAATGAAGTATATGGTATTACAGCAGCTCTTCGCGTTGCTACGAATGACAGAAAATTATTTCAACCAGATCTAAAACAAAAATTATAAACTTTGAATCATTCTCTTGATTTGTAATTCAGTAGGAAAGAGTCTAATCTGATTCACACTAAAAATAACGATACTACAACTACTGCAGAAACTTCAGTGTTTTGCAATTATGTAAAAGGATTATTTCAGTGTGTTGCCGAAAAAAAGGAAGTTGATGAAATGCATTTGAAATTCAGAATAGATAGTGTCGGAGATTTTTTGAAAGTTTGCCTTTCGATGCAATCTTTGGATGAATCAGAACTTGCAAATGTAGAAGGTCGAAAAAGTATACCGAAGGCGTTGCACAGTGGGGAAAAATGGACAAAATTCTGCCGACGTCACAATTCTCGATACACCTCGGTTAATTTTTGTTTAATGTACTTGGGACAACTCAATCTAAATGTTCACCTGCGACCAGGCCATTCCTATATAACAATCCTGCGTAATACTATACCAACCGTCAAGTATTCTGCAAGTTTATTTCAAAAGTGAGTAAAACAGGTATCCTCTCGAAAAATTAAGTTGATCAAAAACTCAACAATAAGATTCCAGTATAATTTTACATTCTCAACACAAATTTGAAACTAGCACAACTCTGCGACCTGTCATTCATTCAAATGCATCTAATACTGTGAAAAACGCTTTGACAAACCCCAAGCCCACAAACTTCAAACCCACAAACCCCTAGCCCACAAATCCCAAGCCCACAAACCCCAAGCCCACAAACCCACAAACCCCAAGCCCATCAACCTCAAACTCACAAACCCTAAGCCCACAAACCCCAAACCCACAAACCCCAAGCTCACAAACCCCAAGCCCATAAATCCCAAGCCCACAAACCCCAAGCCCACAAACTTCGAACCCACAAACCCCAAGCCCACAAATTACAAGCCCGCGAACCCCAAGCCCACAAACTCCAAGCACACAAACCGACAAACCTCAAACTCACAAACCTTAAGTAATCAAACCCCAAGCCCACAAACCCCAAATTCACAAACCCCAAGCCCACAAACCCCAAACCCACAAACCCCAATCCCACAAACCCACAACCTCAAACTCACAAACCCTAAGCCCACAAACCCCAAGCCCACAAACCTGAAACCCACAAACCCCAAGCTCACAAACCCCAAGCCCATGAATCCCAGGCCCACTAACCCCAAGCCCACAAACTTCAAACTCACAAACCCCAAGCCCACAAATCCCAAGCCCGCGAACCCCAAGCCCATAAACCCCAAGCCCACAAACCCCAAGCACACAAACCGACAAAACCTCAAACTCACAAACCTTAAGCCAACAAACCCCAAGCCCACAAAACCCCAAATTCACAAACCCTAAGCCCAAAAACTTCAAATCCACAAACCCCAAGCCCACAAACGAAGTTTGTGGGCTTGGGGTTTTTTAAATTTGGGGTTTATGGGCTTGGGGTTTGTGGTCTTATGGTTTGTGAGTTTGAGGTTTGTGGGCTTGAGGTTTGTGGGCTTGGGGTTTTTGCGCTTGGGATTTATGGGCAAGAGAATATGAAGAGAAATATGAAAACTTTTTATTGATGTGGTCACTCTTAAAATTGAAGGATTTAAAAGGGACAATTGCAACTGATTTAAAACTTGCCAACGTATTAACGGGCAGCATGTCACACGCAAGCAGTTTTCCTTGCACATGGACAAATTGTTTGCGTGGCAAGACAGTTTAAGTAAAACATCAACTGCGAAGAAGTGTATAAAAATTGTACAAATACTCCTATAATTTACTCAGAAAAGGCTAACACAGACATATTAAAATTAATTCCAACACCAGAACTACACCTGATGCTCGGGGTTGTGAACCAAATGTACAAATACATGCTGACGGAATTCGAAGATGAGAGTCTCCAATGGGCTAGGATGTGTAATGTTACTCGCGAGTTTGTACATGGGAGTCCAGCGTTCACAGGTAATTGTTGCAAAATGCTGTTAGAAAAAATCAACTTATTGCATGGAATATGTAGCATTGGTTGTTTGAAATATGTAAGGTGCTTTAGGGCTTTGCAATCCGTCGTTGATTCTTGTTTTTTTTTCAACATTAAACCCAAAATACGTAGATTGTATATCTGAGTTTCAGTAAAGTTACTGTGATTTGGAAATTTCAATTACACCTAAAGTTCACGCGGTTTTTTTCATGTCCCTGACTTTTGTTAAAAAGTTGAAAAAGGCCTTGGATTTTACCATGAAATCTGTCCATTCGGTTTTTAAACCGACCTGGGCTAAATATAAAGTTTCGAGCACACACCCTCAATACCCAAGTAACTTACTAAAAGCTGTACAAGAATACAATGCTCGACAAGTATTAAAATAAATTATTTTTGGTTTCAGTATTGATATGGACTGATATCATATTTATTTACCATATTTCGTTAAATAAAGTCAAAAAATTTGAAATTCATCACATTTTTTTGGAAATTGTTATTTTTAACCTATAAAAAACACTTTTCTCAAAAACGGCTATTTTTGAGCCCCTAAATCGAATCCAAAAAAAAATTTTATGTGCTATGACCTTGAATTTAAAGTTGGTTCAGGCACACCGTGATAGGGTAATGAAAATAACACATGGAACGATTTGAGTCGTCCAGTGTGGATTTATGCGAGCAAGATCTTGCGCGGATCAGATATTCATCTTGATACGGAACACAGAAAAGAGTTTAAAGGTATAGAAGAAAGTTTTCTGTGCATTTGTTGATCTGAAGAAAGCATTTGATAGGGTGAATATAAGAAAGCTTTGGGAAGTCCTAAAAGATTAGGGAGTTAATGGATGTCTCTTAAGAAGATTAATTTTCTATGAAAAGGCGAATTTTTAACAAAATACACGACTTTTCAACCAAATAGTTGACTTTTTAACTGAAAAAGATAAGTTTTCGAAAAAAAATGGTACAGTTAAATTTTCAATTAAAAAAAAGCCAGTTAAATTCAATGCAAAAAGACGAATTTTTAATAAGACAGTTCAATTCTCAACCAAATAGATAAATTCGACAAAGAATATTCATTTTCCACGAAAATGGAAGAATTTTCAACAAAATAGTTGATTTTCAATCAAGAAAGGTGAATTGTTAACGATATACTTGAATTTTCAGCTAAAAAAATAAAACAATTTTCAACCAAAAAAAGAATCATTAAATTTTTAGTTCACAAAACTTCTTTGAAAAAGAGAACGAATTCTCAAACAGTTGAATTCAACTAAAAAATATGATTTTTTTAAAAAATAGTTTAATTCTCAACCAAAATAATGAATTTTCATGAAACAAGATTAATACTACCAAAACAGTTGACCTTTCAACTTATGAAGGAAAAATTTCTAACCAAAAATGAAATAGCTACATTTTGAGACGTTTTATTTTACCCCTTTTTTCCCGAATAAAACGTATTCGTTCTCACATCTCGTATAGTTTTGGTAGAAAATAGAATTTTTGATTTTTCAATAATATTTGCGATGGAAAAAACCAGAACCATTGGCAAAAATGGCTGGGTAATGAACTGGTTCTTTCTCTTCATGCCTCAAGAACGTGTGCCAAAGCTCAATCCAATCTGATCAGTCTTTTGAAAGTTATCGTGCCCACAGACAATAGACAGACACAGAGAGTCTACAGACCACAGACTACAGACATACAGACACTTTCGCAAAAATAGTTTTTTTCTGAATCAGGGGGTCTTAGAACGTGGAGATTTGATGAAAACCGACTAAGTTAAATTTTTCATAAAACCAATACCTTCTCATTAGGATGAGAATGTGATAAGAATTCTTTAAAACAGGAAAAAAGAGTTTATTGACGGTCCATAATCTGTTAAGGTAATTTGCCCTCTAAGATAATCTTTAAATTATATTATTTTTCTCGAATGAAAAAAAAGTCTACAGAATTTAAGTAAGAGTACAGTAAACCCCGGAGATAGGGTCGCCGGAGTTAATAATTCCAAGAATTGACGCCGCACTGTAGGCATAAATTAGAGGAGCTGCGGGGTGTGTGCGGTGTTCACTGAGGCGTGACAAAACAGGAGCGTTACGGTAAGGCGCTGTGCCCTAACGGCCTACCTGTCCTCCGTCATGACGTTGCGACAGTTCACTCGAAAGACGATGGCGAGCTCGCGTCGACCAGCAATGGGTCTTCGCTACCATAAGACGACTGGAACCGATGGGACTGATCGGAATAATTCGTGCGATTGGATGAGCGAAGTAGTATCTCGAAGTTATTCAAGCAATTTTCATGATGCTGTTATACATTCAGCTTACCGTCAAGTAAATTCAGAAGCACACAATGCAGCAAGCAAAGTAGCATACCTTAAAACAGGGGATTGCGAAGGAACTAGAAAAAAACCTTTATTCGCCCAACCAGAACGCGTTGAAAAAAATTACGCATACATGAGAACAACGGATTACGTAGAACCTATAAGAACACCTTTGTTCTCCGAGAAGGGTGGCGTTGAATCAGTCAAGGAATACTTTCATCAAGAATATAAGAATGCATACCAAAATCAGACAGGAGGACCATCAGATATAGTAGTCAGAATGTTTTCCCCTAAACGTAAACGCTAGGAGAACGCGAGTTCGAGTCATGGTGTTATGGATTTAATGGATGTAGACTAACTTTGCAGGAACTAATAATAAGAAGTACTATACACGGGTTTTTCTGCGATTTTCCTTGTGTACTAAAGAAAAATTTAAATTGTGGGAAATTAAATTAACAACAAAAATGTTGTAGGTGAATACTAGTACTGTATTGTATTTTATTGTATATTTATTATACTCTCTTCCTGTTACGGGTTTGAGAGTCTTCAAAAAACCATTACAAAGCTTCTCCTCACAAACTTCTTAACCTACTTCTCTAGAACCTCACACCTCATTCTGTAAGCGGAAACGGACGCCCTACCTCTAAACTACTTCACCCTCTTTCCTTTCCTATCGTCACCAACTCTCCCTTCACCCTAACTGTCAGATTTTCCATTTACAATTTTCCAAAACTCAACTTATTGTCTCTACCTCCTTTCACTTTCTTCGCTCTCTTTTCTTTACCCCTCTCATCTAGCAGTAAAAAAAACTCCCTCCTCCTAATCTGTCAAAAATAACATTTTTTCTTCCTTACCGCATTTCACTCTCCGATGTACATCACATCCTAACCCACACTTCGATCTACTCCCATTCAACACATACCCTCATAACAACCACCAACCACCTTGCTCTGCTTTACACTTAATCTTTTTCACCACTCTCTGCTTCTTCCATCTCTTCTTTTCCTAATGGTCCGCTTCTTTCTTCTCTAGCCCGATCACCTCCATTCTGCCTTCCTTCTCGTTCCAATTCCATATTGTCTCCCCTACTTTCGCTTTCATGTATTTCAACTTCACCTCGGCGCCTGCCCGTTCCAGCCTCTCCTTCTGTCTTCGCAGCCAATCTTCCACCAGCTCCTCTCTCTCCGTCCAATCTTCTTCAATCCAAATTCCTGAGTTGTTGAGCCTACCCCTTTCCTCCAGTAGCTCCGTTTTATTTTCCATCGACTTCAGTTTGAGCATCAAACTCCCATCCACCTTCCATGACTGCTCAACTCTCGCCACCCTCTGAGTGCGTGCCGCTAGGCTCCCCACTACGCTCACTACCTCACAATCGTCTCCGCTGACACCCAGCACCTTCAGGTTTCTCCTTATCGCCGCTCTGTCCTCCTTCTCCACCACCCACTCTTCCTTTGTCAAAGGCCCTGGGGGGATTCTTCCGCGTGCTCTCATTTTCCTCCGTCTGGCAGCTCGCAACTTTCACCTTCGTCTCACTTTCCATTGTAGACTGCTCTCCCTCTTTCCTAGGCTCCGCTGCGCTCGCCTGCTTCATAGTTCCTTCGATTTTCAAGTTGAGCTCCTGGATGCTTATACGCATCTTCACCATCTCCTCCAATAACACCTCCCTTTCTCTCTTGTGTTCAAAGTTCGCTCGTTCCCTCTCTTTCTCCCATTCCACTTTTATCACCTCCTACCAAGCCTCCATCTTCCTTTTCCTTTTCTCACTGGCAAGCTCCCAGCACCTCTTCTCTTTGTCCTTCCGGTTCGACCCCTAACCTCCAAACTCACACGTGCCAATTTTTACTTTCCTCCTTGCACCTTCTCCACAGATTCCTCATCCACACATTCACTTCCACCTTTTTCTAACCACTTCCTCTCCTTTTTCCTCACTTCACCATTACACTACTACTCTCATTACCGTCTTTATCCTGTCAAAATGCTTTACCGATCTCACGCACGTCCACTCTCAGTAGAGTCTTTCTTTGGGGGGATAAAAAGTCAGAAAGGTGCACTGAAGTGAATTTTTTTAAATAAAAATTGTATAACTTTTTAGGATGTTAAATATATTATTGAATAGGAGGACTTTCAATAGTTGAATTTTTGACAAAAAAAGGTACATTTTCAAACCAAAAGGACGAATTTTGTGTCCAAATAGACGAATGTTCAACGAAGGCGTTAAATATCCGACCAAGCAAGATAAATTTTTATCCAAATACTTGTATTTTCAACACAATAATTAAATTTTAAACAAATTAAGAAAGATGAATTTTCAACAACAACAAAATTAATTTTTAACGAAACAGTAGCATTCACAACTTAATAGTTGAACTTTTAACCAAATAGTTGTATTGTTAACCAAAAGGTGAATTTTCAATGAACTAATGATTTTGTCAACAAACTAATTAATTTTTCAACAAAATAGTTAAAGTTTTGACCAAGCAGTTCATTTTTTAACTAAAAAATATACATTTTGAACCAAATAATTCAATTTCCAACCTGCAAAGATGATTTCTCACCAAAAATGTAATAGTTGATATTTCACCCAAAAAGATGAAATTTTTAACAAAAAAGATCAATTTTAAAATAAATAAAAACTAGTTTTCAAACAAGAAAATGAATTTTCTTCAAAAAAAAAAAAAAAAAAAAAAAATCAACATATAAAGATTTTTCAGTCAAGAAAGAAAAAAAGTTCATCCAAAATTTTAAACGAAAAGACGAATTTTCCGTAAAACAATTGAATTATCAACCAGAAAATATGAATTTTCAGCAATCATGTTAATTTTTAACTAAACTTGTAAAGACACCAATTAGTTGTCAACCAGTTGTCGATGATCGCCAGATATCCTTGACAATAAATAGTGAATTTTAATCAATATTCAAATAAAACCAATATTATAATAATGTAGGTACGCTGGTATGGCCGGTATTAGGTTATGGAGAAGAGATATGGGAATGGAAAGAAAGGAAAGAGATTGAGAGTTTACAAGAAAGGTATATAAGGTGGACGCTAGGGAGAGAAGAAGCGCAAAGGGATAAATTGAGTACTAGAGCGGGAAAGAGGGCATGGAGTTTTGAGACGAAGCTGAGGGAGGGAAAGGGAGGGGACTTAGCGAGAAAGTATTTGATGGAGGTAGAAGAAAGGAGAGGGAGAGCGATGGAATTAACGAGATGGGAAGAAGAAAGGAGGAAGTTCTTCAAGGCTAGAGATATAGAAGACGAGACTGGAGTCAACTATGAAGAAGTGGAAGAAAGGGAGAGGGAAAGACAATTAATAGAAAGATGGGGATGATTGAGAAATCAAAATATAATAAATGGTATAAGATGATAAAAAAAAAGAAGCAATACCAAAGTATCTAGAAAAGGGATGGGGAGAGAAAAGATGGACCAGAATAGCAAGATTTAGATTGGAAAACGAGGTGAGGGCAGGTATGTATTGGGAAAAGAAAGAGAACAGGAAGTGCAGAATCTGTGAATGGGAAGAAGAAACATGGGAGCAAGCATGGGAAGGATGTAGGAGAGGAACGGAAGATAAAGGAAGCTGGAAAGAGAATGTGGTAAAGATTCTAGGGGAGGATTGTTTCTGGGAAGAGTGGATGAAGGAGTTAGAGGGTGCTAGGGGAGCAAATGAGAAAGAATGGATGCAAAAAAAAAGGCAAAATGGAGGTACAAGAGAAGTGAAAGAAAAAGGAAACGGAACTCACTTGAATTAGGAGCGTAAAGATTTGTAACTAATGGTTATGTAATAGCATAAGTGAATTAAGATGCGTTTGCGTTATCACTCTCTCTCTGTCTCTGACTCGCTTGCACTCTCGCTTTTGATCACTCGCTCACTCGTTCGCTAACACGACCCAAATTGCGCTATCGTCAAAAAATAGAAATAAGGATATAGATATAAGATTTTCTGTAAATAGGTGAAAATAACTGTAAATAGTAAGGATAAGATTTTATAAAACATGTACAAGGAAGTTTTATAAGAGATGGAAGTCATGTAAACCCTTAGGGGACACATTATGAATAAAGAAGAAGAAGATAAAAATTATGGGTTGTGGATTTACTCAAGGAAGTGTCGATTGCGTCATTTTTATGATTTTAGATTATTTCAAACTGCTCATAGGAAATACAAATTAGTGTCGAGAGAACCCCCACTGGTCTACGGGACTTTTTGTTGAAGAGCTATGACGGATCCCTTATACCCCGCACGTTGATTCTTCTGTTACGAATTAAACTAAAGAAATCAACACTTGATGAAATTCGCCGACACGAATCGGGGCAAATTCGAGTGTAGCTTTCGCTCTCCCGAATTGAGAAAAATTGACTAGACTTGAACAGTATCCGTGCTGATCGATTTAGGCGAATTGGAGTTTGACTTCAAATGTCGCGAATTAAAATGAATTGGCTAACGCGGAAATTAATTCATGCTGGTGCATTCAAATGAATTAGATCCCCTAACAATTGTTCGCCGAATTCGGGCAAATAGCAGATTCGAAAATTAAATTAGTTATATCCGAATTGATACGAATTCATACACTGCTTAAATTCATCTATTGGTGCGTATTTTTCTCATTCCGCCCCATTTAGTTTGTTTTTACTAGGATTGCACTGGGAAAAATGTAATACAGAAACTAAAATTATAGAGATAAGTCACTGTTGAAAGAACGATGGTGCACATGAGATGTGACAGTTTTCAAGATTCTAAAAATGTCCTTATAGTAAGACATGAAAGATGTCATTTCCTCAAATTTTTCGGAAAATTCTTAGGGTGATGAACTACCCCAAAATTAGTTTTGATTACACAAAAATGGCCAAAAAGTAGTAAATTCAGGCCGAAAATTTTGGAAAAAAATATATGTTGCTCGCAATAATTAAATAAACTTTACGTGTTTCTGAATTTTCACGAAAAATTATTTTCTAGGGGGTAACCAACCTTAAGTACATTTTATTATGCTTCTCTGGAGTAAAGCTGATTTTTGAAACAAAACCAATTAGAAAAAGGTCTGCATAATGAGATATCCAAAATATGATATTCTAATATTTTTCGGGGGTTGAACTAGTCCAAAATTATTTTTGATTATACAAGAATTGCTATACAGGAGTAAATTCAAGGCAAAAAATTTGGAAAAAAATATGTTGCTCGCGATAATTAAATAAAGTTTAAGTGTTTTTGTCGTTAGTACATGATCAGTTATCATTACCAAGGTATCACAACCTTTTTAAATGCTCCTGGTTTAAAAGTGACTGCGTCACAGAAAAGCCAGGGGAATTTGACAATCCAGTAGATTTTTCTTTCAAGACATTTTCCAACACATTCTGTGTAGTTCAAGAATGTGAAAATCTAGCCGTTATTAAATATGTAAATGTAATTAGTTTTTGTTTTAAAAAGCTGCTTAATTGAAGAGAAACAAAATAAAATGTACTTGAGGGTGGTTACCCCTTAGAAAAGAATTTTTCGTGAAAATTCAAAGACACATACACTTTATTTGATAATCGCAAGCAACATATTTTTTCCAATTTTTTTGGCCTGAATATACTCCTGTTTGGCAATTTTTTGTGTACTCAGAAATAATTTTGCGGTAGTTCAGACCCCCCCCCTAAAAATTTTTCAAAAATTACGAAAAAATCACATTTTTGATCTCTCATTGTGAGAAAATTTTTCCAGTTGGTTTCATTGTGAAAGATACCGCTGCTATATGAGAAAAAATTAACTGCGTATTCAAAACCCCAATTTTCGGGGGCGCCCCGAAAACCCGATTCGGGCAGATAAGGAAAAACACGTGTCGCTTAGTTTTTCACCGCCGGTACTTTTAGATGCATTTTATTCCAGACACATTCCTGCAATCTAAACATATTGAACTCTGTCAGAACGTCTTCAACTGAGATGCCTTCAATGTCCGAATAATAAGTGACCATTCTGGCTAAGAATTTCTCAGCTTCAACTAGCTCTTCGTCAGTGAGGTCTTTTCCTAGATTTGCTGGATCTAACAAATTGGCAGCATAATGTATCGACTTGATATAAAAGTCATACCTATCGTTGTTGATTTGTGACTCTGACAGTCAAGGAGAGCTCTTCTATCTGTGATAATTCGACAGCGACTGTGTTCTCTATGCCTGAAATGAACGGAGTGTCAGCTGCGGACTGGAAAACGTAGCCCAAGTATTGAAATCGACGGGTTGAGCATTTTCCTGATTTCTGCTTGAAAGTGAATGTCAGAGGCTTGTGATTAGTGAAAACAGTGAATTCTCTCTCATCCACCATGTGTCTCAATTTCTTTACTGCTAGGTAGACTGCCAGCAGTTCCAAACCCTAGGCCCCATATTTTTGTTGCTCTGGATTCAACTTTTTTGAAAAAATTTTCCGAGGCTGTCAATCCTTCCCAACTAGCTGCTGAAGTACGCTCTCACGGCGTAATCGGAGGGGTCGCTGACTGGACCGAGTTGCTTTTGGTCTGGATGCGCTAGCACGACTTCGTCTCTCAAAACTTTAATACAAATTTTAAACGCTATTATGTTCTGAACAGTCCATTTCACGGGCTCGATTACTTCTCTTGAAACTCTATGAACCAAGAAATCAACCTTTGTGTAGATGCTGACGATATTCCTTCCCTGATGTTGACGCAGCGAGTACATCAGTGATATAAACCAAACAAAAATGTTAACCACAAAGTACTTTGTCCATAAAACGTTGGGAAGTTTGACCCGCGTTCCGTAGTCCGAATGACGTATCCGGAAACTCAAATAATCCGATAGGCGTGATTTCGGCTATTTCGTGAATATCTTCAGGGGTGACTGTTGTGTGATTATAAGCGTACAATAAATCGATTTTCGAACAAGTTTTTTGCTTATCCAAATTGTATGCGAAATCTTCAATTTGGGGTACAATATACCGATCAGGTAGAGTCCTAGCGTTTAATGCGCGATAGTCTCCGCAAACTCGACTATCATCCCCCTTTTTGGGACCATGTGCAAGGAAAAGGCCCAGATACTTTCTGATGGGCGTGCCGTTCTGAGTCATAGCTTCACCTCAAACTCTTTCTTCACTGCGCTGTATTTGTCGTTGGATAATCTACGTGCGCGATGAGCGACTGACGTATGATTTTCGGAAAAGGCCCAGATACTTTGTGATGGGCGTGCCATTATGAGTCATAGCATCCCCTCAAACTCTTCCTTCACTGCGCTATATTTGTCGTTGGATGATCTACTTGCGCGATGAGCGACTGACGTATGATTTTCGGAAAAGGCCCAGATACTTTGTGATGGGCGTGCCATTCTGAGTCATAGCATCCCCTCAAACTCTTTCTTCACTGCGCTATATTTGTCGTTGGATGATCTACTTGCGCGATGAGCGACTGACCTATGATTTTCGTAAAATGAGATAACAGTTCGTGGATACGCAATTCGTCGGATATAATTTTTACATTTTCACAGGATCTTTCACCACGCTACCCCTCGATGTTAAAAGTACCTGCAGTATGAAAAGCTTTACCAACGTTGGCGCTAAGTAATGGGCGACCACGACACGCCATAACAAATCTCGTGAAAGTCCGAGATTAGGCGAAAAGGGTATGATCCTGTTTGTTTCAATTATTGACCTGTTTTCGCACTGCAATTCATAAGGAGTCAATATCTAAATCCCGCGACTTGCGATCGTGGGTAAACATATACATGTGAACCTGTAATAATTAGAAAACTGTTCCTTGTTTCGCGATCAGTTATGAAAGGACGGTGCGCCGATGTGAAGGTATCGACTACCGCCTCTAAAGACGGCCCTGTCCGTTTCCCGCATTATATTTTCAGGGTTGGATGAATTTAGTTGCCTTTTCAATAAATCGCGCGTCATACCAGCTATGTCCATTGGCTTGAGATGTTTTTAGATCTGCTCGCGAGCGCGATCACGATTGATTGCGTCTTCAGCACGCGGAACTATTGGAATCTGAACCATTATCTTATTCTTGAGTAACTTGGGGTTTTCCTCAATACTCTCGGTGCATCAGCAGGGCCGAGATCTTGATGACCATTCCGATACAGCAAGACGCTAGTCCCAGTACCAGTTCCAGGTCTATCTATTTATTTGATGTGCTGCTCTTCACCAGCTAATCCGTTATTCCTTGGACCCTGATCCCTGTGTGGCCAGGAAGCTGTATAAGGATAACTTTATTCTTTTTTGCGAATTAGTCTACACCTTTTTGTATTCCTATCTGCCTTCCAGCAGCGTGTTTTTCTCTCTTAGTGATTCAGCGCAGCGGAGGATGGCCAGGAACTTGGCCTCAAAAGCGGTGGCATATCGACCAAGTAAGATGCCCATCCTTCTTCCTGCGCTGTCAAAGATTCCTACACTTGAAAGCCCTTTTTCTTTGAACCCATCTGTGTATCAGATTTCGTATTTGAGAAGGGGTTACCATTGCTCACCACACATCCCTGCACTCATATCACTTTGGAGACTAGTGTATTAGGTCTTTCAGGGTCCATCCACAGTGAGAGTCGTAAACTTCGACGTTCTAACGTATATGCGTATTTAGCACCATACGCATGTTGTTGCCAACTATCCGAGCAGTTTTACCGTTTCACATTTTTCGTGTTTTTTTCGCTGCAACCGTTGGCAACAACGTGCGTATGACGTCAAATACGCATATACGTTCGAACGTCGACGCTTACGACTCTCATTCTGGAGCGGCCCTTAAGTTCATATATTCACTCATGCCAGGGGCCAAATCGCTTGATACGTCTTAGCAGATTTCGCAACATGTAGGGTCTCTTCACAGAGCATGTAGCCTATCGCTACCGATGCCTTGTCCTCATTGCTCAAGTCAACCACCTAAACTCTAACGTTTGTAATCGCCGCAATCTGTCCTGCATTGTTTTGAGTTTCTTCTTTTCCAAATTTACCGAAAACTCTGAGCTATCGCACCAGAGCTCTGTGACGCACAGTGCTGACCTTCTAAGACGTATCAATATTTCCATAGGATCCTCCCTGATTAGTGTAAAAACCCCTTACTGCCCTTGGACATCTTTTCGGCGCTACTTAAAAAACGAGGCAGTCACCCCACCTTGTTTTAAGCCGCTTCTGGCGCAGCATACATCCTATCCAGCTTGCTAGCTGACATCGTACGCCACACTTTGAAGCCTGTTGGCAGATGACTTCTTGATGGGGTAATTAGTACTGTCACCTTTATGACCCTTTCCTTTGTAAATTAGTACGATGATCGCCTTTCTCCCCAATCATTTAAAATTTCCCTGTTTCCAGCACACATATTCACCAACACGCTCAGCCATAAAGGTAAATAGCCGCCACCACTTTCAACTGTTTCAGCGGTAATACCATCCTCACCAGCAGGATAACCATTGTTGAAATTGCTAATTGCGGACATAATTTCCCCGATATCAAATCCCATTTAACCACTAACAACCAGATTGTCTAGCGTATCCTCTTCTTTTTCTCAGTTGTTGTACTCAGTAGCTTCACCTCTATACAATTTCTTGAAAAAATTACTCACACAGTCTTTCACTTCATCCACATGCTATACAATTTCACTAAAAGTATTCTTAATTCTAATTAACTCAAAACTAATACTTCCTTTCCTAATCTTCTTACCCCATTTCCGAAATGATTTCTTATTTACTTTAAAATCATTTCACATATTTTTCATCTTCTCACTCGTTTAATTTGTTCCTTATATACTTTGACTAGTATCTTAGATTTTCTGTTTTTGTCTCTATAATAATTTTCTATTCTTGTCCTCTCTTCATTGCATCCACTAACCATATGCAGTCTTTCTTCCTACCACACACTTTAGATACACTCTTAGAGATGCTATCCCGCACTATTATCCATGCGCCATCTACATTTTCATTCTCTAATTCCATCACCCAATCCCGTCTATGACGATCTGAATATTCCCTCTGCTTATCGCTGTATAGCTTTGAAACTTCTGATTTCCGTAAATTTTTTGTTTTAGCATGCGCCTGCTTCGACTCAGAATTGATTCCCTTTTTCCATTATTGACCTAGGTTCGTACTTGAAACTGTGATGTGGGGAACCGTTCTGCACTCAGAACCTCTCATAACCCTTGTCTCTCTTACTATACCTTTTAGTCTCTCATTCGCTACAACAAAGTCAATCATACTGTGGCTTTCGCCACTGATTCAAATGTATATTTGGATCATTTTATGCCTGAACCAATTATTTATAATAAACAAGTCTCTTTTGAAACAAAAGCTAATCAATATCTCCTCGTTTCCGTTCGTTTTTGGAGCTCCGAAATGGCCTTCGCGTTTCACACCGACCGACCTCTTTTATAATACTGCTGTCACCATCAACTGAAGCGTAGCATGATATAATAAATTTTGGTTTTCTAATTCGCACTTTGATTCTAACCCTGTAAGAAGGCTTGCATTAAAAAGTATTCGGAGATTTCATGCATCCAGTAATAACGTGACAAATATTGAATACATCCGGATCCCCTTTTTGTCCTCCCGTTTTAAATCTCCACAGCAGTAGAAGTTATCGCTTAAATTGAATCTCTTTCTCTACCTAGCAGCGACAATATTTTTCTGAATACTTTTGGACACCAGAAAGCAATCAAAAAGTAGACAAATTTTAATCCCTTTTAATTTAGCACATTTCGCTACTTTTATTTACTGTTTTTCGAATAATAATGGGGTAAAAAGCTTTTTAAACCATAGCATCGGTCATTTTAGGATGTCAAAATTCATTTCCACACAGATGGCTGTGAAGAAAAATAATTTTTTGAATTTTTTATCGTAATTTTATATTTGTGTAATTGATAATATTAGAACGAAGCGAATGTTTTACGATAAAGAGATGTATTCTTGTGTACAGGCATACTAGATTTTGCAAATGTCATGCTTTTGGATCGCGTTCTGATTCTTTAAACGAAAACTATGTTTTTAATTTATTTGAAGTTATGTTTGGCAGCTTTGAAAGGGATTGGAATCTTATTATTTTCGCCACCTCATGAGGATTGAAAAACGAAGGACAGAAAAGGCATTCTTAGGGATTCAAAATTTGTAATACCTTTGAGTGCAAGCCAATATTGTTTGTACATAGTCAAGTAAAAGAAATATGTAAGAAAAACACAAATTTTTAAATCTACAACTTCAAAAAACTTGTATGAAGTCCTATTTTGAGGAGTTTTATATGAGTTTATATTTTAATAATTCGAAGATTTTTTTATTGATATAACCTATTGTCAATATTATAATATCAACCTGAACTTGTTATACTCGATTGGTCAATTTGAACCATTGATGGAAAAAGCGCTCATAGGCCTTTGAGCCTTTGAGCCTTTTTTCATCAATGGCCTCAATCTCCTTTATACTTTTATCACTTTCAGTGAAAAACAGCATTTTTTCGGCGGATAATCACTGCAAACAAGTAGAGTCGATACGAAATTTGCAGTATACGACAAGGACCATAAGCTTAAAGCTATAAACTCAATATCATAAGAATCATAAGACTCTGTTCTTTTTTCTTTTTCCAAATTAATTCTCGTGACATAAAATGACCATAAAATGACATAAAATTTCTGTTGGAAAACGACGAAATTCTATCGGGAATCATTTAACAATATTAGTAAAAAAAGGTAATGGAAAATAGGACAGTTTCAACATCGTAAATTTAGGTGACCATTCTGGCTGCACGTGTGGCTAAGACCGGCAAAAAACCTGGCCGTTTATTTTCGACATTCGATACTTATGTAACTGTTTTCTTTGTGATTTTCAATACTTGCAATGTTTATAATATATAAAAGTTTTGCCTATCGGATAAGTCTTCAATTACCTCTAAATTAGGATATAGGCAAGTCATGCTTCAAACGTTCTCTACGTCTCACCCCTGGCCGCGAGCTAGACTTTATTTTACATCTTGGATTCTAGCCCAAGAAAAGGGCAACATCGTCACAAAAGTCTCCCAAGAACGCTAAGGATCATCAATAATCCATTTTTAAGTTTATGGAATGCCCATATTATTTATCCTTATGTATTTACTGTTTATGCATTATCTAGGGGCCCTAGCCCCCTAAGCGTGCGCCAAACCCTATCTTTTTGTTTTGTTCGTTTTTTACTTTCCATGGTCGACCATACATTTTTCTTATTCATCTTCAATACAAAAAAAATATTGAAAAAAGGAAAAAGATCTGAATAAACAATTACTATACTTTTTGATCGAAATTTGAATGTATCTGGTATTTATTTTTGACTGATTGTTAATCTTTAAATGAAAAAATAAAATTAATGGAAAATACTTATCTTTTGTGATTCCTTGAGTTGAAAGGGATGAATTACTGAGTTTTTGTGTATTTGCCCCAAAAGGCCTCAACCATAAGTTGATGATTAATTCTTTTTGAGAGAAATGCGTATATGGGGCAAAATTCGCCAAGTGTACCCGCCTAAAATGTTGTTGTCTCCAATCTTAGTGAAACTCTACTAAGTCGTGGTGTTAGTGGCCCTCTTTAAAATCTGTAAAGGGGGTGTGTCTAGTATAGCGGATTGTCAAGATACAAGGGCCATATGTTTTGATGTTTTATATTTTGAATAATTCATGACTTCTACTAGAGTTATCCGATTCAACTTTTATATGCGGGGACGTGAAGACATCACACGGAAGACATCATATTTTAACGATGATGAATACCTTTTTAGAATCAAAGCTGATTCTGAAATGGGTACAAAAGAATGGTACTTTTGTGTGCCGGGCACGTTCGTTGCAGAAGCAAATCGAATTTCAAGTTTCCAGCTGTGGTTGTGTGATTTTCTTTAGAACTCAAAAGGACTGAAGTTTCAAGCAAGATATTATTCGCCCATTGATAGAGAGCATCAGCGTTCAAGATTTGATATCTAGATGATGCCTGGAGACTTGCGCGTGCCACGAGTCTTTTCAAATTACCAGCGATACCATCGCATGGTCCTTTACCATGCGCAGTTACGTGAAAGTGCCACTCAGCTGGAATACTGAAGTCTGTTTCACGGTTTAGCAGATTAATAAAATAAAATTTGTTCTTTAAATGTTGTGCTGATCCATCGGTGAAGTAAAAGATTTTTTTGGGTTCAAATTTTCTTTCAAGTAGTGTGTTATTATTTTTTGAAATTTAGAAAAGCAAAATTGCGTAGAACAAGAAATTCTCCTTCTTTCAAATTATTCTTGAGATGTTTAAGGAAAGACGATTGCTGCTTAGCTATAAAGGAATGCGATCTTAGTTCAAACAGGCGCTTGCAATGTTCTGCAGCAAAATGTTCTGCACCTGTTATTTCAGTGCGTCAGATACTTCTATCAGTTTGTTGCCAACATTGGTACTCTATTCTCCCAATAAACTGATCTGCAAGAACTGATTTTTAAAAGTCTTTCAGAGCATCTGTACTAAGACATTTTGTGCATTCATCAAGAAAGCATTCTGGAGTAGGATTCCTACATACGGTCTTCTTAAAAGCATCATGATACGTTACAATAGGGCAAGCAGTCCCGCGAGTTAGCTTTTGTATGTTCACGCCTTCTAGCATTAGGTTCACATTTTCGTGGTGAACACACACACAAACAGTATGAGTTTCACTGGCTCTAGCAAGTACGCAATTTAGTGGTCTAAGCTGCGAGAATTTCGATAAAATAATTTGATTTTCACGGCACTGGCATTTGAAAGATGAATATAATTCGGAAAGATTACATAGAATCAATCTTTTTTCAACATGTTTGCGAGACCCATAAACTCTTTTAATTCAAACGAAATCCTTCATGCCAAACATCATACCGTTACTCTCGTCATCAGTATAGAATTCTTTAACTAAAATCTCAGTTCCAGAGGCTAAATTTCTACCTCTTTTAGGATTTGGCGAAGTTGAAATACCACTTTCAGGAACCAATTGTTTCGCT
Organism: Andricus curvator; assembly: GCA_932195095.1. NCBI lineage: Eukaryota > Metazoa > Arthropoda > Insecta > Hymenoptera > Cynipidae > Andricus > Andricus curvator. Next base: position 212,586 of record CAKNYM010052119.1, on the reverse strand, counting down.
TTTCTAGTCTGCCGTTCAGAGGCTCCAAATTCTTTTACCAATCTCCTTCGGCCCCAAGACTTCGGCGCCAGCGTTGAAAGTGAAACTTTTTCTGAGTTGCTGGAAGAGTTTTTAAATTTCTCTTTAATTTGATCAAAAACCGCCATTGCTGACGTATGCTCTCCATTTTCACATTCTTTTTTCGCTTTTTTAGACTTTGACGTTGAAGAAGAAAAAAAAATTTGGTCATTTGTATGATCGTCGTATAAATATAATTTGTCACCATGAACTTCAGGTAATCTATCTATCTGAATAATAGGAGACGCACTGCCGTTGTTAGTCAAGGTTTCTTCAACATTAACCAGTAAATAAACTTTGTCATACAAAGGAAACATTAGGGAAAGAGCAGCCATTTCCTTTTTGCATGATCCGCACACTTCTTGTAATTATCCCTTCGAAAAATATTACAGCAACGGTCATTCTTTTCATTATGTCAAAACATTGTACTCAATAGTAAGCCTAAAATTTTTTTGAATTATAATGAATGGTATGATAATGAACATGAATGTTACTTCGGATTGAACGATGCCTGGTAGGTGTTTTGTCAATATTTCATACAAAGTTATAATATTGCACTGTTTTCTTCAATGGGTAGTAAAGCCATGTGTTATATTTGTCAGGCATATATATTGTGACGTGGTATTCTATACCACGACCAAATTAAATGAATATTCACGCCCAATCAATTCAAACTCAGTTTTAAATTGATAAATAAACTATACCTGGTCCAGCACAGATTCCATTCTTGAACTGTCATAGGACAGGAGTCTCGAGAGGGATGGCCTGTTGCCATAAACCAACCCCTCGAGGCCTAGGGCTTGTCACTCCGCTGCTGCGAACCGTCACCAGACTGGGGGAACGATTGTTAATTTTAAAATGCATCCACTAATGTCGTCGAACTTTTGTTTTATGTTTGGTTTACTAGGCACTCTCAGGGCCGGCTGTCACACGACACAACGCGACTACACCACGGCTATGCAGTCGTGACTGAACTCCACATCACACACACACACATTTCGACATTCACGGCTAGGCAGTCGTGAACCAATATTACACACTAGTGCCCTATTTCACCACAATTGAAAGGACGGAGGACACACACTTAACACGTGGTAAATTTGGAGACTTGCCACCGGCTGCTATGTTCCGATCTGTCACAACACTAGCAGCCGGTAATTTTGAGCGCGCATTAGGTACAGTAGGTGCGCCGGACTAGTGTTTGCGTCGCGCCCGCGGCGCAGTTCAGTGAAGTGACTAGCCATGGACTATAGACTAGGCGAACGAGCGCAATAGGTAAAATGGCGAGTCACCGTAGGATACTCCAATATAAATGCGCCTTTACGCATCTTGGCTAATGGTAGTTGAGGGTCTGTGTACGCAACCCATGGTCTACGCGCCAAAACTGTAGTCCGCGTCGTCGATGTTCACTCTGTGTTCGACCATTGATAGTATTACCTCTTACGTTGTTCAGCTCCGAGAATCAATTGTGGAAAATTTCCCGAGCTTGTTGCTTGGGCGTGACGCCTTTTAAGTCTGTTTTTGAAGTCGCTGATGCGAATCGCTATTGAATATTGAAACTCTGAAGGAAGAGAGAGGTTATTGTCTGGGCATGAGGCCTAATTATTGAACAAAAATCTAAAAATAATTGGGCGTGAAGTCTAAGTTAACTGAAGCTCTAGAAATAAAAAGGTATGTCCCTCATTTTCGTCTTTAAGTGCTATAATTAGTGTGTGGCGGAAATTCAGTGTGGTGGGGACAATGTATTCGATCACATAAACGATATCGAATAATGATCAAATAATTAATGTCGTATCAATTGTTGGGGGTAAAACATAACCATGGTTCGGTCTAGTCTTCCAACATGGCGCGGATTCATGACATCTAAGGTCAATCAAAGTCACCGCCATTTTGGAAGACCCCGGAGTTAAGATGATATGCTAAATTGTCTCGGTCGGAATGATCAAATAAGTAAAGTAGGTTCTCTGGTATTTTAAGATAATACATTCTTTTGTGAGCACGCAATGCGTCTAGTGACGGGGTTGAGCATCTGATACGTTCGATCTTCCAACCTGGTGGCGATCTTACATGACCTCTCGTGTCATTCATGGACCACCAGGTTGGAAGGTCGTTGACTCTTGGGTCACATCATATATTTTAATATCGATCATCTGTGAAATTCAGTTCACCTAAATCAGTTTGATGTCGATCATCCAAAATGGCGGTGACCTTTCACGACCTTTCATGTCACTCATGGACCGCCATAATGGAGGGTCGTCGACTATCAATTCGTAAATCACATAGACTAAGTCGATGGGTAGTATTTCCCCTTAGAATAAATATTAAGTGTATTTGTTTTCTACTTATTATTTTTACGGGATCTATTTTTGATGTGAGGCATCCATGGCCGTGAAATAAACGATTATTTTGTGACCCGTGAATCCTAGTAATATCTTGTTTTCACCTGACTTACTATCCTTGCTCAGGTCTTTCCTAACCCCGCCCCTCGCTGTGTTGAGCTACCGGGAAGGGTGTGAAAATTAAGTATAAATATTAAATTGATAAAATGATTCTCTTTCGGACCATTTTGGTCGTTTTCGGGTTTTGAAAAGATAAACGATCTGGCGCCCTTCAGGCTTAGTAGCATCGTGATTTGAATAACTTAAGTGGCTAATGAACCATACTGTCATAAGTTAAGCTAGAACGTTAATTCGCAATAAACCAGTAACGTTATTATTGAATTAAACTTTAAATATAAAATAAATTAAAAGCAAGGTTATAATATGTATAACATTACCTACTTCATCAGAGATATACTTAACAAGAGCCAAGACGAGAGACCCCACTGTACAGAGAAAAACTCAAAACAACTTTCAAAATTGAAAATTTAAGGTCAAATTAATTTTTTTTACCGATTTCAAAGAGGTCCACTAACACTTTGTCTTAGTAGAGTTTCAATAAGATTAGGGATAACAAAATGTAGGCGGTTCACTTGGCGAATTATGCCCCATATATTATGGATCTGCTTGGCATATTTTTTCCGTTTGTGTGTGACGAAGGGGGGGGGGGGGGGTGTTCAAGGAGGCGATGGGTGAGGTGATGAAGCGCAGTGATCGACAATGGCCGGGCTTTGTAGAAATTGGGAAGATTTTTGGAAGAGTATTTGAATCAGGATGGTGTACTAGGACTTTCGGGTGAGAGAGGTACGGGTGTGAGAGCCAGAGAAAATGATTGTGCAAGAGGGAGACATGAGGCTCCTCTCCAGTAATTTTTTGTGATTCAATGGAAAAGTGGGTTTTCTGAAACGTTGAATTATAAATAATAGACATAAGGAGACCAATCGGTAATGCATGGACTTCATCGAAAACGTTCACTTTTCTGTTCCCACAAGTGCTCTCATACACAAATGCATGAATTCACACTTGCCGTAGTATACATTTTTCCTCAGCGTGGCGTACAATTCATACTTTTGAAAAAATATGACCGCGTAATGTATCGCGGCCATTTTTTTAAATGTATGAACGGCACGCCATGCTCGAGAAGTTTGTGTACTATACGTAAGAGTGATTTTAAACATAATATGTGTGCGTGGGCGTATTTCTAGAAACGGAAAAGGACTCATTTTCAGTTTCACTAGGTTGGTCTTCTTACATAAATTTCCCATGCTTTGTGCCAGCAGATGGCAGTGGGTGCAGTTCCAATCACCTCTTGGTGAAGGTTGGTGGCAAGTTCAGTCACCTCCTAGTGACGCAGCTGTTGGCGGAGATGGCAGGCCTGTGGGCAGCCACGTCGGGCTATACGTTGCCTTGAGTGCAAGGCCAATTGCATATTTTCATCCTTTCTTACAATTATTAATAATTTTACATAAAACATCACTCTCTTCATCTTTGTGGATGTTCACATTTATTTATTTATCTGTATTTATTCATGTGTTTAAAAATTACAAATTAGAAGCCGTGTGCGTCGACCCAACGCACAATATTGCACGTCGGGTTACCGCACACAGCTTTTATTTCCCAATTCTCTAACACATAAATGAAAACAAAAAAATATAAATATCATAGAAGATAAGGTGTTAAGGTCTAGCTGAGGGCGGCTAGGGTACGTTGAAGAATTAGCTATAAAAAGGGCTGTAGGTCTTAAAAATGTGAGACAATTTTCAAATAACGTCTTTTATTTGTTTCACTGAACTTGGGCTGGAATCGGAGAAGAAGCAAGGCTTGTACAGGTATCAAGCGTAGAAGGATTCACGCTTGTAACGTTGTTTCAGTGAGAAGCTCGGAGTATAAGGGGGTCTGCGCGGGGTAGATCGGTGATTGGCTGCCGTGTTGATGGAAGGAATGCGTCGCGAGGCTCATCTCACCGTGGGCATTTTCGAGGAGCACGATCCAATCATATAATTTCTTGTTCTGCTGTCGTTGCATACTCTGCCTGGCGCCTGCTTCCGCCCTGCTTCGCTTCTATCCAGCCGTACATACTAATCACTTAATGAGGATAAGTGTCACTAGTAATAGTGAGTGCTATACATACTTTTCCTTCTATCAGGAGATGGGGTGTTTTGGGAACGACGTGAATGGGAAGTACTGGGTCTATATATATGCTCTATCGCTCTGGCTGGTCTCACTACCGGTTCATGTTTTTTAATAACTGAAGTATAGATCTTATATTCAGGATGTTCTCCTGGCATCGCTACAAAAATGTGATAATTAGCTGGCATATGCTGGAGAACATAAAGACGGTCATTTTTACGAACGTAATCTGTAAATTCCTCTGCTATAAAATAATTGTCTGTTCCTAAACAAAGTTTCGCCAACATTGGTTTTTGAGGATAAAAATTATCACCGGAAGCTCCATCGGTCGATTTACTGAGTACTGCCCACCAATGTTCGCCATTTTCCAATCGTATTAAGACCTCAGGATAATCGACAGGTTCATTTTCTCCAGGTGGTTGCAGCCACTTGGGTACATTGTTTGGACCACTTGGATTGCAATATTTTTTTAAACTAGCGCCACCGTCCAGTTCTAAAAAAATTTCGTTTGGATCAAGATTCTCTGGAACATAAAACATAAAACTTCAGATTCTCGAACTCTATCTTAAATTTAAGAGGAATAGATTGCATTCTAGGGAATTCAAGTGACTGTCAGAAAATTCTAGACGATTCAAGTCAATCTTATGGGTCAAAATCAAAAAGTTGAAATGACTTAATTTTTAATTGAATAGATAATACAGTGTGATTTTCGCTCAGTGTAAATTTGCGCCCGGCCGAAGTGAGGGCCGCAGTTACACGAGGTCAAAATCGGCTCCCTCCTATGTAGCATACGATACTTTTTTTCTAACTTCACTAAATAGCCATATTATCTTGCGTACTGTAGCAAGTATGGAATCAACTAGTTTTAAATAGTGAAAAACGCACATACGATGTGATAAAGTCGTACTGCGCATGCGTGGTCAACTACGCATGCACATTTGTCACTGGTTAAGAATAGGTGGCTCGGTTCGCGCATTGAAGGCGAAGAATATGACCATTTCAGTGAATTCCGGGGAAAAAGTTGTATCATATTTACCAAAAACCTTTTATTCCTGTTGATATTGATTACAATAAGTGTGAATATTATAATTTGTCAGAAAAAGATGTGCGTTCTTATTTTATAATTGTAATTTTTTGTAGTACTGTTTTATTTATTTTGAACCCTTCGTGCATGCAAAGAAATTGTAGTGATTTCGTGTACTCAAATATAAGTTTGAACATAAAAAACATATATATGAACATACATTACAGTTAACGTCATTTCCTTTGATCAAGAGCAGTATCAGTAAACAAAAATGCATTTTTGACAGTTTCATTTTGAGGACAATTCAAGAGATTGAGCTATAGGTTTGTTTCAAATATAGTGGTGGATGAGTTAGTTCGTTTGGAAATAGACGCATCTGCAGATCAAATTTGAATACAGATTATGATTTTTATCTTCAATTTCAATTTATTAATTAGTCGGATTGGAGCTATAGATCTAATATCCAAAATAGGCATTAATAATTTTAGGTAACATTGAGCTCCGTCGGTTATGTCAAGGTGAGGTAAAATTTGTAGAGATTGGGAGTCTTCTAACCTATTCGAATCTTCCGCTTGCAAAAAGTCTATATATATATATATATGCACTGGAGTCCCGATTCAGCGGATCCTGATATACCGGATAAGGTGGTCCAAGGGGGCGAGAGAGAGGCGTTTGCAAGGTCAGCGGTGTTGCAAAGTTTACGGTTCGACACCATAAAAAGTCACAATTTTGCCGCTTAATTTGCGAAAGCATTGTTAAACAAAAAACAAGAACACACAAATTGGCTTCCGTACATTTGTGAGGAATTCAACGCAGAGTAATAAAAAAAAAGAAAATCTTCAGTTGGTTAAAAATATACTGGCCTTTAGCAATAAGGAGAGAAGTATACTTGAAAATAATTACAGATACGAAGAGAGAAAAGTTGAACTACTAGTCAAGAAAAGTAAAGATAAAATAAATTATGAGTTATATTAATAAGATAAAAAAAATTTATAAATGGGCGTTGATCAATATGAAGGGAGGTATAGTACAGAGTTAGTCAGCATGAGAAGTAGCAAAGGTGAAATGCTATGATACAGACGGGATGCTAGATGCTTTGAGAGACTCTTTTGAGGAATTATTGGGAGGTGAAACTATAGGGCACCACAACTGCGATATAAAACACGATACGTTCGAAAACCCAATTAAAAGAGTATGTTCCTCTGAGATTAGCGATATAATTAGGAACTTGAAAAATGGTAAGGCTGCTGATGTAGAGTATTAACGCGGAAAGGTGTAAACACGGTGGCGACTACAGACCTCACAGGTTGTGCGAATTCATAAATTTATGTATCAAGATGGGAGAAGTTCTAGATGAATGGAAAAACGCGATTTTCATACCAATATACAAAGAAAAGGAAGATAAAAGCAACTGCAATAATGACAAAGGTATCAGCTTATTAAGTACCGTAAGTAAAATATATTTAAAAATACTTATTTGTAGGGTAATGAAAATGATAGACGAAAAGATAGGGGAAGTCCAAAGTGGATTTATGCTAGGAAGATCATGTACGGATCAAATATTCAGCTTAAGACATATCGCAGAAAAAAATTTGAGGCTAAAGAAAAAAGTTTTCTGTGCATTTGTTGATCTAGAAATAGCGTTTGACAAGGTGGATAGAAGTAAACTTTGGTGACTCCTGAAAGAGTACGGAGTCAATGGATGGCTCCTACAAGCAATAGAAGCAATATATGATGGTAGCAAAGAGATTGTGAGGGTAAATGGGAAACTGTGTGTCTGATTCGGTACTATGCAAGTTGTTAGACAATGACAGAGCTGGGCACAAAATATTTCAAATATACGCGACAAATTACATGTATTTCACTCCAGAACTGACTAGTATGTGCTGAAGATCTCTACTGCGTTGCCAGAATATCACTGACATGTACTGTGCACCTTTATGTGCCTCGCAAGTCCACTGCGGATCCATAAGTGTCGTAGAACTGCACTGCGCAGCTGCATGTGCTGAAGAAGTATAATCCGCAGCTCGAGTATTACGTACTTGTACTGCACATTTTCATGTGCCTTATGACCCTACTGTGCATTCGTAAGTATCGTAGAAGTGCACTGCGCAGCGTAGTGTGATGAAAGGTGTGTTTGCGCAGTAATAGTATCATAGACGTGTACTGCGCACCTTTGTGTGACCTACCTGCTGCAGAAATCTACTGTGCAGACCTATGTATCACATGGCTATACTGCGCAGTTTTAAGCATAAAAGAAGTCTCCAGCGTAGCCTCATGTACTATATTAGTTTACTGCGCAGACAATTTACTGCTGAACTCTACAGCCCTCTACCACCACCCCCGCCCCATCTCTTTAATCCGCTCGTTGAACTAACTTAGAAGTAATTAAAATTACTTTGGCTGCATAATTGAAATAAATTAGTATTTGAACTTTGTGTATCCGGCAGAAAATACAAATGACATAAGAGTAATTTGTAATTAGGGTAAATTACATTGAATAATTGACAAAACCTTTCAATGCAATTCAAATGCAAATTGGAATATATGTGATTTCTTCTTAAAATAATTGAATTACATTTTTCGCCAATTATTGTCCAGCTCTGGACAAGGATGCGTTATGTGCTCATGATTATTTATTATAATTGTGGACAAGCATTTAAGAATAGACCTCTTCGATGAAGAAGGTGTGGATTTCGGGACAGGGAGAGTACGTGGGTTAGCGTTCACAGATGATAAGGTTGTTATGGCAGAGTCAATCGAATACTTGCAAAGAATGTTGGGCAAACTGAGTACGAGCATAAAGAACATGGGCCTCAAAATTTAGGTAAATAAAACAAAAATTGAAAATCATGGTCTTTGAAGAAAAAGGTAAGAAAGCAATGTGCAACATTGTCCTAAATGATGAGAGAATAGTTGGATAGGCGTATGAACGAGGGTAAGAAGGTTATCAGTAGAGCAGGGCCTATTATCAGAAGTCAAAATATATTAAGTAAACCAAGATGAGCAATACATAATTCTATATTTATACCGACTTTGCTGTACGGTAGCGAGACCTGGACCTACCAAGAAACGGATGAGAGTAGAATTAACGCGATTCCCATGAATGTGGTGTAGAGGAGAACAAGTTCACATATGTGAAAGAAATTCGTTAAGATGGTTTGGGCATGTTGACACAATGAAAGATGAACGACTAAAGAAACAAGTGTATCAGGGTAAAGTAAATGGCAATGTGCCCAGAGGCAGACCGCGGAAAGAATGGTTAGAATTTGTGAATGAGACTCTAATTAAAACAGACATACGAAGTCATAGAAATACACGAGCTTGCATGAGAAAATGCATAGACGGGCAGGAAGCTAGAAAAGTATACCAGGACAGAAACGTGTCGCAACAAATGGTTTAAAAGAAATGTACAAAGAAGGGTGCCAGTAGAGTAAATGACGCCTAAAACGAAAGACCTTGGATACCAATGAGCCCCAGTGGGGAGCTACGTTTGATGACTCACCGAGTGAGTCACGCTTACCCCGAAGGGAAAATGTTGTCACCTCCAACGCTCGTGGCCGCTGTGTGTGGATAACAGCGGTAAAATCCGAACTCCAAACTACACTATGCTCCTAATTTTGTACCTACAATATCATCGCAGAAAATTCCAGACATCGTACTAAATTAACTTATAACATCCTCATCTCATCAGTCACTTGACTTAGTCCGTGGCTATGATTAAAAATCGGTTTCACCCGGGAACAAGATTCGAAAACAAATTCAATAATAATAATAATAACTCTTGCCAAGCGACTGAAAACCTGTGAAGTGGCAGACGGTAGCTCTAAGAAAGCATCCAGAGGCGACTGTTGTCACCTACAGCGTTGGCGGTCGCTGTGCAAGGATAACAGCAGTAAAATACGAGCTCTAAACTACACCATGCTCCTAATTTTGTACCTACAACATTATTGCAGAAGATTTCAGACATCGTATTATATTAACTCATAACATCTTCATCTTATTAGTCACTTGACTTAGTCCATGGCCATCATGATAAATCGGGTTTACCGGAGAACAAATTTTGAAAAAATGATAATAAGTCTTGCCATATGTCCAGGGGGAACTTGAGTCCATTGTAGAGAATGATCAGTGTAAGATCTTCTGGAATTTCTCATTCTCCACCACTCAACGTATCACTGCTACAAAGTCTGATATTGTCCTCCAAGATCTGAAGAAGAATATCATTTACGTGATTGAATTCTCAGCACCAGCCGATGGTATTATCAAGGCAAGGGATGAAGAAAAACGGGCGAAATATCAAGCACTTCTTTTCGAGCTGAGCAGACTGTACCAAGGCTACAAAATCCATCTTGTAGTTCTTATAATAGGCTGTCTTAGAGGCATGAAAGCTTCATTTCTTAGCCAACTAAACAACATCCTGGCTTACCAGCGTCAGGCTCAATCCATCGCGAGCCGGATGCAAAAGGCTGTTCTTCTGGGATCACTTCATCTGGTCCGTCAACACTGTCCCTCATAACATTCTACGAAGACTGGTAGCTCTAAAAAAGTATCCAGAGGTGAAACCTTCATCTGAAACTGTGCCGTCTGCCGCGTAAGATCATCCGCGGCTAGAGACCTGACTCCAAGGAATAGTGTTGCCCGATGTTATCTCGCGTAAATTTCCCGCTCTTGCTTACCTTGTAGGACAGAAGGAGCAGAAGCGGATGACGTACACGTTTCAGTTCACGAGGACTATATAGCGCGTATGCACGCTTTGTGGTTCCAGAAATACACAGAGCTTTAGCACGTTTCGCATCAGTGAATGCGAAATCAAGCTGCCCACCTCTCGAAAAATGTATATGTACGCGGAGCGCTCCCCCAACCGCAGAAAACAGGCACCTTCTGAGAAATGATCGCGATTTCAGAATAAGGAGGAACATTATTAAGATCACGGTTCTTCCTAAGCCCCATGATCTGACTGAAATGGATACCTTCCTTCCTGAGGATATCTCGGAGGAGTCCAAACTCTGGACCATCAATTGTTGAGTTTACGGTGCAGCGAGAGCTTTGGCTGATTCGAATCGAACTCTTAAGCCGACGATGGATCAAAAGATCAAAAGGCGCTTGCATCAACTGAATAAAATGAATGGATGGGCAAGACAGAATGCGGTCCATGTTCAGTACGTGATTGACGACATAACATCTGGTAGATCGTTCACGGAATGAGTTTGGAAGTTTGCCCAAGAATTGAGGATCTACCATTACGCACTGAACACGTCGAAGCTGCTGACCATCAAGCAGTATATTGTTTTGACAAAATACAAGCGTTATATGACGCTAGGGCGAGAATACAGAAGAGGAAGAGAGAATCAGCAGTTTCTCGTTGACCCGTCGCGCATATTCAGCAATCTTCCTATTTCTGTCAAAAATCTACCTCAGCCCAATGGTAGAGTCTTTATGGAGAGAGGTAAACAACATCTCGAGGACACTAAAGTTGGAAGAAAATATTAGTGATATCATAAGCTTCAAGGAATTTTGCGACAACCTTATAACATCTGAGGATGAATGTTCATCAATCACTGCCAAAGAGGTGGAAAAAAGCACTTAGGGACATGAAGAACTTTTCCGCTGCAGGACCAGATGGTATCAAGAACTCCTGGTGGAAGAAGTTTACTTTACTACCAATAACTTGTTTGAAAACACTGTGTAAGATATTTACAGCCATCCTAAACCACATAATGATTCGAAGAACTGAGCCTGTGCGAAGAGAGATATATGAACAACGTGGCTCGAAAAAAGGTATAAGAGGATGCCGGATGAACCATGTTGATTGACAGGTGCATCTGCGAAGACGCAGCGGTCCATCTGTGCCTTCTGTCAATGGTCTGAATTGAGTACCGGAAAGCTTTCGATTCAACCTCTCATAGACTTATTATCTGTCTGTTGGATAGCTTAAAGGTTCGTCCACACATAGTGAGATGTATAGAGAAATTGATGCCCCTTTGGAAAACTAGATTTAATATCTCATGTGGAATTATCGTGTGACAACGAACAATGTCACCTTCCATAGGGGCATCGGTCAGGGCGATACCATGAGCCCTATACTTTTTAAATCACACTTCTGCCTCTATCTCGCGCGCTACGCAATCCTCCTGGCTATCTCCGCAGCAACACTAATCATCGCAAGCAGAAGGTCACTCATGTATTTCATATGGATGACCTGAAGATCTATGCTTCTGCTGCAAGCAAACTTCAACTTGCTCTGAATATCGGCAAGAAGTATACAGAAGAGATAAGTATGGATTTTGAATTGGACAAGTGTGCCAAGATTAATCTGAAGAAGAGAATGTCCTTAGCGTTCTCGAGGACCCAGAGCTTGTGTATATAAATATTATTGGACATCCTGACACTGGAGAGACTTATACATACATGGGCGTGCCTCATAACCTAATTGTTCTGAGTGTAGCTTACATCGTTACAAATGGCAGAGATTCTTTCCTAAAAATGGTCAGGAAACACGAGATCATTGAACAAGGAGCGTTCCTTTACAAAGCCGCGAAGCAAGCGGCCCAGACCCTTGGCCTCAATTTTATCAGCAGAAGTGATGAAAGTGCATTACTCTATCCAGATGCCTCACTTATAAAAGCCGAAATGAAGTAAAGAAGGCTTTCCTCAGATCCTCAGGACTTCATCCAGGTACAGAGGGCTTTATTTCCGTATACCATGATGGTGTCATTTCCACCTTAGTATACCGCAATCGTATTTTACGTCAAGAAGTTCCCAGCGGTAGATGCAGAGCGTGTCATGAACACGCTGAGTACCTAGAACACATACTATACGGTTGTCCCACTCGCACGGGAACGACGTATCTCTACAGATATAATGCGGCCCTAAGAGTGCCTCATTGCTATCTTTGTCGATCTTACGGTGTTGGTCGTGACCCTGCCCTGCTAAACGCTCCGAGGGAGATAGAGCCACTTGTCCAAACGAGAAGTGCCAAATTTTCTGGAACTACGATTTTCGGACAGCAGTCTCAGTTGTACACTCGTGGCGTGACATCGTTCTCCAAGACTTCTAGAAACGAACTATATTCGTATACGAATTCTCGGCTCCGACTGACTATAACATCACTACGAAGAAGAAGGAAAAGGAGGAGAGGTATCAAGAACTTAAAAGGGTGCTGCAACGACTGTATCCAAAATATTGGGTGAAAGTAATTGTCCTTGTGATCAGTGCTATCCGATGTGCGAAACTATAATTGTTTCGTAACTTCAAAGCCATACCCGCGTGCCAAAAATATGCCAAGGGACTTTCAAAATGGATGCAGAAAGCTGTCATCCTTGGACCGCTTCGTATCCTCAAGATACACGAGGCTTTCACTGTCGTGAGATTCTTATTTTTCGACAATAAATCTGAGGTTAACGTATCTTAGAAGGATTTTGCTTTAAATAATTCAAATATCATTTCTAGTTGCTCACACCAGTTAAATTTGCCGGAGAATGCTGGCTATTCTCTTCGTTTATTTCATTTTAAGAAACATAATCTAGGACAATTTTCAATTCCTTTCTCTAGGATTTCTTCCATCCAATTTAGAATCAATCCAAAATCCATACACTCCACATTTGAACTCTATACATTAGGGTGCTCTTTACAAGACTATTTAATAATTTCGGAACTATATGCCAAGGGTTTTCGTCGATTCTGTTGATTAGGGCAAGCGAGGAGTTCGATGCCAAACAAGTCTTGCTGGCCGCTGATTGTAAATCATTCTCCAATGTCGCTGATCAGGAGAAAGGTAGAGAATTTACTATTTGCAATTTCGATTTTCGTATCGCCATTCAGGAAAGTAACATGCTTACCATCAAGTATATGGCCCCCTTTTTGTAGGATAATAATATTTATCACTCCTGATTTGTTCAGCTTTCAGGAATTCTTTGAAGGCTGTGAGTAGTAACGCGAACAGGAGAGGGCTGCTAACTTTACCCTGCAACACTTCGCTCGTGACCCTAATGAGTTTCGAATTTCCAGAACTATTTTTAACTGAAATGTTGCCTTTTGTATAAAAATCCTTCAAATTCATGGTAATTTTGTAATCAGCACCAATATTGTAAATTTTTTTACACAGAAGATTATCGAGAGATAGGACAAATAGCTTACCTGCGTTAGCATTGATTCTAATCTGTGCCAATGCGTGCGAAGCAAAAATATTGTATAGAGAACGGCTACCTAATCCGTTATTCGAATTGTAATAATCTGAGTAAAGGTATTTTAAATGCAATGTACAAGTGCTATAGGATGGTAATTACTAAGGTCCCGTCTGTCGCCCGTTTAAAAAAATATTGTAAGGTGATCGAGATTTCCCAGAAATCAGGGATTTTTTCTCGTTTCAAAATTTTATCAAAGAGGAAGCTTATATACTTTCAGGCTTTGGTTTACGACTCGATATGATAATTTGAAGGAACTCATGGAACTTTTGGAAGTATTAGTTTCGGGAAAGACTGACTAGAAGTATTGATTCTATCTATCTGTATCGATAGGATCTTCTGAGCTAATTTTTCATCTCAAATTATTCATAATTTTCCACAAAGTTTTTAAATCTTGAACTGTTGCTGGTAGATTCATCGTTGTTATTCTCTGAATTTCCTTTACTGATTTTTGACTGTCGGCATATAATTTTTGTAGGTTATAGTTTTGGGCAGCTATTTCGTTTTTGTAGTTTTGCTTTTCACATTTTTTTAGAAGGTCTTGCAGAGACTTTTTCAATTTTACGCCTTCTGCATCAAACCATGGACTTGATGAGCCCGTTCTGGAACTGGTTGATGAATTAATACCTAAAACTTATACATTTTTGGATAAGATATATAGATCAATAAGATATATATTAAATCAACTATTAAATTAACCCATGCTATAATAATTTTAGATTTCTTATTATTGCAGGTGTATGTATAACGTTCTTTATAGTCACTGGGAGTCCTACCGTTCAGAAACATACATCCATTGTTCTTCATGCAATTCACAATAATTCTACTTCTTTTATTTTGTATGGTGTTTGTGTTTGCCCTAATGATCGAAACGTCCGCATTACTTGGGAGTATTTCTTCGGTTGATTGATTTAGGCTAGCAATTCTGCATTTAAAATCACCAACGTTAAGAAGTGGCAAATCTGGATATTTAGAAGTTAATAAGGTGAATGTATTGTTTAGATCATCACTAAAAGTATCTAAATCACAGTCGCCAGTAATATGAGTAATTACCATGATAATGTTGACGTTACTGTTACAAAGTTTAACAAAGATCTAATCGTTAGGAATAAAATGAGGCCCAGATTTGTATTTATCCTTATTATATTGGATGAGAAATTCTCCACTTGCTCTTCCTCTTTGACCCGATCTGGTAGCAGCACTAAAGGCATGTCCAGAGTTTGATGGTGAGCGTATTGTGGGGATGGAAGTGAGCCATATTTCGCAGATGCAACTAAGGTCGATGTCGTTTAATTCAGGGAGTTTGAGGCAGTTACTTCATCCTTTGGTATTCCAGAATATCATTCGAGCTTCCTTAGAGTTGAGCCATGCAGGATTCTATTTTTGTTTTGGCAATACTTGGTTTCCCTCTCATCAAATTCTGTTTGTGGAAAATAATGATATCGAGAAAGAGTAATCCACGTAATCGCTTCGTTCACCTTTGTTTTCAGAATCATCTGCGGTATTTAATAGTTTTTTCATTTCTTTGACAGAGATTATAGAGTTGACCACTAGAATTTTTGGGCCCTTTATGATTGGATTTTTTTCATGTATTGTAAGGAGTCTTCATGGGACAGCACGATAGTAAAATCCTGGCAACGCATCTCTCTTTGTTCTCTAGTAAGATCATTCGCGAAGCCTATATTAAGTACACCGAAATTTGTTCCATTTTGGAAAATCAAAGACTTCCATGTCTGGTAGTTAAAAACGATCATGATCGTTTTAACACCTTCAAACTTACCTAACCTTCTACTTAAGTCTATGGCGCCGACTGGGATGTCGAAATCAGCGTTGGTATCACTATTATTATTATTCTCTAGGCTGAGACCACAAGAGCCCTTGACGCTCGAGTGATCCCGTTGCGCCCCCTTATAAGCTAAGCGTGACCCCAAAACCCTCTTCATACGGCGAGGACCACAACCACGCTATTGGCTGATATTTCTCACTCACTGATGCAGTTACTGCTCGTGAGTGTTAGACGTTTCCCCGCAATAGCGGGGCAGTGACAAAGGACGTGAAAAGCTGGCTCATCATCCATTCCGCACAGATAACAGAGGGGGCCATCTGTCAGCCCTATCTAATGTCAGTGATAGCCGAGGTTTCCATGTCCTATAAACATTTCTGTCAGGACCCTGACTTTGTTCCTTCCGAGCTTGAGTATTTCCTTCGCTCGGTTAGAGTTTAACTTCAAACCCATTAGTGTTTTGGCCTGCCTGCAAGCAGTGGCCATTCTCCACTCATCCCGATGTTCCTCGATCAGCCAACTGTCGATTTCTTCAGTGACCACCCTAGTGGAAATGCCTACAACTGGTTCGGGAACAGTGAAGTTTTCTCTTGCTACGAGTTTTGCTAGATTGTCCGAGATCGCATTGCCTTTGATGCCACCGTGTCCAGGGATCCAAAGTAGAGTCACTCGGTTTTCGATCACTGTTTGTTTAGTGCCTTAAAGCACCTTCATATTAGTAGCGACGTAATCGTTCTTCCATTTAGGGCTAATAAAGCAGCCCTGCTATCTGAGAAAATACGGTTTCTTTTTTTGCTATATTCCTGTGGCTTGTAGGCGCACTGGAGCACGTTTATAATCTTTCAGACTGTAGGACTGTGGCCAAGGACTCCATCGGGATTGTGGAGCACATTCCACTCCTTCTAGTCTGACGACACAGCGCAGCGCCGCCACCAAGGCAAAATGAAAAATGGAATACGCCATATTTTTTTGCTTTTTTTGCAAATGTTATGCTAAAAAATTTTTTGTGCTCTTTCAACTTCCGAGAAAAGCGCGGCGGCGCTAGCACGACGACGACTCAGCGCTGCCACATATGAAAACTCACCAACAATTATTATAATTAGATAAACGATTAGGGGAGATTTTTTGCTCTTTTTTGTTCTCCGATGACATATAATACGTGTTCCAAAAAAATATATCACTAGGTCATACATACCTACCCCGCGTGATGAAAAATGTTCTAAAAGTGTAAAAACAACCTCAAAAAACGTAAATGTACATAGCGAAACCTACATATACTTATATAAAACGTATCAAAAATAATAATATTCAAAAAACACTGTGAAGGGAGATTTTTTTTGCTCTTTTTTGTTCTTTTTGATGACATATTATAATTTTCCCAAAAAAATACCCCTAAGTCATACATATCTACCCCTCATGATAAAAAAAGTTCTAAAAGTGTAAAAACAACCCCAAACACTGTTGGGGGAAACTTTTTCTATTTTTTGCTCTACGATGGCCAATATTACATGTCACCAAAAACTACCACTTAGTGAAACATATCAACATCTCGTCACTGAAAATTTCGTGAAAGTATGAAAACAAGTTCATGCAATATAAAGATGATTCATACTTTCAGATTGACTTTTATTATTATATATTAGTTGAATTTAATTAAATTTAAAAAAAACTGTACAAGCTACAGAAGTTTAAGTGCCCTTGATAATTCTTTTCATCACCAGTGTGTACATTATTACAGGTAAGAATTTGTTATGTATTAAATTTAGCTGCAAATATTTATTCAAATGATAAACCTATCGTTAATTATTATATTAATGTTGAAACGGAATTTAAACTCCGAGAGTTCTAGGTTATTCAGCTACTCGAATAATAGATTCCCGATTTTTGTGCTCCACGAAATTAAACTACCGGATTTTTTTCTAGTCGAATTTGAAGTTTCAGATTATTTTGCTACGCAATTAATAGATTCCCGATTTTTTGCTCCTTGCAATTGAAGTACTAGATTTTTTTGCTACTCGAATTCAAAGTTCTAGATTATTCTACTACACGAATAATAGATTCCCGATTTGCTTGCTCTTCGACATTAATGTAACGGATTCTTGCTACCCGAATTCGAATTTATACTGGATTTGTACTGGATTTTTTGATACTCAAAAACAGATGTTCTTTTTCAACAACCTCAAAAAACTACTCCCAGTACTTTTCACGAAACAGTTGCAAAGATTACTCATGTGACACAGTCAATAAATTTGAAAATTAAAAATATTCACAAAATTCAGATTGAGGAAATTTCAGATTATATTTTCAGTCCTATATTAATATTAAGCAATCCCCAAAATACACCTCTTGTGCTTTTAACGAAACAGGTCCCAAGACATTCCATGTAAGACAGACAATAAATTTTTGAATTGAAAATATTTATGAAATTCACATTCAAAGAACTCCAGCTTATGTTTTCAACCCCAGAATATTATTGGGCAGTCCCTAAAATACACCCCTAGTACATTTCGCGAAACAGTTCAGAAGTTACTCCATGTAAAACAGCCAATAAATTTTTTAATTGGAGATAGTCACAAAATTCAGATGGAGAAAACTCGAGATTATATTTTCAGTCCCATAATAATATTATATTATTATATATTATATTATAAATATTATATTATTATATATTAAATAACTTGTAATATCACTTATTATTTTTGTTGATATAAAAATAAAGACATTCTTTTAGATGTTGCCTCTTTTAGATTTGCTACGAGTGTCTTTATTTATTTCATGGTGATGTGCAAAAATATAAGTAGTTGCGAAAAATGAAATCGTTTATTTCTGAATGAAATTTATGTTTGAGAAAATTCTATGTGGTGTTTCAATTGTTTCAAAATCGAAAAAAAAATCCAACATACCAGATTCTGAACATTTCTAAATCATGAAAAACAATTTGCCCGAAAAAGCAAAATCATAACATATTTTATTGGTTGAAGCTAAAGAAATTGCAGGAATGACACGGTGCAATAAACGAATTTCCTAATTATCTCTACATATAAAGGTAATGTTTTCCTGTGATGTAGGGTACAACGTGCCGACCACTTGATGTACAAAATGCAAAACAAAACAAACAAGACAACTCGGCACTTCGTACCCCAATTCCGAGAGGTATTTGAATCACAACAGTAAACAACATTTTAATTCTACCTGCAACAAATGTTATCTCTACGTTTCTACTGTGAAATTAGCAAACACATTTTTTTATTATTGTTCATCAGCAATAACTTTGCATACAAGAAAACCGCTAAAATGGACAATTTATCGGATTTTTTCAATTTGTAAAAATTTGAATCTTCAAATGAAAAAAAAGAAGATAATAAACGTTTCGATTATTGGAGCATTTTCACTTCGCCCTACTGTACAGGTGAAATCAATCCTGGGTTATACGGATTGTATTGTTTTGATTTGCTCGTATTGACTGGATTGTTGTACGGATCCTAACTGGGCACAAAAACTTGAACTATCATATGCACATAATTGGGTATAACCCCACGACAGAGTGCAGGAAATGCGGCAGGGTGACGAAACATCCCTGCATGTATCATTCCAGTGCCCAGCATTAGCTAGGCTCAGGCAACAAACACTCGGGGCCCACTTTATGGAACCTGAGGAAATTACAACAGGATCAGTAGTCGACATACTAGGCTTCATCCCCGTGTGGGGTTGCTGGTCCCCATCGGGCGCCTCCCCAGGTTGCGGATAGGGGAAAGCCTCCCAGATATGGGTGGTACCGGGGAAATGAAATACCCGGGGCGGACAAAGACCAGCTAGGGGAAGGCACCCCAAATAATAAACCAACGATGAGCGAGTTTCTTGACAACAGAATACCCCAAGAGAGTAACAATCTCTCCGCCGGTTCCGATCGGGTGCAAGCCCGGTGGCCGGTGCTGGTTCCACGGATTTTGAGGGGAACCAAAGAGGCTTTGATCGAAGCGTTTGTGAGGAGCTAGGAGGTCCTTTAGACGTGGCTGAGGAACTTGACGTAAGTCAAAAGTCTGAGGCCAGACAGGACAGAACGAAGGTGGAACCAAACCTGAGAGAAGCACGAGAACGCATTGAGGAGTTGAAGGGCGTGCTAAAAAAGATGAGTGATTTCTGCTTCACTAAGAGGAACATGTTCCTGCCAATAAAGCATGGAATTCAAGAAGCGGAGGAAATAGCGAGGAAAGCTGGTAAAGCCACATTTTTCGTTGAATATTACGTCGGGTTTATACCACTGCTGCAGCAGCAACCTCAACTCCCAAGAAGAAGGAGGGAGGAATACTCACACCTGCAACCAATAACACCAGGAAGCAGAAGAAGACCAGGAGGCGAACCCGACCCGAGGCGGTTCTAATAGAACCATCCGAGGGTTTGAGCTACGCGGAGGTCCTCAAGGACCTCAAGAAAAAGGTGAAACCAGACACCCTTGGTGTGAAAATTAAGGGAGTCAGGGAAATCAGAGCGTGCGCGAGCTCTTCCCCCGCACTGAAATCGAGGTCCTGAACCTCGACAGCACTACTGTGTCGGAGGAAGTAGAGGCCGCCGTGAGAGGACACTTTGGTGAATCTACGAGCGGCGAAATAAAGGCGAATTTGATGAAGAGGGCCTTCAGAGGTAATCTGAAGGCCTTCGTCGAACTTAGCGAGGATCTGGTTGCAAGGCTGATATGCACGGGGCACCTGAAGGTAGGTTGGGTTTCCTGCCGTGTGAAGAACAAGACGGAGGTCTTGAAGTGTTATCGCTGCCTAGGCTTTGGTCACATGGCAGCGAACTGCATAGGACCTGTTCGGACGAGATCCTGCTGGAGATGCGGCAAAGAGGGCTATAAGGCTGCGGCGTGCGAAAGCACGCCGCAGTGCTTCCTTTGCGCTGCAGGTGAGGGAAGGCCCCGGACAGACCTTCGTCCGGGGACGATGAAGTGCAGGGCGTTCCGAGAGGCAACTTCGTTGAAGAAACCTCAAGGACGCGCTGCGTAACAGAACATTCCCAACCAGGATGCCGAAGGCTGACGAGCCCGTTGTGTGGTACCACCACACTACTGAGGACGATGCGTGCATCCTGATTGGAGGAAAGTTAAAGAATGCCAAGCTGGCGTTCAAAAGTGATAGCCGAAGCACGGCTACTGGCCTCACCCCAATGTCCTTGAAGTAATGCGATAAGCGGTTCCGAGGACATAGGTTGGCAGGAAGAGGAGGTGAGTTTCGTGGGTATTACCGTTTTTTAGGTTGAGTCCCACACTGAGTGCGTAAATGCATTCTCACCTCCTCTACGAAAAAAAAAAAATACTAGGCTTCATCAAGACGTCTGGGATCGACTGCTGAGAGCGAATACGTAAGGTTGTCGCACAAAGGCTTTATAGCTGGAGCACCATGGGAGCTCTTCATAGGCTTCCCTCCCGTTTTAAAACTAACTAACTAAATAACTAATCCTCGCTAGAAGATGAAGACAACCTGCTTCCCCGGTGGTAAGATTGAGATCAAAACATCGCTCCGCCTATTTTTACATGAACTTTCTCTTGTAATGTCTTGGGAATTTGTACTAATCTAGATCTTGTGCTTGTTTCTTGTGCTTTGTACCTTTGAACCTCTCCCCTTATTTTCTTCAATAGTCACCATCCTCACCCCTCCTTCCCTTCTTGATCAGCCCTGCCTATTTTCTAGCAGTGGGTGAATTAAATTTTGCAACCCGGTTGTTGTCTTCACTGTGAATCTTCAGTAGGAGCATCTAAAAAGAGGTTGGCAATATAGCAAACTCAACTAAGGGTTAATCCATGAATTAAATAACATTTTTTGGATGAGGGGGTACAAGAAAATGTTGCGATCCGACATTGTCATTGTTTTTTTAGAAAACTAAAAGGCCTGCGTGCTTGAGCCTAGCATAGATTGAGAGCCCTAAATAAGCCCTTAATTAAAAAAAGACCTGGTAAGATTAAATAAACAGTTTTGAAGTTAAAGGTATGGTGGTGCCAGCCCCATGTGAAGTCAGCGCGCACGAGCCAGTTTTATAATAAAAACTGCATTCAGTTACATAAAGAAATAGTAACTTACCCCACAATGAAGGATCAGGTGCGGATGTTTTTTTATTACTAAACACGTTGCCCTGCGAAGTTAATGCTGAAAGAAAAAATAAGAATTCATATATTTTGAATCTCACACTGATAAGGAGAGGTCGCGAGATGCGGGAGGCCAATTCGATTGAAAATTCTCCCGGTGAAAGTATATCAAGATCCATTAGATAAGTATTTTTTTTCTTTTAATCCAATGAGTCTTAAATTCTGAGATATGAAGGTTTTTATTTTGGCGCTTGAGCGCTCGACTTAGAACTGGCCAACAGAGAACTCAAGCAAAACTACCCAAGCCTCGATATCTCTGAAACAAAGACTATATTCTCAATAAAAATATTATTCGAACAAAAAACCTTGTTCAAAAGCAGATATTCAATTGACTCAAATGTATGTACTATAGAACCTGTAGCATTACTAGTCGCGTCAGTACTAATGCTATACATTTTATAGAATATGCATTATTATCAATGAAATATTAAAAACATCGATTATCTGAAAATACATTTTACGCTTTTTCCAAAAACCGATCACTAGGGCCCTTTTCATGTAGAGGTCCACCTTTTTATTTTTCCTTCCGAACGGGTCACAATCATGCAATAATTTTGAACAAAAAACATGAATAAATCGTCCTACATTGTAAAAGTTATTACTTCACAAATATCAGATTGCAATTTTATACATAAATCACCGTGGGAAATTATCTATACAGCTGGCGCGAGCGGTACTGAAAACCAACTCGGTCGGAAATAAACTAAATATTTTTTTGAAGACTTTTAGAAATCAATGTGAATTTCACGCCGAATTATCCTTAGAAGAGTTTTTTTTGAATTCTTAAAGAGGATATATCACATGAGAAGTTTTTTTTAAATAATAAAGAATTTTTCGAATTTTGAGCGTCGATTTTACGTTGGCTTAGGCAGTAAGCAGAGATACTGGGACACTTTTTGACAGTTAAAAAAAGTCTAACTTTATTTCCGATGAATTATCGCGTTTCAAATTCATTTTTCAATTACACAAGAAACCTCTCAGTTTTGAGTGCTTATAGAAATCAAATTATTCACATTTGGAAGTGTAGATATGAGAATATTTTGCAATTTGGTGGATTCCGCAAAAAAATCATATTATTTTAACTTTTTCAATCCTCTAAACTTAGATTATATCAATTTCGCAACTTACTTGTTTCATTCGATTTCATTTGTAATTAGAGAAATGTTAGTCGCTAAAGATTAGGTTTTAATTTGTAAAACTAGGTACACTGATTTTTGTGATACTACGAATGTGATAAGGAAATGGTCACTTGTTAGTTGGTTTTAAGATACAATTTTATCATACTTACTAATAGAATTAAAAAGAACGGGCAGGGTGAAGATCAGAATATAACGGATCCTCATTATTTCAAAATGTAGAAATAAAAATGATGAAAGCAGAATTTGTAGAATAATGTCACTAACGAATATTCTGATATTTCCTGTGTATAATATACTATTCTGCTGTTTCAGTTTTTCTCTTCTTGAGTACAAATCGTAAACTGATTATTTGTGCATCGCGGTGACACACAAAATTTCAATTAGCATCCCGTTATTTATTCATTCCGCAGTATTTCTCATTTTTCTTCCAAATCATTCATCAAACGAAGGAAAGTAATCTAAAAGTAAACAGTTCCTGATGAAATTATACTTCTAGCATAGAATAAAACCTCAATTTGACAAATTTTTTTCAGGTGAAACTTTTACGCAATTAAAAATCGTAAACGCTGATATATTAGATAAAGCCTTTTATCGTGAACAATATTAATAAAGTATTGTTTAGATTACCAAAACTAAACAAATATTTTTGCAATACACTTTTTAGTAGTTTTTATTTCTTATTCTCAAAATAGTTACAGATATTAAGATCAATACAATATCTAAAATTTTCCAAATTTTAGTTCAATATTTTCACGATGCTTCCCAGCAATGTTCAGAATTGTACTTCGAAAGGTATGAAAAAAAATGTTAGAAAGCCAAGTTGTGCATGTTGTGCATCTCAAGAATATTTAAAAAATTATCTAGAGACAATTTTTTAATAAGACGCAAAGTTTTGTCCTTTTTATTACATTCTAATCTGAATGAGAAGGTATTGGTTTTATGTAAAAATTATCTTTCGCGAAATTCATCAAATCTCGATGTTTTCGGACTCACTGATTGAGAAAAAATGGATTTTACTTCGGTGCTTTTTAAAAAATAAGAAATTCCATTTTGCAGCAAAACCATATGAGATACAAAAAATGTTCGGAGGTGAAATTGTTCATCTCAAAAAGATCTACAAAACTGCATACCGTTTTTCTGATAAGACGCATATTTTTCATTTCAATTGT
>CAKNYM010052119.1:160127-178581 GCA_932195095.1 Andricus curvator | reverse complement strand
CCAATACTCCCTTCACCCATGCTACTGCCCTTTTGTCCCCCCTTTCATGCATCAATACCTCCATGCTTATCCCACTCCTTTCCACCTCCACGCACTCCTCCAACCAGTGCTCCACTCTTGCCTCCCCCTTCCCACATAGTTCACACATCCTCTTTTCCCTATCGAGCCAGAACCTATTGAAACCCTCCATGCACCCACATCTCATCCTCGCTATAAGCTCCTGACTTCCTTTCTCTCCTTTCTCACACAAATATTGCGCTCTCGCCCTTGGCATAATCCACACGTAGTTCCCATTAAACCTTGTCTCTCTTATTCTCTCTTCCCCTGCTGTCTTCTCTCTCTCCATGCTGTTTTTCTTAACCAACTCATATACCTTCCTTCCTTCCTCATGCATCCTTCTCAATTCATCAATATGCAATCCATTCGTTCTAAAATACCTTTCTCTTTCAACCTCCATCTTCCCACCCCCTCTCCTGTTCTCCTTCTCCCACCAACACTCCCTAACCAGCTTACTTCCCCCCTCTTCCAAAAATTTCTCCTCATATTTACACGCTCGACTCCCCGCTAGAATCCCTACACTCGTTCTCCCCGTCTCCCTCCTGACAATATAATTAGGCGTGTTCCTTGCCAACCCCAGTGTCCACTTTACATACCTCTCCTGTATCCTATTTACCTCTTCGCTTTCCTTCCACCCCCACACCTCTACTCCATACAATAGCACACTCATCACTAGTGAGTCAAACAATTTCATTCTCCTTCCAAAATCATCCGCGAATAACTTCTTTCCCAACCCCCACACCTGCCTCATCACCACATTTGCCCTCCTCACTCTCTCTTTTATGTGACCATCCACTCCGCCATTCCTCCGAAACAAGAAGCCCAGGTACAAAAACTCTTTCACCGCCTGCACCGCCTTTCCCTTCCACTTCCACTCCCCTTCCTTATCCCTTCCACCTCCTTTTCTGAAAACCATAACCTTGGACTTTTCCGCATTCATTTCTAACCTGTTCTTATCCAGGTATCTTCTCAACCTCTTCATCATTTCCTTTAAGGCCTCCTCGCTTTTTGCCAACAACACTATGTCATCTGCATACGCTAGCGACCAAATTCTAACCCCTCCTATCCTGACTCCTCCTACCACTCCGGCCTCCAGCTTACTTTCCATATCCGCAATTAAAATCGCAAAAAGCGTCGGGCTAAGCGGACACCCTTGTCTTAACCCCCTATCCATCCAGAATCCCTCCGAAATCCCCTGTCCTCCTCTTACCTTATCTTTGGTTTCTTCATATATCTCCCTTACCCTCTCGATCAGGCCTCTCTCCACTCCCTTCTCCTGCATCGCCTCCCACAACCTCCCCCTATCCACCGACGGAAACGCACCTTTTAGATCCACAAAAAACGCGTACACTCTCGATCCCTTCTTCGCTAATTCTCTATCCACCACGTGCTGCAGAACGTAGATATTGTCGATAGTACTCCTACCTGCCCTAAAGCCCGCCTGCGTCTCTGGCAATATTCCTTTCCCCTCGACATCCTTCCGCAGCCTCTCCGCTACTACCATCGCGTATACTTTATACGCCGTATTCATTAGCGTAATCCCCCTATAATTTTCCTGCCTATCCCTCTCTCCTTTCTTATACAGAGGCACTATTAATCCTTCTCTCCACCCTTGTGGGAATCCCTCCCCCCTCCATACTTTCTTCACTACCTCCTTCAGCCTCTCCCCAACCTCCTGTGTACTAAACAGCCATGCTTCGTTCTCTAGCCCATCCAGCCCTGCTGATTTTGACCTTTTTAACTTCCTTATCTGTTTCTCTATCTCCTCGTCATTCAACTCCTCCATCTCTGCCTCCCCCGTTCTTCTACTCCCATCATCTCTCTTCCTTGAATCTGAGCCCTGAAATGATTCTTTAAAAAACTCCCTCCACTCCTCACTCCCTATCTTGTCGCTTATCCCTACTCTACGCTTCCTAAACCTATTTATTATCTTCCAGACGTCCCCTTCTGTCTTAACATTTCCTAACTCCTCCTCCATCTCTATCTCCTTTTCCTGTTCTTTCTTCTTACACATCAATCTAAACCCCTTCCTCATTTCTACGTACTCCTCCCTTTTCGCAGTACCCTCTTTCCACTTCTTATACTTTCTCTTCACCTTTCTTTTAATCTTTTTACATTCCCTATCCCACCACGGCTTCACCATTCCTTTCTTCTTCTTTTTGAATACCTTCTTTTGCACGCACCCTTTCACTTTCTCTTTTAAATCCTCCCATATCTCTTCCACCGTCTCTCCTTCGAAGCGTACCTTCCCTAACTGCTCCTTATATTTCTCTATCGCCTCCCTCGTCCAGCTAACCCTCTCCCCCGTCGACACTTCTTCCCCACCTTGCCTTCCGCCGTTCTCACCCCTTATCCACAACCCTAATGGCTGATGGTCTGATTCTACCCTCCCTTCTACTGCGAATCTCTCCATCTCCTCCCACCCTTGCATATTCATAACTACATAATCTATTACCGATACCCCCACCTTACCTACGTATGTGTATTCTCCCTCTTCGTCCCCAGTTGCCATACCATTTGCCACCGCCCAGCCTCTATCCTCCATCCAGTCCCTTAGAATCTCCCCCTCCTTATTTATTAACCTATCCTTTGATTTCCTTTCGAAGCTCTCCCCTTCCCTGTAAAGGCCCCCTTCCCTCCCCATCCTCGCGTTAAAGTCCCCACCCAGTACAACCATACCCTCTTCTCTTTCACCTAACAGGTCTTCCACCCTTTCTTTAATTCTTTCCATCCCATCCTTATTGTACACTGTCACAAACTTACACATTACCCCTCCTATCTTTACTTTCCTCATTTGCACTCCCTCCCCCTCTACCTCTCCGTGAGCTTCTTCCTCTAATCCATCTCTAATCCCCGTTATAATTCCCCCACTAGCCCTTCCTTTCTTCTTCACTCTGACCGCCTCCTGGAGTCTCCACCTATACCCCCTTGGCAGCTTTGGCTCTATTCTATCCCATTCCTTTCTTTCCACCCACGTCTCTAACAGTCCTACCACATCAAATTCCTGGATATACCTCCAGAACTCCTCATCCTTCTTCTTTACCCCTGCTACGTTCCAGTAAAGCACCTTCACAACTCCTCTACCCTGCATTACCCCCGCCCCCCTACTTCCTACGAAACAAATTCCCCTGCACTTCCTTCAACTCCTCTTTCTCCTCATCCCACACCCACATTTTCTCGTCTATTTTTATTTTCCGATATCCTACCTTCGCCGATTTCCCTTCACTCCTCTCCCTCCTAGCCCTGTCGTACAGCATTCTCTGTACATCCCTTTCCTTTCTCGTCAAATCGTGATCGATGAAAACTTCCTTATCCTTTATCCTATTTTTATTTCTCATTACCCCCAATTTTTCTTCCCAGCTCTCCAACTCCACA
This sequence comes from Andricus curvator, assembly GCA_932195095.1. Taxonomy (NCBI): domain Eukaryota; kingdom Metazoa; phylum Arthropoda; class Insecta; order Hymenoptera; family Cynipidae; genus Andricus; species Andricus curvator. Next base: position 175,149 of record CAKNYM010052119.1, on the reverse strand, counting down.
ACCGCCACTTCTTTCTCCTTTCTCCCCTCCAACTTAACTTTCCCTACCCTGCCTTTATTCCACCCTATGCTCTGTAGCAGCGCTTCCACGCCCTCCCTTTCTTCCCCGCTCTTCATCTTCAACCCTCTTATCACAATATTATTTCTCCTGTCTGCCTTCTCCTTTCTCTCCATTCTCAACTCCATGCGATTTCTTAAATATTTCTCAAACATTTTATTAAAAGCTTGAATAATTTTTAAAAATGTTTCGAAGTTTTAGAAATTTTTGAAGTTCATTTAAAATTTGAAAAGATGTCAAAAATTCGAAAACAAAATGTAGATTCTTAAAGATTTTTCCGAATAAGAACTGCAGAAGCTTTTTAAGAGTTTTGAAGGGTTTCGAGACAATACAAATATTATCTAAGATTTCGAAAATTGTCAAAAAAGAATCAGTAAAGTTTTGAGACAATTTCAGAAGTAATTCAAGTCAGTTCAAAAGATAATTGGGAATTTTATAAGTTTTGAAGAGATTACAAATATTAGAAACTTTGAAAGATTTCCGAAAATTTATCAAATATTTATACATTTCTTCCAAACTTATACACGTGCCAAATATATTTTTATACCTAAATCGAAGTTTTTTTTTAAATTTTGTCGGTTGCAGAAGGTACTGCATGGAGAGGTTCCAGTCACCCACGGAACAGCGGGGCGCGGGAGAGCGGGAGGTGGTCAGCAAGAGTGCTGGCAGTGCTGGTAGTGAAATTGACGGAGAGGACATTTTCTACACGCCACGACAGCTAACAGTGCATGGCCCGGGGTCGAGCGGCGCGTCGGGGAGAGGGAAACAGCTGAACGAACGAAGCGAAAGAGCGTCTAGCGCAAGAAAGGGAAGTCGGGGAAGGAGGCTCTCGGGATGCTGTTAGGTGAGATCAGGGGACTGAGGTGGTGTCAGTAAGAAAGAAAAAAGAAGTTAACATAAAGCATATGGAAGTGGAGATTGGAGTGTGGAAGGAAAGGATGGAAAAAAGACTTGAGAAGATGGAGGGAAGGTCGGAAATGGAAGTCGCTGACAGGGGGGAGGGCGAGAACAAAGGGATTTGGGAGAGGGTAGAGAATATGATAGAAAAGAAAGTGGAAGAACGTAGGAATGAAAAGTAGGAGAGGGCGGATAGGGAAAGGATGAGGGCAATGAAGTTGAGAATAGGAAGGAAAGAAAAGGCAGACAGGAGAAATAATATTGTGATAAGAGGGTTGAAGCTAAAGAGCGGGGAAGAAAGGGAGGGCGTGGAAGCGCTGCTACAGAGCATAGGGTGGTTTAAAGGCAAGGTAGGGAAAGTAAGGCTGAAGGGGAGAAAGGAGAAGGAAGTGATAGTTGTAGAGTTGGAGAGCTTGGAAGAGAAGTTGGGTCTAATGCGAAATAAAAATAGGATGAAGGATATGGGGGTTTTCATCGATTACGTTTTGACAAGGAAGGACCCTCGGGAGTAAGTCAGTACGGGTGTAGGAGCGAGAGAGAATGAGTGTGCAAGAGAGATAGGAGGCTCCTCTTTAGTACTTTTTTGCGAAATAACGTGATGGAAAAGTGGAGGAAAGTACGATGGCTGGTGCTTGGGGAAAGAAAGATGCCGGCGGTATCGGGAAAGGAAAATGGCGGATGGCTAGAAAAAAGAAGATGACCGCTGTCTAGGGATATAGCGGCTGTCTAGAAAAAAGAAAAATGGTGTATAGATGGATCTGAGCTGGTCGCCCCCACGAGTTTACGTCAAGGTTCTCTCTGTCTGGGGTTCAAAGCCATTTAACCAGTATTCAATAGGACGGCTTTATGGAGTGCTTTGAGTAATACTGCTTGAGGCGTTGAACTCAAAGCTCGCCGGTAGTAGGTTCAGTCACCTCATGTTGGAGTTTGGTGGCTGGTTTAGTCACTTCCTAGTAATGCAGCTGTTGGTATAGTAGACTGGCCTCTCTGGTACCGCTTGGATGGGGAACTCTCGGCGATGGTTGGAACTCAAAAGGTCACCATAAACGGGGCTGTGAGTAGTGCTGACCAAAAAGGAGGCGAGCTCTACGTCAGAGTTAGTCCTCGAAAGACGATGCGAAAATTTCCAACTGAACTTTGGCATGTTATCGTCACCTCCTGGTAACGGTAGACAGGTAGGTTGCCTTAGATTGGACCTTGGGTGGTATTAAATAAGTCGAGGGTGGGGTCACGTTATAAGATTAGTCCTAAAAAGAGCTGTTGGTGTAAAAGATGCGAGCTTATTTCTAAATAACGTATTTTATTCTTCCACCAATTCTCGGCTGGAGTCAGAGAAGAAGCAAGGCTTGGGCAGGTATCAAATGACGGCGGTTAGAGACTGATATCGTTGTTCTCGGTGAGAAGGCTGAAAACCGAATGTCTCAAGGTACTGGAAGTGACGATATTTATTTACTATGACAGAGGCGAGGCGCGCCTGTCAGAGTGGGCATGTTGATGGAAGGGAGAGCGTCGCGAGCCAACCTGACCGTGGTCATTTTTGAAACGCGCAATCCAATCAGATCATTCCTTGATCTGCTGTCGTTGCGTGCAGTTCTTGATGCCTGCTCTCACCTTGCTTTGCTTAAATCTAGCGATACAAACTAATTTTCTCATCCTAGATTTGCTAATGATGAATTAGGTAATAAAAAATAGAAATAAAAATATATAAGGAAAATTATAGCGCAATTATTATAATATTATAACCCTTATAATCTAATATAATAATATTATATTATAAAATAACGTGATTGTAAGCATATTATAACAACGAAAACAATATAATCATGATAATAGGCATAATTATAATACTTCAGCAATATAATCATAATAAGAATGGTAACATAGGTTGATTTAAAAAAAAACGTTGCAATTTATATGCACAACTAACTTAGAAAATAAATGAGATATTATATAAATTTATCAGAATATTAACCGAAAAGAAGGCAGGGCAAACATGGAAAAATTAAACGAATAGAAAAGCGATAACATCGACGATCGCAAGCTTACCTCATGGGAAATTGCATGAGTACCCATGAGTCATTCCAGATTTGCGTACGCCTTTGACCGATCAGTGTCCAGGTTCGTTGCAGAATAATAGCGGTGGCTAGACAAGGTTCGTGCTGGTGAGAATCGAAAAGCGAAATTTGTAGAAATTATCAGTTGATAAAAAATATAGACAAATACGAAAAATTGTGGGTTCACAAATCTCCCTAATTATATGTTAAAACGTATGCCAATATAAACTTAAGATATTCATGGGATATCCTTAGGAGATCTTGAAATATCGTAGGAATATCCTAGGGATATTAACATTTCCGCCCTTTACCGTATCCTTCGCCCAGGATATGGTCGTCTAGGATATGGTGTCCAACGAGGTGAGTTAGATCTCTTAGGAGGTGAATGGGAAGTACTGCCGGTTTTTACCGACTGTATCGGTTTCGCTCTCTCAGGTCCTGCTACTGGCGTGTATTTTTCTAAATCTTAACTATAAAGTTTATAGGAAGGCGATCCTGGTCCTGGCATTGTTACATAAACGTGATTTCTCAATGGCATATAATCATGGTAATCCCTACCAGAATAATAATGAGGGGGAATGTGATCTGTGAAATTCGTAGCAGTAAAATACTCGACATATTTTACATGCATTCCAGCCCGCGCTGGACGATTAAAACCGGGATCTCGATTTATCGATTGTCCGAGGTGAAAGATCTGCTACCTTCCAGTCGTATGTATACCTCTCGGTGCTTGACCGGTTTCGCTGCTTCCAGATTCTCTGAATATCCACCTGCACCTAATATTGTAACAACAAATGGACATTTATGAAGTTTTTGTACACGAGAATAACTTAAACTTTTGAAAATTGCCACTTGCCAACAATGTTAACTACGTATTTATGGAAAAACGGTCTTTTCCAGAGTAGTTTTTCGATGTGTTTCTAAACTCTGAATCCAAGAGTCACCTTATTTTTGCGACAACCTAATCGATTCTCGAGATAATCGCATACAACTTTGAATTCTTGAACTCTATCGTAAATTCAAGAAAATCTGTTAAATTAAATTGGATTCAAGAGTTAGAAAATGAACTCAGGAGAATTGAATACATATCATGGAAATTCAAGAGAATTTAACGAAATTTATGAGAAATCTAGGGAAGTCAAGCAGCTGTCAGAAAATTCAAGACAATTTAAGTTCATTGGTGAAAAATTAGAGTTGGAATTAGTCGATTATTAATTGAATAGATAATAGTATATTATGTTATGAGGGAGTGAAACAGGCTTTAATTTTAGGAAACATAGTTTAGAGAACTCAACAATTTCACAGTATTTCAAAGATTTCCAAACATATAAGTGTACTTCCAAAATCTAAAAAAATTATCTTGATTTTGGGGTGTTAAAAACGATTCTAACGAATTTTTAGTTTATTTCAACAAATTGAAGAGATGTCGAAGAATGTTAAAATGACCGTGGCAGTGGACCCTTTAAAACAAAACAAAAAAAGACGCCAGTGTGAATGAGCACTCGCCTGGGTTTTTCCCCTTTAAAAATCGGTCTCTGCTATACACTCGGTTAATACAGTCGCATGTTAGTTATGGTTTTGGAGAAACAAAATTTAATTCTTATATATGACTATTCTTCCAAATTATACTTCTTCATACAGATAATTAAATTCATTTTCATAAAAAGTTTTCACCGCGAAAATCAGCTTATTCTGCGTTTATTTTCAAGAATTTTACAATTAAAAATTTCTGGAACATTCGAATTTCATTATATTTCACGGAATTCTACAATATTTTATTACATGTCAAAAAATTTCCTCGCAAATTAGACCATATGAATTCCCATCTAATGCAACGCTTCTGAAGGCTGGTGACCTTCTCAGCATAAAACACCAACCAACTATGACTCTCTCGGTTCCAGTTCTATCCTCACCTCCCCCTCCTTATTAACTGAAGTTTGGTGGGACTGACGTTATAACTAGACTCTCCACCCTAACACGACTAACTACTTAATTTTGGACATGAATTCGACTCGCAAAATAAATTTCTCGCATAAAGGTGGTAGTTGGGCGTACAATTTGAACAAAGAATAATACAAACAATAAAATAGCCTCGGAATGGACTGAAACTTTGATTGACGAAATGCATACACACGGTAAATGTTAAGGTCGAGTTTCAGGCGATGAATGGAGACTGGGCGTTTGGAATGCTGGAGGAGTGAATGATCTTGAAGTAAGAGAATTACGAGACACTCTGGACGTAAGAAAGCTAGATATTTTATGTGTACCTGAAACAAAGAGAAGAGGATGCGAAAGTAGAAACATTAAAAATGGAGTTTTAAAAGGCGGATTTGAAATATGGTCAGGAGTAGATAGTGAATCGCATGGTAGTCAAGGGGTCGGTTTGATTATGAATGAAAAAACCAGACAGCATCTCAGAGATCATGATTTTCTATCTCCCAGATTGTTGTGGGCTAGAATGAAGGTAGGAATCAGACGATTATTTATCATAGCGTGCTACGCCCCTGTTGATAGTGATCCGAGAGAAGTCAAAGACGCCTTCTGGGATACTTTAAATGATACAATAAGTACTTGCGATCAAGGTGAAAGAATAATTCTGCTAGGAGATATGAACGGATGGGTCGGCGTCCAACGTCAGGATACAGATACAGAAAGGGTGCTAGGTAATTTTGGGAATCCAACAAGAAAAAATTATAACGGGAAAAAATTAGTTAGCTTATGCTTAGAAAAGGGCCTATTTATTACCAATACTTGGTTTCGACATAAAATGATCCACACGTACACCTGGTGTGAAGGAAATATCCGCAGTATAATTGACTTCGTTATTGCGAATGAAAGACTAAGAGAACTAGTAAAAGATACAAGAGTCATCAGGGGTTCTGAATGCAATACTGATCATTACCTTCTGGTCTCCAAAATAAACTTAGGTCAGGCATGGAGAAGAAAGAGAACCAAAAAACGAAACAAACACGAATCAAGATTAGGAATTTCCATAGACCGGAAGTGCGAATAGATTTTCAAAATAAGATAAACGAATGCATAGATCAGGCAACTTGGAAGGTGCTAATAGATAATAAAAATATAGAGGGCTCATTAAGTTTGTTTGAGGATGTCATTGTTAGAAGTGCGACTGAAGTGTGTGGTACTGCAGTTGCAGGAAGAATATCTGGTGTTGCATAGTAGAATGATGAAATTCAAGCAGTCGCCCAAGAAAAAAAAGAAGAGTATGATAGAAAGTTTAATATCACAATCCCTAGCGATGAGGAGAGAAATAGACTTGAAAATGATTACAGACACAAAAATAGAAAATTTGAACGACTAGCCAAGGAAAATAAATATAATATCAGAACAGAAGAAAATGCAAAACGATTTGAAAGGAAGCAAAAAATTTTTTCAAAAAAGGATGAAAGGAAATAGAAGTACAGAGTTTGTCAGCATGAGAAATAGCAAAGATGAAATGCTATATGACACAGATGGGACACTAGATGCTCTAAGAGACTCTTTTAAGGAATTATTGGAAGATGAAGATATAGGACACCAAAACTGCGATATAGAACCCGATGAGTTAGGAAACCTAATGGAGAAAGTCTGCGTCACTGATGTTAGGGATCTAATTGAGAACTTGAAAAATGGTAACGCTTCTGGTGCAGACAGTATTAAATCTGAAATGTTTAAATACAGTGGCGAGTACATACCTCACAGGTTCTGCGAATTGATTAATTTATGTATCGACATGGGAGAAGTCCCAGACGATTGGCAAAAAGCGATTATCGTACCAGCTTATTACGTACCGTAAGTAAAATATATTCAAAAATACTCATTCGTAGGATAATGAAAATAACAGAAGAAAAGGTATGGAAAGTCCAAAGTGGATTTATGCCAGGAAGATCATGGACGGATCAATAATTTGCTTAAGGCAGATCACAGAAAAAAGTTTGAGAATAAGCAAAACAGTTTTCTGTGCATTTGTTGACCTAGAAAAATCGTTTGACAAAGTGGATATAAGTAAACTTTGGGAAGTCCTGAAAGAATTGGGACTCAATGGATGGCTCCTACAAGCAAAAAAAGCAATCTATGCTGGTAGAAAAGCGAGTGTAAGGATAAATGGGAAACTGAGTGACTGGTTTGATATTATGAAAGATGTTAGACAAGGATGCATTATGTCCTCATGACCCATTCTCAGAAGTAAGAATATATCAAATAAAGCTAAAAGGGCAATACATAATTCTGTATTTACACCGACTGTGCTATACGGTAGCGAGACGTCGAACTATCAGGGAAAGGATAAGAGTAAAATTAACGAGATTAACTGATGGACAAAGTGAGTAATGAGATAACCCTCAAAGAATGTGGTGCAGAGGAGACACTAGTTGATATATGTGGAAGAAATTCTTAAAAATGGTTTGGGCATGTTGAGAGAATGAAAGCTGAACGACTAACGAAACAAGTATGTCAAGGTAATGTAAATGGCAGTGTGCCCAGAGGCAGACCGCGGAAATAATTTTAGGAATGTGTTAATGGAACCCTAATGGGAAGAGACATAAGAAGCCATAATTAATGGTATAATTAGATTCCCATATATGTGATTTTTGCTATCCAGTTGTGAATCAACCCAAAATCCTCACTTGATAATTTGTGAAGACCTAACTTCAATCTGATTGCATACCTGGAAGTGTTTTGAAAAATTTGGATTAAACTTTCTCAATATCTTCAAGACATCTCGGGCTCCACACCTGAGCTCCATATATTGGATGCCAATAGTTCAAGCCGATAGGGAAAAAGGTAGACTTAAATATGTATACCTTTTCATAATTTTGATTTTGGTATCACCATACAGAAAAGTACTATTCTTACTATTATTTCTATGTCCCGTTAGCAAGCAAGATTAACAACTACGGTTTTTTCTAAGTTCAGTTTGGAATTCGAGGAGAAGTTTCATTTTTTCTACGCATTCGACGTTAGTAATAGGAGCTTCTAAGATCTAGTTTACGTTTTGGTATGTTAATTCAAAGAAAATCATTGAACTGTTGGAAGTATTAATTCATTTTACATCGGTAGGATCTTCTGAGCTAATTTTAAATCTAAAATTATTGATTATTTTCCTGAAAGTTTTTGAATCTTCATCTGTTCCTAGTAGCTTCAGAGTTGCTATTTTTTCAATTTCAGCCATCCTGCATCAAATCATGGGTTTGGTGTGCCCGTCCTGAAACTTGTTAATGAGTTTATACCTAACACCTTCACATTTTTGGATATTGTCTTAATAATATTATCATGACTCTAAAACTATGAGTGGTGAATATAGGCGTAATTAAACCCTGTAATTAATCAAATTATTTTTCGAAATACAAGTGTACAATATTTTATGGACATAATAATGTCAACTTTTTTATTTTCACCCATATAGTAGATTTCAAATAATTCAAGACTATTTGAAAATACTGTGAATTTAACAGAATTCAAGTACAAATATGAACTATAAAATAATCATAAACCATACATCGGTAAAGACTTTTTATTTTATGAATACATTGGTCAGATTTTGTTGGCAAGTGTTATTAATTTAAGAAATATAATTAATATAACAAAATGCGATGCACTCTATCAAATCTTATTCGCACCAGACTTGTATCATATGTTATTTTTCAAAACCTGGAGGATTTCTATTGAATTCTACTCCACGAAAAATCGTATCATTTTCTACCTAAATATTGTCATTGAAACTTTATCACATCTTATTCGCACCAGACTTGTATCAAATCCTATTTTTCAGAACCTGGAGGATTTCTATCGAATTCTATTCTTTGAACAATCTTATAATTTTCTTCCAAGATATTGTTATTAAAACTCTATCAAATCTTATGCAATGAGAACATTTTGATAGAAAAGTATAGGATTTCTGGACGGATACAATATCATAGAAATTTCCAAGATCCTAAATCGTAAGATTTCATACAAGTCTGGAGTGGATAAGTTTTTATAAAATTTTAGTGAGAAACTCTTGATAGAATAGTATAAGAATCATAGTTATCATGATAATTATGCTCATAATTAGAATGAAAAATTCTCGATTATATTGTTTGATCAAACAGATTTCTCGAAGGATAGAATTTGATAGATATATGTTAGATTCCGAAACATGCATAGGATTTGATGCAATTTTTGTACCGATAAGATTTGATAGAATTTCAATGAAAATATTATGATTGGAAAGTATTGAATTTCGATATGGATGGCATTTGATTTTGCATTTGGTACAAAATTCTATCAAATGTGCTGCTAGATTTTGGTTCGTGAAATTCGTTTGCTTGAATTAGATATGATTTTCATAAAATGTGCTGATGTAACTTGATTCGTGTGAATTTTTTGATTCACTTATGTGCTTATATATTGTTTCTATATGTAGTTGTTCCCATTGCATGGTTAAAATGATGAATTTAAAATTAGAAAAAGCAGGTTGTCATTTTGTAAACATCAATTGAAGCTTTGGTAGAGATATAGAAAAATCTTTTTTTCTTGAAACTTTATTTAAACTTGAAGCATATGCTGGTCTACTTTTTTGTATGACATTGTTTGTTCAATGAGATATGTACTGCGACGCGGAACAGAATATGCTTAGGCAGAAATTTATTTTTATTGATCTAGCGTTATCTCTACCAAGGCTCTAATTTGATCTTGACTTTGGAATCATTGAAAAGCAAGTGTGCCAGAGTGTCACATGATCAATTAAATGGTTTATATGCAGCGGCTTCATACTTTGAAAAATGTAAATATTGTTTTCAAATTTTGAGAAATGCTTCGAAATAACGTCTGGCGTCTGGCAGAAATATTTATGTTCTTATTTTATTTAAATAATGCAATGTTATCAATTTGGTTTTAGCTAGGGCTCTAAAGCCCTGTACTCAGTTACATTCCAAAAGGAAAATTAATAAAATTGCACTATCTGAACAGAATAAAATTTTAAATGTGCTAGATAGACTTGCCCTTATATATTTTGAATCATTTCCCATCATTTCAACAAAGAAACTTTGAAAATATAAACTCGAAATTACCACTATTCTTTACCCTAATGAAAAAAAAGTTTCTTTGAAATTTCCTTGTGCATATTTTAGCCATCTTATAAAACTCACATTTTTTATTTTTATTTACACATTTTTATTTGAAACTGTAGGTTTTTGAAGAATTAAACATTTTTGAGAACATTGTCTATGTAATATTTGTTATGAATAATTTTTATAATATATTACACTTGCAGTAGAATCTCAGTAATAATCTTCATTTTTCACGTAATAGGCACAATTATAGAGGACTGTAATCTTATTTTTCAACAATTTTGTCTGGACAGGATCTCAATAAATGACTTCTAAATAACTAGAGTGGAAGGAGGATGATTGTTATTCTTAGATTTAGAATTCTTTATATTTCCTGTATCTATTACCCATACACATATATGTGTAGGTTGGAAGCGATTTGTAATAGAAGAGAAAAAATGAGGAAGAATTGATAAAAAAGTTAATACAAAATAACAACAAATAATTATACAATTCTCCCGTTTTTTCTAATATTCTCAATTATATTTTAGCGATGCTATTTCAGAAGCAAAATTATTGTAACAAAAATACTTAACAATTATTTTTAATACATTTTTTCAATTGGAAAAAATTTCGCTTGCTAATTTATGAATTAACTTATTTTTGGATCATTAAATATTTTTCATGTTTTTTCTTCAATTATGAAGAAAACTGTATTGCCTCTCTGCATTAAAATTCCTAAAACTTAACTAATTACTAATGAAATTTTACAGATTTGATTAGCGAAAAGTGGGCCACTAAAGATAAGTAAAATATTGCTAATTCGATTAGTTAAATATTACTAATTCGATTGGTTAAATATTACTAATTCGATTAGTCAAATATTACTAATTCAACTAGTCAAAAAATTACCTGATTCAATAGCAAAAAACAACTAATTACTTAAAATGGGAAAAGTAAAAAAAAAGAAGTTTAATAAAGGGTTTTTATTTATAAAAATTGTTGTAAACCATGTACCAAGAAGGTTTATGAATAATAAAGAATGGTAATAATCGTAGGTATAGGGTTAGCAACAGTTTTAGGGAAAATTATGAAATTGGTTAGCCTGGAGGTTTTTTTTATTAAAAAATAAAAAGTTCAAACGATTTCATCTCGAAAATAGCAATTTTTAAACAGCAGTTCATGGAAAGATGTTTTCATTCGATCGGAATATTTTTTTTTAGTTTCAAGAAATCTAACCTCGATATAGACAATGTATAAGTTTCAAATTATTCTGATTAATATATTCTGAGGTAGAACCATGCAAATATGTCAATTTTGTTAAAAAATAATTTGTTTGTAACCTTAGTGCATACATAAGTGTTAGTGGCGACTGGCCCATACACTATTTATTCGATTGGGATATTTTTTTTAATGAAAGCTTTCTTAATTTTGAAAAGATTTGTGTGTTTCCATTTTTAATTTTCTTGAGCATTTTCAGATTTATTAAACAAGGTCTGATATCTGTCCTAAAACTATATATAAATAATTTCCAGTGATTAAGGATAATTTAGAAAAAAAAAGTTTCTTACGTTATAAACAAATTAATTAGGAAAATACGTTTTTCGGGATTAGCACTATTCAGCTCATTGAAATCTAGAGTTTTTGTATAAAATGTAAGAGGAACTAATGTTTCAGGGAGGCGATTATGTAATTTGATTTCACTTTTATTTCTTTCAAACGTGAATTTCAAATTCACCTCACTTCATTTTTTTGTCAAAATCCGCTGTGTTATATTATACTTTATTGCCCTTGATATTATACTTTTGTTATTCATAAAATTATTTAAAAAACTAATAATTGTTATTAATTTGGAAAGTATCATAGCAAAGAGTTTTCGGAAATGTATAAGCTTCAAATTTTTCTGATTAATATATGTTGAGGTATAACTGTGCAAATATGTCAATTTTGTTTAAAAAATATTTGATTCTGAGGCTGAGAATGACAAACGAAATTGTTAAAAAAAATCTTTAAACAAAAACTGACCAGGATTTCAAAAAAATAACCAAGATATTCGTAATCATGGGACTTTTTTCGCCCGTCAGCTGGTTCGGTGTGACACTCATCATACATGGGCTGAGCTGCAATGTTACAGGATGTAATATATATTGCCTAACTGCGGGAAGGCCCGTCACTCTGTCAACGCGTCGCGTCGCTTAAAGTCAAATCCAAGTGGCCAGGGGCCTTCCCACTTTCAAGCAAATGATATTATATCCCCTGCTTATGGCAGCCTGGTCCCAAATAATTCTAAAACAAATTCTAATACAAAATAAAGTCCGTTTTCGACAGTTTTAAGTAACAAGTGGACTCGCTGAATGCAATGACGCAACACGCGCGGACTGGACGATTGGACTGGAGGTTGATATCTTGGCCACGTGGAGCGCTATATCTCTGGCTTTGTAACGAATTGACTACGTGGGTTTCATAAAGTACGTTTTCATATTCGTATGCAATAGCCATCGAGAGTGTTTCGAGTTCTCTCGATGGCATAACGTCGATGAGCAGAAGCCCATTATCATGCTGAAACCAAAAGTTGGTAAGGTAGCCACTCTGGCTATCGGCGTTTCATCCCAGATTCACTTCCTGGGACTCGTCAGTGTGGCTGGCCACAAGTGAATCCTGCGACAGACGCCTTGGGTTTTCAGTATCTGGTCAACCATCCGAACAGTATCTGCTCTGAACGGTGCTGAACTTCTACGATGAGATTTCAAGCACATCTGGTAGGTTTATATGGGATAAATATAGATTGGTGCGTATTTGCCGGTGCTGTACTGAGTCCCTACATTTGAATATATTATTTGGCATCACTGGAACATACAGTAACGCTGTTTTAGTTGATTCACTAACTGGTTCACCCAGTCTAACCCGGAAAATCACTGGTTCACCAGTGATAACTAAAACTACTGATTTACCCAGTTACAATTTCACTGGTTCATTTTAAGAGAGAGTTGTTCCCGTTGAATATAAATGCTCTAGGGGCCATCCATAAATTACGTCACACATTTTTCGCCCATATTTTACTCCTTCACCGTTTAACAAGCCGTAAGAAAATGGTTTGGCGGCCCCCCCCCCCCCCCCTTCCCCTGCATAAGTTACGTAATTTTTCAAATATTTAAAGCCATGACTAATTGAAAACAATTTAGTTATTAACTACCCAAGACACCTGCATTACCATTCCTTTCTTATATAACAAAACATCTGTTACATATATGAAGAATTATAAGAATTAAAAACATTAATTTTTTTTGACATTCAAACATTCATAATTGCATCATTTTCTATTATACACATAAAATATTGAAGAGTCTTCAATTGCAAATCTTCAAAATTAGAGAATTTTCCATTAAAATTTTGAATTAAAAATCGTTAAAATTGGAGAATTTTCAACTGTAAATCTTCAAAACTGAAATACATATTCGAAATAAGCATTCTACATTACCTACCCGATTTTAAAATATAATGCTTGAAAAATGAATAATTTTCAAACATATATTTTAAGAATTCAATCATTTTTAAGTGTAACTATTTCTTATTGTATAAATTTGTATTTTAAATATTTAAGATTAAAGAATCTTCAATTTTGAAAATTTACAATAAAAAATTCTGTAATTCTGATGATTTACGTTTGAAATTTGTTTCCATTTGGACGTTTTCGATTTAAAAAGTCTTGACTTTTGAGCTTCAAAATGATCAAAAATGAACACTTTTGATTTACACACCTTTAAAATGGAAAAGTTTTGAATTTTAAATCTCCAAAATTGAACTATTAGAAACAAAACATTCAAAATAACATCTTTCTATATTATACACATTAAGAATTGAAGATTCTTCAATTGCAAATCTTCTAGCCTGTCCCATTTCAAAAAGATGTTTATTATTTCAAGATTTTAAACTATAAACATTTAAAATTAGACAAGGTGACGAATTTTCAAATGTAAATATCTTAAAAATCAAAGTTAAGGGAACCATTCGAGACCAAAGAATCCTTTTTTAAGTTTTTGTCTTCAAATATAATCTTATTACGATATAAAATCCTAAATTAACTTATTAATTTATTTCTTTGCTTCTAATTGCTGCTAGGATAATATCTAATATTTAAATCAAAGTAATATGTATACATTGTTTTAAATTTTCAATTTATCAACGGTGCTTTGTAAAGTTTTTAGATATTGTTACTTTTTATATTATTACTATTGTTACTCCTGTTGATCTGTTATCAAATCTGAAGAAAAAAATTAGTTGCGTATACAAAGCCGATACAGGTAAAAAAAATGGCAGTACCGGTAAAAAAAATTACCGATACCGACAATTTTTTCTTCACCGGTTTTTTTAAAAAGCTTATTTTAAGGATAAAGCATAGACTGCCTGCAAAAATATTGGAAAATCAATTTTTCTCCCATGTGTTTAATGCTACTGTTTGAACCTCAATATCGGCCATCTTGCTAGTTTGGCGTCCTAGGCTTAAAAACATTGGAAAACGTTAGGGGTAAAACTGAACTTATTTCTGTGACTAATCACAGCAGACGAATCAAAAAAAGGCAGGGATAGTGGTTTGACCAACATTATTTATGTGAACAGTCACAGAGGTGCCTTTCCGCCTCCACGAAACGTTGGAAAGAGGTAAGAAGGGTTTGACCAAAATTATTTCTGTGACCAGTCGAAGGGGTGCCTTCCCGCCCCAACGAAGTGTTGGAAAGGGGTAGGGTTTGACCAAAATTATTTCTGTGACCAGTCAAGGGGGTGTCTTCCCGTCCCCACTAAGTGTTGGTAAGAAATAGGGGTTTGGCCAACATTATTTCTGTGACAAGTCACAGGGGTGCCCTCTTGACCCCACAAAGTGTTGGAAAGGGGTACGGGTTTGACCAACACGATTTCTGTGACCAGTTACAGGTGTGCCTTCCCGCCCCCACGAAGTGTTGGAAAGGGGTGGGGGTTTGACTAACATAA
>CAKNYM010052119.1:140726-160117 GCA_932195095.1 Andricus curvator | reverse complement strand
TTGAAAATGAGTAGGGGTTTGACCAACATTATTGATGTGACCAGTCACAGACGTTCCTTTCCGCCCCCAAGAAGTTTTAGAAAGGGGTGGGGTTTTGACCAATATTATTTCTGTGACTAGTCACAGGAGTGCCTTCCCGCCCCACGGAGTTTTGGAAAGGAGTAGGGGTTTGACCAACATTATTTATGTGACCAGTCATAGGGGTTCCTTCCCGCCGCCACGAAGTGTGGAAAAGGGGTGGGGTTTGACCAAAATCATTTATGTGACGAGTTACAGGGGTGCCTTCTCGCCCCCTCGAAGTGTTGGAAAGGGGTCGGAGTTTGACGAACATTATTCCTGTGACCAGCCAAATTATTTCTGTGACTAGTCACAGGGATGCCTTGCGCTCCCAAGAGATGTTGGAATGGTGTAGTTGTTTTACCAACATTATATTTTATTACATCATTCAAATTCCTTATCAGAACCTGCCATCTCGAACCATTTATTCTTCAGTCACAAATCGATAATATAAAATGTGATATATAAATAAAACGTTTCATCTAAAGCGTCAAAAGCCAAAACTGACAAAATAACTCTTGAATCACATGACAGCTGTCACGTCCCGAACAAAGGCGAGGGTAGTATGGAAAAAGTGAGAAAAAGAGAGAGACCAGTGTGCTGATTATGTCAGGCTGGTAAGACCTGGCCAATTATTTGTTTGCGGGTTTGTGTGTCACTTATCAGCCCTACGCGGACTGTGTCAGTTGACAGTGTTTTAATAAAACGTGTAATTCAGATAGTTTAGATTTTACGAGTTTATCAGAAATAAGAACAGATAAATAGTTATATTAAATACAGTAAAATCTTACACCTACCTTCCTTCCTTGAAAGGGCATGAGAAGGTTTTCTCGATTGGATCTCCATTTATAATGTAGAACAACGACGGAATTCTATCAGATGATGATTCGAATGAACTCGGAAGTAATTCAAAAGTAAGTCTTTTCTGGAACGTTAACCCTGCGGACTTTATCCGAAGAGTTACTCTACGACGACCGAAAGTCTCAGGCGAAGGGACTCAAATTCTCAACTCGATGACTCGTTACTCAGTTCACGAAGCCTTAAAGCACGCGATTCGTATATCGAAGTTGTCAGTATGACTGCCAGGAACGTAAGACAATTATCAAGGGTAGCTCTGGGGTTTATATAGTTCTTGCTCTCCATGTTAAGGATAGGGCGTTCACAACTGCACCAAGGCACGTACCCGTTACATTGCACCAAGTCACGTACTTCTCAAAAGATCGAATCTTAAATAATTCATGGTAGTGAGTTCCAGATTACGTGAGCGAAAAATGTTTATGTCCCCTCCACTGCCACTTCCAGTGATCAGTTGTCTCTTCTCTGATTCAAGATGTCCGCACAAGAAAATCCGTTGCAGTGCGCACGAACACATAACGCCAACCAATGCCGTACTGCTACGGTCCGTGGCAGCACTTACTCAAGTGCGTTGCGAACTTGTGTAAGTAGCGACGTACTTCTGTGCGTCACCGCTCGGACCGCTGCAGTACGACAGGTTGCACGCGATTGGTTGGCGTTATGTGTTCGTGCGCGGACGGCACGTCCGTGAGACGTCTCCAGCGCACTGCAACGGATTTTCTTGTGCGAACACCTTCAGCGGGATGTTACTGGATACGCGCGACTCTTGTTATTCAGATTCAAACGGCTCGTATGGGTGACTAATATATGTCGTCAGCCGCAGCGCGGCGGTCGTTGATCGCGCATCTTCACTCTTGACCTTTCAGGAGTACGGATTTTATCAATTAACTTATCTGTGTTTCCACATATCTAGTATACGCTTTTGATTACTGCATTGCCCGACTATATACATATTCTTTCACTTACTATTTAGGTTGTACATTAATATCATGGAATATATCATTCAAATTATTGCTTTAGTTCAGGCACACGTATATACTTATATTTCATATATTTGGCTTTGCATGATGATGATAGATATAATGAAAATTATCTTACAGGGATAGAATCTGCAATTAGCTCTTTTTATTAACTGAGAATACGTTAAGTTATCGGTATTCTCTGAGTTCTTATCTCTCTATGGAAACAAACTTTAAGTATCTTGTGATTTCTATCTTACCGACCGTAGCATAATTATCATAGTTAGGAACTAAACTCAGAGAGAATCGGTAATACTTTTGCTTGTAGTTGATGGCGTTAGCCTAAAATATGTGGGGTAAGGTAGGTTACGCCTAGTCAGGCGTTACATCAAATTTTGTGAAATTTCGGGATGTAACACAGCTCCTTCAGTATGCTTAAAATGTGCTTTTTAAACAAATGTGTGTTTCTCAGGACGCACGGTAGAAGTAAAACTTCAAAAGGATGTTCAAGTGAAATTTACTATTGGAATAAGGAATTTACGGAATTCAAAGAATTCATGGAATTTAAGGAATTCATGGAATTCAAGCAATTCATGGAATTCAAGGAATTCATGGAATTTAAGGAATTCATGGAATTCAAAGAATTCATGTAATTCTAAGAATTCAAAGAATTCATGGAATTCAAAGAATTCATGGAATTCAAAGAATTCATAGAATTCAAAGAATTCATGGAATTCAAAGAATTCATGGAATTCATGGAATTCAAAGAATTCATGGAATTCAAAGAATTCATGGAATTCAAAGAATTCATGGAATTCAAATAATTCATGGAATTAAAATAATTCATGGAATTATACGAATTCATGGAATTCCACGATTTGAAGGAATTCTATGAATTTCGTAGATTCCGTGAATTTCTTGAATTCTGTGAATTCCGTGAGATCCTTGAATTCCTTGAACTCCATGAATTCCTTGAATTTTATTAGTTTTTTTAATTCGACGAATTCCTCGAATTCCATGAATTCCTCGAATTTCATGAATTCCTCGCATTCCATGAATTCCATGAATTTCATGGATGTCATGCATTCCTTGAATTCCTTGAAATCCTTGAATTCCTCGAATTTCAATAATTCTTTGAATTCCATGAACTCCTTGAACTGCATGAATTCCTTGAACTCCATTAGTTTATTGAATTCCATGAATTACTTGAATTTCATGAATTCCGCGAATTCCTTGAATTGCGTAAATTTCTTGAATTCTTTCAATTCCGTGAATTTCATGAATTCCGTGAATTTCATGTATACCATATACCATTAAGCCATTTTCCTTTCAGGGTAGGCGTGACACTACCCGATTCGGGTAGTGTTTCTAGGTGGATAGTTTTCTTGTAGTTTTTTGTTGTTGTTGTGAATTTCATGAATTTCATGAATTTCATGAATTCCTCGAATCCCTTGGATTCCGTGAATTCCTTGAATTCCTTCAATTCCGTGAGTTTCATGAATTCCTCGAATTCCGTGAGATCCGTGAAATTCCTGAATTTCGTGAATTCCATGAATTACTTCAATTCCATTAATTCCTTGAATTCCATGAACTCCTTGAACTGCATGAATTCCTTGAACTCCATTAGTTTCTTGAATTACATGAACTCCTTGAACTGTATGAATTCCTTGAACTCCATTAGTTTCTTGAATTCCATGAATTCCTTGAATTTCATGAATTCCTTGAATTCCTTGAATTCCGTGAATTTCATGAATTCCTCAAATTCCTTGAATTCCGTTAATTCCATGAATTCCATGAATTCCATGAATTTTATTTGATTCCATGAATTCCACGAATTCCATACGCGTGCTCAGCCCGCGGCCTTGCTGGAGCGTGACGTGACGCTTGAGCGGAACGTGACGACGATTCTTATGGATTTATTTCTCGTGCAAAGGTAAGATACCGCGCCCTAAGAAGTTTCACTTTAAAAACCAGTATAAAAAATTGTCGGTACCAATAATTTTTTTTTACCGATACCAGCAATTTTTTTTACCGGTACCGGCAGTGTATACACATCGAAAAAAATTACAAAATCTGAGGGTATATTTAGTAAATAGGGGAAATCCAAAACAACATAAAAAATGTTGAATATATTTAGGGGTAATAGTAATTTAAAAATTATGAAAAAAACTTTATTTTTATGGATATTTTTTCGAAGATCGATGGAA
This sequence comes from Andricus curvator, assembly GCA_932195095.1. Classification (NCBI taxonomy): domain Eukaryota; kingdom Metazoa; phylum Arthropoda; class Insecta; order Hymenoptera; family Cynipidae; genus Andricus; species Andricus curvator. The sequence goes on along the minus strand of CAKNYM010052119.1, from coordinate 156,039 downwards.
AATATCAAAATACTAATCTGATTACACCGATGTTGCAGTTTTTATAATGTTATTAGAATATTTTAATGTAATCACTGAAACTTTAACTTTATGCTATAATTCTGAATTCATGAATTTTCGATGGAGTCGATTTGTTAAAAATATCACGCAACAGTATCAATATAACCCCCTCCCCCAAGCAACAGATCGTCACATTTTTCCGAACTCCCTTCCCCATAAAAAAAGTTGTTACGTAATTTAAGGATGGCCCCTTAGTGGGAATTATACATTTCAAATTAAAATAACAGCTTTTCCTTCTGTTAACATCAATTGATGCCTTGGAAGAGATAACACAAATATGTTTTTCTTGAAACTTTATTTATTTGAACTATGAGCATATATTGATATACTTTCTTATATGTCATTGGTTTTTCATTAATGACTTAGAACAGAATGTGTACAAGAATGCTACGATTGATTTTACAAATGAAGCTATTAATAATTAAGAAACACTTTACCGTGAAAAACTCGAAGAACAAAGAATTCTTTGTTATGATAACATACAGTTTGCTAACGCGCAGAACCAAGCGGAATCCTAAGGCTCTATTTTCCACATATTTCTGTTTGCAATTTTCGAAACGTTTTTTCGAAAAAATTGGATCCTTTCAATAAGCAGCATGTTGTGGAATGTAAGTACAATAATTCTGCAAAATTTGGAATCTCAAAAATGAACTACTCTCTTGAACTACTGAAGACATTGTGACGTTATTTAAAAAAAATTATTTTTTGAAGCACTATAAAAATGTGTGGTAATGTAATCTGAACTTCATCAGAAAGCTAAAAAACTAAGGAAGAAAGGATGATTCTCTATAAAAATTAGCATAGTCTAAATCTTCACGGAACAAAACGTTTTATTCATTTTTGCATTCTACGAAAAATTTTTTAATGAAACTGGCAAAGAAACTTTATTTATAGTTGTGTAAAGTAGGGATAATTCAGAGTTTTTTCCTTTTAAAGTTCCTCTGATACTGAAAATCGAACTTAAAGCCCAAAATAGGCTTAATTAAGCATGTACTTAAAGTGAGCTTCGACAAAAAAAGTTTTTCTGGTTCATACGTTTGAAAATTACTCAGTTAGCTGCCTTAGTTGGTATTTACTAAATCAAAACTGAAATTGAACCTTGAAACTAGGAAAAATAATTATATACATCTTGATATTATATTATTTGGATTATGTTCATTTGGAACCAGGAAAATGTAAAAACGTTGTTTTGGTGGAGGTAAGGAAGTATTATCGATGATCAGGTGACGAAGCCTAAATCGACAAGTTTCAAAACGTTGCCTTCATATTGTTACCATGTAGCTGAAAATGTTGCACAATCATCTTTCATTAAACTCTTCTATTTGTCACGATTTCCATTTATATAAGCTTCTTTTAATTAATATTATATGTATAAACCTAAATATCAAAGATTACTATTAATTTCACTGACACGAACAAGTCCTCACACTATTCTCCTGATTTTTTCAGATAAAATGGAGTTTTAACATGTATGAGTTGGAAGATTTGATAAGAAATTTTTTTTTCCTTCTTCTCTCGCAGAAAGCAGTTATTTTTCAATGTTTTCACAACCTTACTTTGTGGACCGCTGAGCTCTTGACGGTCAAATTCTTCTATGATTGTATCAGAATTTTATATTTTCAAGCTTATCACAGAAAACTTTATTTGTAAACTCCCCAGGTGTGAAATTTTGCATTGTACTAGGATCTAGTTAAAATCATCAATTTCACTTAAAACGTGTACTGCTGGTACCCTCCCAACTGCACGTCTCAATTAATAAAATCATCTTTTTCCTAAAAGTATACGTGCACAGATGGTAACCTCCCAACTGTGCATATCTTAATTACTGCAATTAGATTTTTAACTTGAAAGCCCATATGCACAGTGATTCAGCACTTCTGCAACGCTTTTACAGAACTATATTCTGTCAGAGATCTGCAACAATCCTGAAACAGCGTTATATGTCAAAAAATATTTTTAGAAGAATTTAAGAACAGGGTTACCGAGTAACCATGTTCTGCAATAGTGCCGTAACACATATGTAACACTGTTACGATGGAAATTTGTTCTGTGATCGTTCTGTAACAATTCTGAAACAGCGTTATAGGTCAAAAAATATGTTTAGAATAATTTAGGAACAGGGATACAGAGTGACATTATTCTGTAATAGTGTCGTAACACATATATAACAGTGTAACGATGTAAATTTGTTCTGTCATCGTTCCGTAACAATTCCATAACATTGTTACAATGATATTTGACAAAAGAAATGTTTTTTGTATTATCGCTTCTATAATCGATCTATAATCGCGCACTTAAACCCGTTCCAAAATTACACTCACTGGAGATTTGAACCATACTTAAACTACCTAACCATTATGTACCTAGCCGATGCCTTAGCCAGTTGCGCTGTAAAACCGCCTTAACGTTCGTGACAAAATCTCGACCATGCTTTTTTGCTGAAAAACCCAGGGTCCTCTCAGAAATATATTCATTATTATTTTATTTTTGACATATTATGAGAAGGTGACTTAAAAAAATTGTAACATGCGAATTTGAAAATGAAAGACCCGACCGTGGGCAGAAAACTGATCTAAAATCGTTACAGAACAGCGTGCCCTTAATGTTCAATTACTGTAACACTTGTAACATTTTAGTAACGTGACAGTTCTATAACTCTGTGATATATATCAGTCACATTGCAAAATTCCAGAACTGTTACGTATCCTCACAGTAACAGTTTCACATAACAGTGTGACCTTTATGTTTCGTTCCTGGAACACGTGTGACATTCTAGTGACGTAACAGTACTATCACTCTATTCTATATCAGTTACATTGCAGAATTCCAGAACTGTTACATATCCTCACAGTAACAGATTTACAGAACAGTGTGACCTTTATGTTCTGTAATTGTTATGGCACACGATTGTAACAACGTTATGTATAAATGTGACCCTTTTGTTATGAAACAGTTAAAAAACGTGTCCGCTGGGTATGAATATATACGCGCACAGTTGGGATAGTACCATCTGTACACGTGGGCTTGTAAGTTGAAAATCTGATCATAATAATTGGGACATGCCCAGTTGTGAAGGTACCATCTGGGTACGTGGACTTTTAAATAAAGTGTCTAATTCTATTAACTGATACGCGCACAAGTTGAAAATCTGATCGTATTAATCTAAACGTGCACAGTAGGGAGGGTACCCTCTGTGCACGTAGTTTTTAAAATGAAAAGTCTGATCCTATTAATTATACGCGCATAATTGGAATATCCCATCTGTGCACGTGCACAGTTTGGAGTATCCCATCTGTGCACGAGGACTTGCAATTTTAAAATCTGATCGTATTATTTGAGACGTGCACAGTTGGGAGGGTACCATCTGGGCACTCGACAGGCAAATATGGTACCCTAGCAACAGTTTACGTGCACAGATTGGAGACTCCCAACTGTACACGTCAAAATGTAGACGTGCACAGATGGGATCGTGCACAGTTGCTCCGTGCACAGTTGTACTCTTCCCCTCGCTTGCTGGTTTCAATGTTCAATGTGCTTCAATTTTTAAATGAAAATATTTATTTAAACACAAAAAATTCGTGCGAACACACTTTGATTAACTTAAATCAAACACGAGAAATTGGTTTCAATACAATTTGATTTATATAAGCAAAACTTACAATTATATTTAACAAATTAGAAAAAATTAATAAAAATACAAAAACTAAGATTTTACTTTGATGTTATGTGTGTCGTGCTTATACCGGGTGTCCAAAAAGTCCCGGGACGTCTAAATATTTCCTCAGGTAAGATATTTTTCAGGGCGGTCAAGGTCATTGTTGAAGGAACTTTCAACAAGGAATTCAATGGTGACCTTTATTTTGATCTTGAGAATGACCTTCACGGTCATTATAAGGTCAAATTGATTTTGTTAACTGGGAAGCTCTATTTTTGACCCCGGGAACTGAGAGAGCCGAAAATGTTAAGTCCAGATATGACATTGACAAATCGAAAATTTGACCTGGAAAGGTCAGGGCAAGGTCAAACAACGTGCAGCAGAATGACTCGACTGACATGCATTTTTGAAGAAAATGTCCTGATGAATGTTCTGGTTATAGACAAGGTCAAAGTAACCAATCGATCGGGAGTATAAAATGCTACAACTCTTGCGTAGAACATTTTCTTCATAAATGCATGCTGGTCGACTCATCCTGCTGTACGTTGTTTGACCTTGCCATGACCTTCCCAGGTCAAATTTCGGATTACTCAAGGTCATATCTGGACGTAAAATTTTCCGCTCTCTCAGTTACCGGGGTCAAAAATAGATGTTCCCATTTAAAAAAATCAACTTGACCTTGAAATTACCGTGAAGGTCATGGTCAAGATCAAAATAAAGGTCATCATTGAATTCCTTGTTGAAAGTTCCTTCAAGAATGACTTAGACCGCCCTGAAAAATATCTTACCTGAGGAAATATTTAGCCGTCCCGGAACTTTTTGGACACCCTGTATATTAAGTAAACAAAAGAGCTAAAAAAAAGTACAAATACATACTACTTACTTTTTCCCGTAACTATATAGTGAAAAATGTATGCATTTTGCTAAAAATTCGTTAAATACAATTGTTTTTTATTTCAAATTGAAATATTTTTTCATTGAAATACTAACCGTTATAATCTTTGTTTGAAATTCATAATTTTAGGTTGAAAAAACAACTCCTTGGTTGAACGTGAAACTACTTTTTTTTAATTTATTCTTTTTTATTGAACATTCATAATTTTAGTAGAAAATTCTTCTCTTTGGTTGAAAATTGAACTACTCGCATTTTTTCGCATCTTCACTTTTTTGTGCTTAACAATTTTTCTTCAACTGAAAATTGATTTATTGGGTTGAAAATCAACTTTTCCGTGAAAATTTTATATTTTTTTCATTCCATTTTTGGGCAAAAATGCATTTTTTTAATTTAGAAATTCAACTACTGTTTTCAATTTAGTACGAAAATCTTTTCTTGGCTAAAATATCATATTGAAATAAATGCTTGATCTTATTTACAATATTTCTATGAGGATATTGAAAAAAATATATACTTGAAGCTATTTCAAATTTGTTGTAATAAACTCATTTATTTTGTGGAAGTGGATTGAATAGTATTTCCGGAATTCATCAGCGCTTTATACCTTGAATAAATACAAATATTTATTTATTTATTTATTATAACATGGAACGGACAATGTCCTTTAGTACAGGCGATTCTTAAATATTAAGATAATACTAAAATAGTAAAATTGTTAAATTGGCATACAGAAATCTCAAGTTCCATTTCCAGGAACAGGCTACAGAACCATTTTAAATTAAATTAAACATGTCTACGCAACAAGTTTCTGAAGCGATTTGTAGATGTATTAAAGAAGACGAGAACATTAGTGAGCGAATTTGCTTCCCTACAGATTGGCGTGAGCACAGAATTCAGTCCGTAGCTAGTTCGATGCGAGGGTAAATTAAACAATGTATAGTTACTGATAGTCATTGTAGAGTGTCTACAATTTAATCTGTGCGAGAATGGCAGAAAAGTTGATTTTGTTATTGAGTAGATTGAACAAAAAGGATACGTCGGAAAATACAAATCTTGACGCTATCTTCGGGATGTTTAAGAATGCTTTCATTCCACCGAAGTTATGATCTTGCCTATTTATTGCCATTCCCAAGTGTCTGGCCGCAAATCGGAGAAAACGATTTTGAGCTCTTTCTAGTCTAATTTTATGGATCATATAAAATGGAGACCAGATAATCGATGCATATTCAAGATGCGGACGAACAAGAGCAAAAAATAATGTCTTGAGCGCTAGTGGATTCTTTGACATTGAAGAATTTCTAATGACAAAGCCCAGAGATTTGAGAGTTTTATGAATAACATCAGAAACATGGTCATTATAGGAAAGCTCTTTGTCCAAGAGAAGCCTCAGGTCACGCACCAGCCCCATCCTCAGTAGAACCTCATCGCCAATCATGTCCTCATGCCTTATCGTTACTTTTTCCTGCTTGAAGGATATTATTGAGCATTTTTTAGTGTTTAGCCTCAACCCATTGAGAGATCACCAATTCTGCAATCGATTAAGATCATTTTGCAGTTCATTGTAATCCAAAAGGGAGCGAATTACTCTAAACATTTTCAAGTCACCAGCATAGAGTAAAAAGAAACAAAATTTTAAGACGGCTCCAACATCAATGACAAGAAGGATAAAAAAAGGCGGCTCGAGATGTGACCCCTGCGGCACCCCAGATGTTGCATGGAATGCTTTGGAGTATTTATCTTTAGCTCGGACGGATTGATATCTGCCACGCAAGTAACTTGTGATCCAAGATAGAAAATGAGATCCGATTCCCAAGGATCTGAGCTTCGCCACCAGAATGTTACGATCGACTGCATCAAAAGCCTTTGAGAAATCTGTGAATCGTATCCACTTGGTAGTACAATTGATCATAAATGATGATCTCAAAAACTTTAGCCAAGGTACTTAGTATAGTTATTGGCCGATAGTTTCTAACGTCACTGAGATCTCCTGATTTGTGAACCGGAGTAACAGTACCCTTTCTCCACTCTCGAGGAAAACAACCATTCGAGATTGACATGTTAAATATGAGATACATCGGAAGAACCAATGATGAGTAGGACGATTTAATGAGGTAGGGAGGTACACCATCTGGACCAGCACCTTTGTTGATATCTAGTTTTAAAAGTTTGTTCTTAATTTCATCCTGGTTAATTTTTATACTTGGCAAATCGATTGTATCAGTTAACGGAAATTGGACGTCATTTGTGGACGGTATAGTATGAACAGACTTAAAGTGTTTGTCGAAAAGTTCAGCCCTCCCATTACTTGTATCAGCCTGTTCGTTCCCAAGGAACATGTCGTTGGGCAAACTTTTAGTACCACGCACTGAATTGCCAAATTTCCAAAAAGACTTAGGATTCTCAGTAATGGAATTTTCGCTTCTAGTTATGACATTAGGGTAACACGTGTTAGACAATGTTTTACATTGAGCCCTACCCACGTGGAAAAATTCCCTGGAAAGTACTACAAGGAAATTCTACGGAAATTCCAGTTGGAACTTCCGTTGACTTTCCGCGGAAATTCCACTAACTTTCTGTCTGAATATTGCAGCCCGTAATGAACTCAGGAAGTTCCTGGAAAACTTTTTACTCTCAGTATCTCTACCAAATGCACCAGGTGTCTAAGTGAAGACTGACCGCACCAAACCCACTTTTCTCATGGCTCGTCATCATACAACAACTTTTAAGTGCACCAGGTGTAAGAAATACATCTTCTACAATGAAGTTAAGTTCTAAGTGAATATTGGTCCAATCCAATCCACTTTTCTCATGCTCCGTCATTATACAACAACTTTCGAATGCACCAGTTGTAATAAATAAATCTTCTTCAACGAAGTTCAGTTCTAAGTGAAGATTAGTTGCACCCAATCCACTTTTCTAATGCCCCGTCATTATGCAACAACTTCCGAATGCACCAGGTGTAATAAATACATCTTTTTCAAAGAAATTAAGTTCTAAGTGAAGATTGGCCGCACCCAATCCACTTTTCTCATGCCCCGTCATTATACAACAACTTTCGAATGCACCAGGTGTAATAAATACATCTTCTTCAAAGAAGTTTAGTTCTAAGTGAAGATTAATTGCACCCAATCCACTTTTCTCATGCCCCGTCATTATACGACAACTTCCGAATGCACCAGGTGTAATAAATACATCCTACTTTTTTAATAGCTTTTTTGTCTATTTAATATATAAACACGACACACGTAACATCAAAGTAAATCTTATTTTGTGTATTTTTTTTTTAATTTGTAAATTATAATTGTAAGTTTTGTTTACATTGATCAAAGTGTATTCGAACAAATTTTTCGTGTTTGGTTTACATTAGTCAAAGTGTGTTCAAACGAATTTATTGCAATACCCACCTCGAAAGTACTCCGTTCCATGTAGCTAAATTATATGCAAAGTGACTCATTCCGGATAACAATGCGGAATAATATTGGCGCATGCGCAGTTCGATTCTCATGTACTTTCCACATCACCGGAATGTACGCGCATGCGCACTTTGCAGATAAGCAACTTTCCCCACCGTCACAATTCGGGGGCAACGTAGCAACAGCAGCGCTCAGTGTCCAAGCGAACAGCTGATGACATGTGCGAGGTTAAAGTCGATGTGTTTAGAGTGCAAGTGAAATTTTCCTTCTCATTGTCAAGAGAAGATGGACTTAAATAAAGATTCGAATCAAACTGATGAAGAGTGTACTCCACCAGATATTATACAAGCGGCTGCAAGTGCTACTGAAAATTTGCTACCCGAAAAGTCCAAAACTAAATAGAAAGAAACGTACGATAGATTTATGAAGTGGACAGCGTTTTATGAACATAATATGATTTTTCAATGCAAAGTTAATTTTCTACCAAATGGTTAAATTTTAAAATAATTTGGAATTAGTTATTTTCATATATTGCGATTAAATTTAATTAAAATTTTGTATTTTTAGAATTTGTTTTCGTTACGCTGGGGGTTTCACCGCTTACCCCCTCCCCCTTCAAGCAACTGTAAATATTCTTCCGTGGTCTTTCTCTTGGTACAACTTTCTCGGAAGGTTGTTGCAAAAAATAGCTTGTGATACACGTGCGCACAGGCAATTGCTGACTCGTGTGATTTTAGCATTCGCCTTCAGATCTTTGCACTCGTCCTCGTTTTCGCACTCGCTTCGCTCATGCGCTAACCTCCGGCTCATGCTGACAACTTTACACTCGTTGGCAATCGCTTATTTTGCGCACTTGTATCACAAATAGCTATTTCGTATTTGCATCAACATTTTCATTGAAAAACTGAAACACGTTGAACGCTGGAAGCAACAAGCACTCCGCCAGAACACATTAATTAAGCACGCGCGGAAACAGGAAGGAGAGCGGATCGCTAGACGCTCAAGGCCATTCTCCTTTCTCCCCTGCGTTGACTGCAGCGGCAGACAGGCCTGGGGTGCGGTGTGTAACTCACAATTTCCGCCGGCCAGCGCTGGCCACTTTTACAGGACCAGTGCTCAGACTTATTTAATATTTTTGAATATTTTTTTTTTTATTCTCATCTCCTACAATCTTAGATTCTGACTTCTCAAACTTTCCGGAGGCAAGGCCTGCTTAAATGGATCCTTGTCGGGTGACGAGGACACTTCCTCGAAGGAACCCACTTACCCACCTTACCCTCCTCTGACTCAGGATGTTAAATCTGGCGCGAAAGCTCTCATGTTCCTGATGGGCATCGCTTCCAAAATCATAGGAAGAAGCCTCAAAAGAATTAGCGATGTCAGATCGGACCTCAAACGTGCCAGAACGCGCTTAGGAAAAAAAGGTAAGACGGAAAATACTCTCTCCTTCGATCACGAATTCGATGACTTTTCTATGGAGACGACAGTGATAGCTGACGATGACAAACTGGACACGACAGTGACAGCTGACGGTGCAAAGCCCCATACTGATTTAATCAATGATCCTCGTTACACTCAAAACAACTCGGTACCACCCACGGGTTCTCAACCCATTACCGACTCCAAACTCGGTGCCGAAAGAGCCACTAACTCGCTCCCTAAAGTTCACAACCAGCTTCGCAACAGCGAATTCAAATCGGGCAAGTGCCCAATCATAATTAAACGCGGAATTAATTCCGAAAACGCGAAAAAAGATCGTGCCGCCGATACGACCGGTGGCCTTTTCCAGAAGTACTTTCTCGGTCATATTAACAACGTTGATAGCACTGGCTTCGGGAAACTCAGTCATGGCTAAGTCCGCCAAGCCAGCTAATATGCTGCTTCAAGAAATCCCCAAAAAAATCATCGGTTTAACAACCCTCATCTCAGCCAGTTTTGCAACTTGCCAGGGTGTCATTCGCGGCATATCTCATGAGATTTCCAGGGGAGAGATTATTCAGAACCTTCAGGTCTTAGGTCCCCGAATCTCAGGAAAACAAAGTTGAATCCTCAAAAACTGTCATCATCACTTTCAAAGGAACTTGCCTTCCAGAGAAAGTCTCTCTCTTGTTAGCCTCTTTTCAGGTTGACTCCTACATCCCTCAAGCAAGACTGTATCTTAATCGCCGTCGATTTGGGCACATCAGAAAACATTGTAAATCTAGCCGACGTTGTGAACGCAGTGGATCTTCGGATGCCCACACCGACTCCAACCCCTGCCCTAACCAGACAAGTGAGCCCAAATGCGTTAGCTGCAAGGGCGATCACATGCCCTTATACAAAGGTTGTCCGGAATTCATTTTCCAAAGCGAGCTTCGTCTTTTCGCTACGAAGTACAAGATGACGTTCAAGGACGCTAAAGCTATCCCAAAATCAGGGAAGGGTGCCGATTACGCCACTTCCACTTCCCCCTCATCCGCTAACTCTTTCCAATCATGGAATATATTCAATAGCAATAGTCGTGGTGGTCTGGCTATCGCTATTCGAAGAGGCATCACATTTTCCCAGATCACCTCTATCCCTAGCACGGAGGGTAAACTAATTTAAATTGTAGCTCATTTGTCAGAAGTGGTGACTTTAATTTCCACAATTCTCTTTGGGGCAGCTAGCATAATTGTAGAGGAGGAATTAAGCTTTGCTCTGCCTTGGATAAGATAGATCTAATACCCCTCAATATAGGTAAAGCCACCTTTTGTACCCGTCCTGGAAGCCCGCCATCAATCATTGATCTGACATTCGTTTCCCGAATTTATACACGCTCTTCTTGGGGGGTTTGGAACGACTTTCTGGGCAGCGATCACTTCCCAGTGATTTCTAGTGTAGGAGTTTCAGTCCCAATAGCCCTATTCGACTCGCATAGATATAAACTTAAACGTATCAACTGGTCCTCATTCTCTTCTAATCTCTCTGAATCTATTTTGTAGGATGGAGAGCTGCTTGAGTCTACGGACTCAGACTATCTCTCTAAGTACGAAGCCTTTGTAAAACGCGTGGATGAGGCTGTGCTCACTACATGTCCAAAGGCTGAACCTGTAGCTAATGTCCACCGTCCTGGCCCTCCAAGGAAGTGTTTATTCGTGCCCCGTGGTGGCACGAAACCTGTGATGCCACAGACAAGGAGAGGAAGACGGCCTTAGCCGCCTTCCGAAGACTCAGGAACGATGCAAATTACACCAATCTCAATAGAATAAAGGCAAAAACCACGAGCACTCTCAAAACTGCGCGGAGGATCAATTTCAGAAAATTCTGCTAGACCATGGATAGATCGACTCTGAACTCTAGGATCCGGCGGATTGTCAAATGTTTTAAAAATAGGTATACATAGCCTAACAACGTCCCCTGTTCTGCAGACAGGATGAAGATTGAAAATTTTCATTCTTTAGCTGAGGAACTTTGCCCTCCAACTGCTTTTTTCGACTCCTTTCCCGATGAGTTTCCAAGAAACGAATTTCTGAAGGCTACTTTCACGAAGTCTGAGCTCTCCATTATCTTATCCTCACTGAAAACCAAACCTTCTCCAGTTCCAGATAGAATTGACTATAACATCATTCAGCGATGTCCTAAGGTAGTTAAAATAACTCTCCTCAACGTCTTCAATGAAATCTAACAGTCTGGTTCTTTCCCTAAATCCTGGAATGAATGTCTCGTCCTTTTTTTTCCAGAATCAACCCCTGAAAAATTCCGTCCAATATCCTTGGCATCCTGCCTGTTCAAGGTAATGGAGAATATTATCTTCAACAGACTCTCGTGGTATGCGGACCACAACCATCTCCTGTCGCCCCATCAATTCGGGTTCAGGAAGAGAAGATCTTGCGCTGACAATCTCGCCATTTTGCCAACCGAGATTCTCTCGGGTTTTGCAAATGGAGAGATCGTTGCAGGCCTCTTCCTGGATTTGAAAGGGGCATTTCCCAGTATTAATCCTCAGATTCTTATTGAGGACTTGAGGGAAATTGCTTTCCCCGACAGATGGCTCATTTCCTCTATAGATCAACATCCTGTAACAATATCTACTTCCAGATCAATGGAGAATTGGTGGGTCCAAGGCTCAACACAGTGGGCCTCCCTCAGGGAAGCATACTTAGTCCCATTAACTACTCTATCTACACCAAGAAAATATACACTGTTATCCCTAGAAATTGCGTATTACTACAATTTGCAGATAGCATTGCCATCATCGGTCGTTCTGCGGATCCTATGGTTTGTATACAATCGCTCCAGCAGTGCTTGAATGCACTCTCAGAGTACCTGGATTGCAGGGGTCTCAAGGTATGCCCTGAAAGAATCAAATTGGTCCTTTTCAACAGACGCAACCTTGATGCCGACAATCTTTGTTACATCCTTTCATTGAATGGCGTTATCATCCCGTTATCTCCATTAACTACATTTCTGGGTATTGTTCTCGATGATAGATTCACTTCCGAACTCCACTTTCAATATCACTGTCACAAGATACGTAAAATCTTGAACATTTTCAAAGTTCTTAGAGGGACTTGTTGGGGCGCAGATCCTTGTATCTTCAGGACTGTCTATATATCCCTCTTTAGAAGTTGTCTCGAATACGGATCTCATATTTTTAATTTTACATCACATAAAAATTTTAGTGATAAGTCATCTTTACAGATTCACTAAGTGCTCTTCAAAGTATAGCTACCATTTATCCTAATTCAATCAACTCCTGCATAATTTATATAATTAGAAACAGGCTAGCCATTCTAAACAAGCTCAAATATACAGTCTCCTTGGTTGGGATACCCAGCCACAAGGGCATACCCGGCAGCGAAGCCGCGGACCTGGCAGCCAAGACTGCATTCAGAGATGCATCTCTCTTAAACATCTTCCTTCCTTTCTCTGATTTTTTCAGTTTAACTCGTAAAACCCTAGATGGAAACTGTGACAACTATTTGCTAAAAATATAGGAAACTAAAGGTATCACGTGCACTCAATATTATCATAAACCTAGTAGGAAACCCTGGTTCTGGTAATTTCAGGCTCGAAGGGAGTGGATTGTTACTCTCTGTCGCATGAGGAGCAACCACTGCCCTTTGAATGCCAGCCTAGCTCGGAAAAATATAATTTCTTCTGGAAGCTGTTCATGTGACCCTAATATCGAAGAAGACTTAGACCATGTACCTTGGGCCTGCCCCAGATTCAAAGCTCCCAGAACAAATCTTATCAGATCCCTGAAAAAAAAATTTTAAATGCCCTCCTCCATACTGTAGCTAACAATTTCTAGCAAATCCTACACTTAGGATGGTTACGCCACTTTTCAAATTTTTGAAGGAAACCAACTTACAAATCTAAAAACCTCTCTCTTTGCCCCTATCTAAATGTTCAATCTATTCTCTTCTGATTATTTTATTTTCTCTCCAATTTTCTTTTTGAACATTGCCGCCTGTGCCACTTCAATTCGGGAAACCGGGTTGCCTGCTCCACTTCCCTGGAGATGGAGCTCTCGAGCCCTGCTCGACAATCTATATGTTTCAGATTACGTGGAGTTCACACTCCCCACACTTGGTCATGGCAGGATATACAAGGCAACAGCCAGTATTAGGCCAACGTTAATATTAAGAAGGAGAAGCTAGACGCTCGTCCGAATGTCCGAATTATAATGCCCAAATTTGACCTAGCTTTCCTTTCGATAATTCTCTGCTAGTTGATTGGACATCAAAATGGGATCGTTGTTGCCGTCGATTCGCTGAAACGAAAATCATTGAAAGGAATATATTTGAAATAAAGAACACTAGATTTAACAGTTAATGTTTCAAAATTTATTAATGATGAGTCTTCACCATCACTGTCGCAACTTCACAAATTTTTAGTTTCGTGGTTAGCAAAAATAGCAAATAACTTAATTCCCAATCGTTCATAATTGTTTATAACGCGGCGTCCAAAAGACTTAATTTTACAATTTTGAGTGTCGCAGGTTTAGTATTTAATATGCGGTTCGGAGATACAAAATCTGAAGTTTTTTTGTTGTGCGCGCCTTTTTATAAACTATATTTTGGGGGGAGAAATCTCCCACTTTACCTTTTCAGCCAATCAAATCGCTGACGTCATGGAATTTAATAGTCATTTTACCAATTAGCAATTAGCTCGCATGGCTCCGCCTATTAGATTTAAGACGCAATATGACTCATTCGTTGATTGACATTTCTAAACAACTTTGGTCCAAAGTCCAAATTGTGACCGGATGTTTAAAAATCAATTCCTGTAAAAAGCTGTTCTAAGGCACGTTCTGATACTAAAAATAGCTCAGTGAGTCAGCTTTAGGAAGGCTGAGAATCTAACCTATTGCGTAGTAGTTTATAAGTATTTCCCTGATATCGAATTAAATCCATAATTCTAATTATTTTCATTATTTCAGGACAGAGAAATAGAATTAAATAACAAGTATTTCTTCTAAATCGTTCTTATTCTTTATTTTTGAGTTACAGTTATTAGTTTCACTTTCAATTCTTATTTGAATTTGAACAAACATCGATCAATCGATATACCGAATCGATACCTCGCTAGTCGACACTAGTTTTCCAAATACACTTCGTGTAACTAAACGTATATATTTTGAGGGCTCTAAGACCCCAAAATCTATATCGTTACACGAATCCGCCGGGCACTGACATAACTATCTGCCCTATGCATCGCCCCCACTTTTTCTGTTTTCTTAGCATCCGTAGGGGTATCGTGGTTCAAATAAATCCAACAGATGGCGCTCCGATCAGGTATGCCTGTTTATGCATTGTGATGTATTGGCAAAAACGGTAAATATCCTACTGAAAGTGATTTCAATGAGAGAAATGGGTAAAATTGATAATTAAAATGTTATGAACTTGTAGCCGAGTGAATTATTTGTGTTATTGAAAGTTTGTTAGAATTATTAGTGCGAAATCATGGTATTAAAATGTGTAGCTCCGAGCTGTATGTCAGGCTATAAGAGAAATTCGGAGAAGTGTCATTTATTTCTTGTGCCAAAAGATCCCAAAGAAATTGAACTGTGGCAACAGGCTATACGGAGGGAATATATTATTTCACGACATAGGCATGCCGTTTGTGAAAAGTACTTTTGGGAAAGTGACATAATTTGGAAGACGGAAGTTAAAGGTCCGGATGGAAGTCTAATGTCCATGCTATGTTAATTTTGTTTCTTATTTTTTTAATATTTATTCAAAAAAAAAAACCCGTTTTTTTTTATTTAGAAAACGTCTATTATGTTTTTACAAACACAATACAAAAAATGTTACGTACCTACGG
>CAKNYM010052119.1:89219-140716 GCA_932195095.1 Andricus curvator | reverse complement strand
TATTATGTTTTTACAAACACAATACAAAAAATGTTACGTACCTACGGGGGGGGGGGGGGGGCCCGCCTGAAGAAAATTTTACAGTCTGTTACATGGGGTAGGGGGTTTAAAAAAGGTCGAAAATAACGTTACGTGATATGTGAACGCTCCCTAACTCATATAGTTAGAAAAAATTTTAAAAAAATTATTCTAGAGCTTTAACAAAATGTAACGTAAATTAAATAATATCAATAAATGCTTACAATTGGTAACAATTACAATTGTTTATAAAATAATTAATTACATTAGCAAAATAAACAATAGAAAACTATGAATACAATTCAAACTGTTTTCAAAATAGTCATCTTTATATTCTTTTATTTTTTATAAAAAGTATCAAGTTTTAAATGAATTTTAGTATTTTTGCTATATATAACAATGCAAAAACAGGCCTACCTGATCGGAGCGCCATCTATTAGATTTATTTGAACTGCGATACCCCTCCGGTTGCTAAGAGAACAACTACCAAATACACAAACACGGGCGATGCATAGGGCTGATAACTACTGTGGCAGCCCCATGCATCGCCCCCACTTTTCTGATTTTCTTAGCGTCCGGCCGGTGAACTAATCCGACAGTTGGCGCTCCAATCAGTACGGCTGACATTTGTATTGTGTTGCATGGGTGAAAGTTATAATTGTATACCATTAAGCCATTTCCCTTTCAGGGTAGGCGTGACACTACCCGATTGGGGTAGTGTTTCTAGGTGGATAGTTTTCTTGTAGTTATAAATAACTACAAGTGTGGGCTCACCACACCCACGATGTGCCAACAGCACTCAGTATTCTTGAATGGTCACCCATCCAAGTACTAACCGCGTCCAACGCTGCTTAACTTCAGTGATCTGACGAGAACTGGGGTTTTCAGCGTGGTATGGCCGTTGGCCACAAAATTAATTAAATAAATGAGTTTTATCGGAGAAATTCATTTAAAAAAGCCAAAGAATGTGTAGTACAGTGAAGATTCTATATTTTTTAATAAGTGTGTGCAAAATAATAAGTGTGGAAAACATGGAATATAAGTGTATAGCTCTTGGTTTCAACTCGGGCTACTACAATAATGAAAAAAAATAAACACTTTTCTCTCGTGCCAAAAGATCCGATTAATCCATTTTTAACCCATTCATTTTGAAAATTTTTAATTAAGAAAAAGAACAATTTTTTAATATTCCGCAAGGTTTCACTGCTTATATAAAATGATCAATTATAAATCAAATAAAATTTCAGAGAGCTAAATTTAATCTTTAAATATTACAATTTTAACTGTTTTTTTTTATTCGCAAGTGAAATTGTTGATTTTTTTGTATAAATAACAGTTGAAAAATTATTCATTTAGGAAAAATTCGAGTAAGTTGAAGAGATATTTAGAAGTGTTGAAAAGATACAAACATAATTTTAAACTTGAAAAGATTCCAAAAAAGTATCGAAACAAAACATAAATTTTTAAAGATTTAAAAATAAAATTTTGAAGCTTTTTAAGGGATTTGAAAAGGTTGAAGACAATAAAAAAGTTTTTCTTAAGATTCTTGGAAAATTTAAAAATAACTTTTCATTTTTTTAAAATAATTTCAACAGAATATTAAAAAAGATTTCAAAAGTCATCCAGAATTGTCAAAAAATAATTTGGGACATTTTAAGTGAATCTTTTTTTTCAGGATTTAATAACAGTTTTAGAAAAAATTAGCATCATTTTGAAGAAAAAACTTCGAATTTTTAAAAGAATTTCAAAAACAATTAGAAAATTGAAAATATTCCACAAAATTTAAAACAAAATGTACATTTTTTAACATTATGAAATAAAATGGTAAAGCTGTTTAAGGATTTTGAGAGGTTTCAAGATGATACAAAAATGTTCTTAAGATTCCTGGAAAAATTTTTAATGATTTTTTATTTAAATAATAATTTTAAGAGAACATTTGAAATATATTTCAAAACAATGTTTGGTGTAATAATAACAATTGAACAATAATTAATTTTTAAGGACCTAAAATTAATATAATTTTACTTCTATTTTAAAAAGTGTTGAGTTTAAAAAAAATAATTTTTCAATTTTTAATGTTTCTAACTTAAAATTTCTTAAAAAGATATAATTTTGAAAATCTATACAGTTGCACTTTAAGTGTTTTAATTTATAGTTCAGTTTTTATAATTTCATATGAAAAAAAATTAGCTTCAAGAGTTCGAATCTTTTTTTCTAATTATAAAGAAGATTTTTTTATTGGGATTAGGGTCGATAATATTTATCTGCTCTGTGTTCTGCAATTAATTCAAAAATATATATTATTTTAAATAAAAAAATATAAAAATTAGATTTTTCATATATCGTCCTGGACTGACTCACTGGACTCGTCAGTAAGGCTATGTGAATCAGTCCTACCTTATCCATTTTAATTGATCTAAATTCATCATAATGTATATTTTCCAACAACAAAAATTGTAAGTTTGTTTGTAAATTTAAGAAATTTTGCAGTCAATAATATAGTGCATTTCAACCACGGATAGGGGTCTAAACTAAATATAATTGATATAAATTTTGATTTGATTTTTTTCAAAACAGAACAGATTTTGTAATGTTATTTCGGCCTCAGATACGGGCCAAACCTTAAATTAAAAGATCAACATTTACCAAGCTGAAAAGAAATTATTATCAGGTTAGTGAGTTGATTAGTGAACCAAAAAAGGAATTTTAAACTTATCCTCAGTAATTTTCTTAAATTCACAAACAAACTTAAAAAATTTTGTTTTGGAAAATGTACATTATAATGAATTTAGCTGACTTTTACTGACGAGTCCAGTGACGAAACATAAAAAATCTAATTTTTATTTTATTCAAAAATAAATATATTTTTTAAATTGATTGCATAACACAAAACAAATAAATATTATCGACCCTTATGCCAATAAAAAAATCTTCTTTATAATTATAATACTTAGGTCAATTAAAAACGATATCTATCGATAAAACAGCAAAGATGTCATCTAACTTTTTTTTTAATCCTGAAAAAACCCGCGAAATTACCGGGAATTTTTTCCCTTGATTAAAACGGCTACTCTGAATTATTATTAAAAAAATTATATTATTCATTATTTTATTTCAATTATATTTTTTTATTTTAATAAATATTTATAACTGAGGATTTACATATTTAAATCATTCATAATTTTGACAAAAATTGTATAGAAATAACAATTATATATAATTTAGAACAATTAAAAACTTTCAAATTCTAACAATTATTTAATAAAAACACAAAATAAATTATAATAGAAGATAAAATTTTAAATCTCAGAATGCTGATCCAAGTATTCAATTTTACCACCATTCAGCTGGTACTTTCCGTGACGATTTTATAATGATTAATTACTATTACGCTTATTATTACTAAAAAAAAATATTTCCGGTCAAAATTTGGAAACAGTTTCAAGTTTTTTATCATTTTATGCTTTTCTCCCATGCATTGAAATGCAAAAGTCAGCCGTCCTGATCGGAGCGTCAACTGTCGGATTAGTTCACTGGCCCGGATGCTAAGAAAATATACTACTACATACACCTACACGGTCGATGCATAGGGCTGCTACTGTGGCGAAACCCCAGAATTGATACAGTAGAGCCCTTAGATACCGACTTCTACCTGTCGGATCTTTCACTGTTCAGGTAGAAACCTACCATACCTGGCGTGGTTCAAACTTAAAACACCACCCGGTATCTTGGAAGAGGATAGAATGGGTACTTTTTGTATGGGAAAGCTACACGTGGGAAGGAAGATTAAATATGACTGTCGAGTAGGGTGGTCCACAAATGCATTGGAACTTTTTTTTTTCGAATTTTTATCGGGACACCCCCCAAATTTGTTCGAATCCACCCAAAAATAAATCCATTTTTTTTGTTTTGAAAAAAAAATTATATTTAGGGGTGGCCCAGGCCCCATGAAGTTTAACATGTATTTCCCATAAGACAAAAAGACGTTTTTGTAAATCTTATTCAGAATCCTCAATATTATCTCAATCGAGTTGAAACTCAATATTTCTCTTCACAATCAGCCATAGAATACGAATAAAATATCACTTTTCAAAAACCAACACCATAAGTCTGTTTTATAGGGTCCCAAAGAAACCCCATAAGTGAAAAAATGGGTTTCGCGAGTTTTTGACGCTAATTATGATTTTTTTGCGGTTTTTTTAATGCGAATTGTTTCTAATATATAAAATATTACTTTATACTGAAAATTAGATATTTTCATGAATTGTTTGAACAATTTATTATTGTTTTTGGCAATTTTCTCATAGAATGGCGTTAGAAAGACGCGGTTTTTTCACAAATTTTCCATTTATTGTCCAATTTTCAATTAGAGGGAAGTGATAATTCATCATTGTTAACAATAGTGATTGTTTAAACAATCTATCATAATTATTAATAATATTATATTTGAATAATGCTAGAAAGATGCAGATTTTTTTTAAATTTCTAGCTTTTTGTCCAATTTTCATCTGTAGTGAAGTAATAATAAATTCAAGTTACCAAAATAATTGTTTAAACAATTTATTATAATTATTAATAATATTATATTTGAATAATGCTTAAAAGATGCGTTTTTTTTAATTTCTGGTTTTTTGTCCACTTTTCATTCGAAGTGAAGTAATAATGAATTCAAGTTAACAAAATAATTGTTTAAACAATTTATTATACTTATTAACAATATTATAATTGAATAATGCTAGAAAGATGCGGTTTTTTTTCAAATTTCTGGCTTTTTGTTTAATTTTTATTTGGAGTGAAGTAACAATGAATTCAAGTTAACAAAATAATTGTTTAAACAATTTATTATCATTGTTGATAATATTCTCTTTGCTTAATCGGTAGAATGTTGCGGTTTTTTCTGAAATTTTCAACTGTTTGTTTATTTTTTATCAGGCGTGACTTGATAATTAATTAGATTTAGCAAAAATAATTGTTCAAACAAATTATTATTGTTTATGACTATCTTCATCTATATCGATTGCGCCTGATAGTTGTGGTTTTACGGCAATTTTTAACTATCTTTTCTTAGATAAGTGCTAGAAAGTGGCGGTTTTTTCTAAAATCTTTCACTTTGCTTCGCCTGCTTAATTACTAACAATTAATATATAAACATTAGAGATTTGCAATTCCAAGTTTTTCTTTTACACTTTGCAATAAACTTCTTGTTGTAATCCAAAAAAAAACTTTTACAAGTCATTTAAAGACCTAGTCCTTCCACCTATTCCTAAGTATTCTATTCTTTGTTTTTGCCTCTTGCGTAAAATAGTTTTTTTTCTTTACATTAATTTTTTTAAGCCTTTGGAAAAGAGCAAAAATAATTCACTTAAAACAACAATACCTTTCGAAAAATCATTTTTGTTGTGGTTGACACTTTCCGCCACTTTCTAGCACTTATCTGAGAAAAGATGGTTATAAACAATATTAAATTGTTTAAACAACTTTTCTGTTAACTTTAATTAATTATTACCTCACTAAGTGAAAAAAGGACAGAAAGGTCACGCCTAATAAAAAATAAACAAACAGTTGAAAATTTCAGAAAAAACCGCAACATTCTACCGATTAAGCAAAGGGAATATTATCAACAATGATAATAAATTGTTTGAACAATTATTTTGTTAACTTTAATTCATTATTACTTCACTCCAAATGAAAATTAAACAAAAAGGCAGAAATTGCAACAACAAAAAACGCATCTTTCTAGCATTATTCAATTATAATATTATTAATAAGTATAATAAATTGTTTAAAAAATTATTTTGTTAACTTGAATTTATTATTACTTCACTACAGATGAAAATTGGACAACAAGCCAGAAATTAAAAAAAAAATCCGCATCTTTCTAGCATTATTCAAATATAATATTATTAATAATTATGATAAATTGTTTTAACAATCACTATTGTTAACATTGATGAACTATCACTTCCCTCTAATTGAAAATTGGACAACGAATGCAAAATTTGTGAAAAAACCGCGTCTTTCTAACTCCATTCTATGAGAAAGTTGCTAAAAACAATAATAAATTGTTTAAACAATTCATTAAAATATCTAATTTTCAGTATAAAGTAATATTTTATGTATTAGAAACAATTCGCATTAAAAAAACCGCAAAAAAATCATAATTAGCGCCAAAAACTCGCAAAACCCATTTTTTCACTTATGCACGGAAAAAATTTATCCGTGAAGAAGTCACGAACTTGTAGCTAGGTCTCGGATACGAGATAAAAAAATGAAACATTAAATCCTTATTTCTATGAGAAATATATGGATAAATTTCGAAGTTTCTTACGAACAGTTCGAATTTCCTACGAACAGTTCCTGAAAATTTCAGACTGAAATAAAAAGAGGAAAAATTTTATTTGTGCGATTTAATTTTATATTAATTTATAAATTCGCAACTCAGAAGATTCGAACCTCAAACACTGCTGACTCACCAGTTTCTAAACATAAACCAGGAGTGCGTAAACACGCGCAGCCATCGAGGCCAAACAAAATAGGTATTATAAAACTTCTAGCCACTCATCCGACGAGCTCGAGGCACACATACGAGTGCACACACGCACCGCGCGTGTGTGCGTGGGCCACGTACAGGGAGACTTAGTTTCGAGTTCCCAGATTTGTCGGGCAAGCTCGTGAGTGCTCTGAGAATCTTTTCCCAATCACTCGTAATATTTTTGTAATTATTCACGTAAAAAAAAAGTGATGAACCGTTTTAGAATTTTCACATCGAGTTCCTCAATCTTTCTCAAAGTTCGTAGGTTATTTACGAAAATACATAAATATCCGATGAATTTTTCTCATATCCGAGACCTAACTACTAGTTCGTGACTTTTTTACGGATAAATTTTTTCCGTGTGGGGTTTCTTTGGGACCCTATAAAACAGACTTATGGGGGTAATATTTGAAAAGTGATATTTTATTCGTATTCTATGGCTAATTGTGAAGAAAAATGTTGAGTTTCAACTCGATTGAGATAATATTGAGAATTCTGAATAAGATTTACAAAAACGTCTTTTTTTCTTATGGGAAATACATGTTAAACTTCATGGGGCTTGCGCCACCCCTAAATATCATTTTTTTCAAAACAAAAAATATGGATTTATTTTTGGGTGGCTTCGAACAAATTTGGGGGGTGTCCCCATAAAAATTCGAAAAAAAATGTTTTTGGACCACCCTACTATCGAGTGTTGGAATCGTAACGACTGAGCGTCATTAAAAATTGCCTCGGGCTTGGGGAATCGAAACGATTTTTTAAATGGAAAGAGCAGGCACTGAAATTCGGTGAGCTTAGACCAAATATTTCCTGTGTCCGTAGACGCACTTCGGTTCAAAAAATTAAAACTTAAATAAAAGTTATATTTTTTTAATTTCAATTTTTTATGAACATTTATTACCAAAAACGGTATATATAAAAAATGACCTCGTTGCGACACTGTAGGACTATTTTTATTTCACAAACGCATTCAAGTTTTTTTTTTTGTAATAACATGTAGCAACTTTTCGGCACTAGCACTTGTGGACTTACGCTTCGGGGTATTTTTTTATTTATTCGTTTTATTACCAATCTCTTTAAATCATTAGGTTTTCAGAGTAATAATTTAAAATAAAAATATATGCATAAAATTTAAATAAGAGTAATTACAGTTAATAATGTTTTTATTCAGGAGTATTATATAATTTTTATACTTATTTCTACTTTTTGATTTAAATCTAGTGGTGGTTTTGTGGTGACATAGCTCTAGGTAGACCATTTGGCGCGTGTAGCCCAGGTTGCCCAGGTGGCCTAGGTAGCTCAGGGTCCCTAGGTGGCCGATGAGATATTAGAGACCGTATAAAATTATCTCGCCGGTCGTAAAATCTATATATTATATCTCGACTGCCATCTGGATGATTTATATACTCTGGAATCATACGCACGTATTCTTCTCCTTCTGGTGGAGGTGGAAGATCAGGATGAGGTGGAGGTGGACGACTACTTGTTTCAGGACTTTGTGGAGGAGCATTACTACGCCGACTTGTACTTAATTCTGTAAAAAAATGAGATTTATGATTTTTGTGTACCCCACAAAATATCTTTTTTATGAGTCCCCAGGGAGTAAAAATTGAGGTCAGAGGTGAATAATGAAAACTATCAAACGAGCACTTGTTTATGGATTTTTGACAGATTGAATCAACTTAAAGCTTTTTTGATACTCTGAACTTCCATAAATTTCCAAAATGTAACAAATGTCAAGAATTTGACATTTTTTTTTTAATTTGAAAAGTTTTCAAAATTACGAAAAGGTTTGGTACTTTATAAATTTACTATAAATTCACAAAATTGATGAAATTTTCAACATTTTTGGTCATTTATAAATTTATCATTACTTGCCGAGAATTTCCAAAAATTTTCAATATTCAAAAAAATATATATATATATTTACAATAAAATATTTATAAAATTTTAAAAATTTCAAAAAACCTTGAAAGTAAAAAATTCTTGAATGTTTTTAAAATTTTTGAAATTTTATACATATTTTTAAAAAATGTATAAAATTTTCAAAATTTATCAAATTTATCAAAGTTTATGAAAATTCAAAATTTAAATTCATAAAATTAAAAATTTTCAAGATTCATAAAATTAGAAAAAAAATAATTATTAAAATTTTAAAGATTTAAAAAATTCATTATATTGAAAAAAAATTTTAATTCATAAATCTGAAAAAAAATGAAATTCATTATATTTTAAAGAACTTTAAATTTCACCATATTCTAAAATTTCATACTATTCTTAAAATAATTCGTAAAATTTCTAAAATTTCTAAAATTGAAAAAAAATCTTAAATCTTAAAAATGTCTAGGATTCAAAAATTTTTTTAAATTTCTAAAATTGTTAAATTTTCTAAAAATTATAAAAATTATAAAATTTTCAGAATTTTACCAAATTTCACGATCGCTAATGTTTAGAAATTTCGAAAATTTTCAAGTTTCCACATTATTCCTTGTAAACATAAATCATGCATTTTTTCAAAAAATATCACACTCGTCGAAAAATTCCAGCTTCTGCCCTTTAGTGCATAATATTTATAATATTTATATTAGTTCAAAATTAAACAATTTAATCTTAAAATTTTTATTGTTAAAAAATCTTTTTAAAATTTTTCTTGCAGGAATTTATTCGAGATCCTGAGGCCAATACAAACACCGTTTAACAATTCAAAACTGGATGATTTTCAAGAAGGAAACAATTTTGAATTCAAGGTTTTTTAGATTTAAAATCAAATCTTTAAGTTGATCATTTTAAATAAGAAGCTTAAATACAGAATGTTTAAAACGTTCAAAATTAAACAAATGTTAAAGTTTGTCCAAAATTGAGAAATTCTAAAAAGAGCCGTTAATAAAGTAATTAAATTGAACAAGTAAAAACCATTCTGATTTCAATACAATCGTAATTGAAAAATTCAAAATTGTAAGAGCCTCAAAATATAAAGTTTAAAAATCGAAATTGGGAGTAGGACCAATTTCAACAAACAAAAAAAATCTTTTATGAGCTACACAATTGTTATTTTGAATGCTTCACTATGGTTCGCGGCTTTCAAAGATAAATTCAAAATCATAATTTCAACAACCTCTAATGTCTTTTATTAATATAAATATTTAAATATTTCTAGACTTACCGATAGAATTAAGGAAAATCGTGATTGTAAGTATTAGAGAGCCGATAAAGATATTCATTTTTTCTAAAAAGATTACGCGAACAGTGACTGATAAATTTGAAATGTATTCTCGGCTATATATATACTAATTATACACACTGCCTTGATTACTAATCCTCGCCCGTTTTTCCCTGAGAATTAATCAAATTGCGCGGTAGAGTGAATAAAATTTATTGCAGATGAAAAATAAACAAGGTTATAATAATCACATTAATTTACTGGGTGTCCCATTTTTATCCACCAGTGGATCAAAGCGTTGCACAATGACAAAGCATTTGGACGAAAATCTGCATGGATAATTTTGTTAGAAATCTTATAAGCTCTAATAAAAAAATACCTAGGTTGAAAGAATGGTCAAATGTTTTTTTTTTTTTTTTTAGTAAGGTTTGGTTGAACACATTTCTGTCGTTATGAGCTATTTCTCCATTGTGAGGAGGAAGAAGAAGTCGGAAAGAAAAAGCTTTTTTTTTTTTTTTTTTTTAATTTTTTACCTTTCTCCTTCTACTTCTGGATAAAAGTTTGACAAATTGGGATTTAGTGTGAAGTCGTAAAAAACTAACCCTATTTTACATTTTATAGCGATCGTATATAAGAGGATGGGAAGGCACCCCTGCGAAAGGTCACAGTAATAGTGTTTTTTAAATCCCTACCCCTTTCCAACGTCTCGTGGTGGGTGGGAAAGCACTCCTGTGACTGGTCACATAAATAATATTGGTCAAACTCCGACCCCTGTTTAACGTTTTGTGGAGGCGGAAAGGCATCTCTATGTATACCATTAAGCCATTTCCCTTTCAGGGTAGGCGTGACACTACCCGATTCGAGTAGTGTTTCTAGGTTAGTTTCTCGTAGTAAATAACTACAAGTGTGGGCTCACCACACCCACGATGTGCCAACAGCACTCAGTTTTCTCGAATGGTCACCCATCCAAGTACTAACCGCGCCCAACGCTGCTTAACTTCAGTGATCTGACGAGAACTGGTTTTTTCAGCGTGGTATGGCTGTTGGCAATCTCTATGATTTCTCATAAAAATAATGTTGGTCAAACACCTAACCCTTTCCAACATCTCGTGGTGGGTGGGAAGGCACCCCTGTGACTGGTCGCAGGAATAGTGTCAGTCAAAATCCTTCCCCTTTCTAACGTGAGAAGGCATCCCTGCGACTGGTCACAGAAATAGTGTTTTTTAAATCCCTACCCCTTTCCAACGTCTCGTTGTGAAGGAACGCAGCCCTGTGACTGGTCACACATTATAAATTGGTCAAACTCCTACCTCTTTTCAACGTCTCGTGGGGGCGGAAAGGCACCCCTATGATTTCTCATGCAAATAATGTTGGTCAAACACCTAACCCTTTCCAACATCTCGTGGGAGCGGGAAGACACCACTGTCACTGGTCACATATATAATGTTATGTAGAATAATGTACATACAATGTACAATAATAACATTGTAATAATATAATAAAATTCAATATACGATGTAATGAAAATGTAATAATGTAAAATAATTTTTTTTCTATTTTACGTGATCTAAAATACAAACCAAAACAAAATGTAGAATAATTTTATGTAATGATGTCTTTTTTTTTATATATTTTCACCCTTCCATCCACTTTTGGAACAAAATGTGACACTTTGGGATTCAGTGTAAACTCATAAAAAAACTGAAAAAACCAGTTCTCGTCAGATCACTGAAGTTAAGCAGCGTTGGGCGCGGTTAGTACTTGGATGGGTGACCATTCGAGAATACTGCGTGCTGTTGGCATATCATGGGTGTGGTGAGCCCACACTTGTAGTTATTTATAACTACAAGAAAACTATCCACCTAGAAACACTACCCGAATCGGGTAGTGTCACGCCTACCCTGAAAGGGAAATGCCTTAATGGTATACTACTACAGCGATCGTATATAGGAAGAAGAAGAATAGAAAAAGCCTTTTTTTAATTTTTTACCTTTCTTCATCCACTTTGAGATCAAAATTTGACACTTTGGTATTTAGTGTATAGTCATAAAAAACTACCCCTATTTTTCATTTTTTAGTGATCTTATATAGGAAGAAGAAGAAAAAAAAGAAAAAGCATTTTTTTTATACATTTTTTTTTTTTAAATTTTTACCTTTCTCCATCCACTTTTAGATGAAAATTTGACACTTTAGGATCACTTTACCACAGCACTCTCGCTTTATTGAAATGTGATCAATTAAAAGAAAAAAATTATGATAAACAAATTTAAAAAATTAGTTTTCATCACAGCTACCTGTGTAGCAATCAATTTTGACAACGTAAAAATGACTAATACTGTGTTTTTAAATGCTTTTAACCTCATTATTATTCGAAAAATTCAGCTTAAAAAATAACTTATCCTGTTATTGGAATTCAACACGCGAGGACAAAAACGGTATAGAAAAGGATTCAATAATTATCACGTCACCATTGAACAGGAAATTTTCGAATACTTTTCAATGCAAGCCTTCTTACAGGGAAAACTTTGGGATTCAGTGCAGTCATAAAAAGACTAACCCCTTTTTTCATTTTTTAGTGATCGTATACTCGAAGAAGAAAAACCATTTTTTTTAAATGTTTTACCTTTCTCTATCCACTTTTAGATCAGAATTTGACGCTTTGGGATTTAGTGCAAGTCATAAAAAATTAACCCTATTTTGCATTTTATAGCGATTATATATTGGAGAATAAAGAAGAAAACAAAAGGCATTTGCTTTGTCAATTTTCCACCTTTTTACATGCACTTTTGGATCAAAATTTTAAACTTTGGATTAAAATTTGACACTTCGGGATTTAGCACCCTTCTCTCATTTCTTGGATAATACATTTTTTTAGCTTCTTTTGCTTCAATTAATTTAATTCAGATATTTATTCAAAATTAAATAAATACTCTTCGGTTTTCGGCATGCCAATAATTGGGCTAAGGTGCCAAAAATTGGTGCTCTTCCCGTATTATAGCGTTTTTTATCATGAAAAAAATTAATTAATTTAAAAAATGTAATTAATTAACTCTTATTGTCTGCATTTAATTTAGAATTGTGAACGGATTGGCATTGTGGAATTTTTATTATAACTTGAATGTTAAACGCTCAATTCACTTGGCAAGATAAGCGTATTAAAATTAAGTACAGTTGCGTCATTACTTTAGAAAAGATATCACTATTCGTGTCTCTGTCTACCTCAAACTTTCTTGACCTTCAACAAGAGTTCTCGTAAAAGAAAAAAATACTCTTTACAAAGCAACTTCAAACATTATCATTTTTTGTGGACAGGAAATTTATTTTTCGTATAACTGAATATTCAAATTTTTTTTCAAGCTTTTACGTCTTACGTCGCTCGTGCGAGAAAAATTTGAAAATTCATTTTTTTGAAAGGAAAACTCTCATAGACAAAAATATAGTTTAAAGCCCAGAGGGAATTTTTAAGAAATAATGTGACATTTCTTTAAAAAATTACGCAACGTATTTACTTATAAAATAAATATTAGGGTGCCCAAAAAGTTGTAATGAAATTACAAATTTTCGTATACTAGGCTCTTTAATAGCTTCAATAATGTTTGTTTTGTTTTATAAAATTTAGGGCTTATTTCTCAATATATAAAAAATGCTTTTAAGGGATGAAATAATGTCTTAGCCTTAAATATGCATTAAAAAATTGAAAACCAGGAAAATTAATTATTTGAAAATAACAGCAAATTGTTGTCAGCATTTTGTCCATAAAATGTTTTTTTGAACACACTCATTATTATGTAATATGACACGTCTTTTTAAGAATTACGCAACGGACTCAGATAATTACATTTTATTGTACCTCAAAAATTTTACATCATAAGATGATGTCACTTATCCCTACTTAATGATTTTATTGCGAGCTGTAAAAAGCGATTTTTTTAATTCCTTCTTTTTATATAATAGATGATGTCGCTTTGCAAGGAGCATTTTTTCTTTCAAAAACTCTTGAAACTGATTAAAAAATATTTAAGTTAAAAACATTAAAAAAGTCGAAAAAGAGTCTTCTTAAAATAAACTTTTTATTCGTAACAGCAAGTGAATGAAAAATTTGTATCACCGTCATTTAAAGTATTTGTTACAATGTTAGAAAAAAATTTATCATTTTTTTTCAAATTAAGTTTGCCATACCTACACACAATTTAAAATTATTATTTTTTTAAATAGTTAAAGATTTTCATTCCGCATGATATTTTTCAGCATAATATAAACATTGCTTCGTGTTGTTTCGAATTTATAATAGTGATAATGAGAAAATGGTTTTATTGATTGATTTGAAACTCGCAGAAAACTTGTGAAACCTATGTGAGAACTTAAATATATAGTCATGCAAATTGAAAACGAAATTTTGCGACCTTTATGGGCCAAAAAAATTCAAGATATTAGTCTAATTTCAAAAGATTATAATTTTTGGCGGATTATGTTTACCCTTAAAAAGTTTTGATGTTTTGTTTTCTTTTGCCAACTAAGGAATATGATCTGCTAAAAATATTGATTTTTGACCAAATTTTTGTTACGAATAAAGAAATTAATTTAAAGACTATTTTTCATCGTTTTTAAATTAAACTTTTTTTAATCATCTGATTAATTACGTAAATGTACTTAATTTTAATCTCCATGCCTCGCCAAGTGATCATTTCCCCTACACGAAATATTAAAGTTTATTCAGTACGAATCTATATAGAAGTAGTAAACAAATAGAGACAATAAGAGCAAATAAAGTTTATTCTTCCGTGATAAAAAGAACGGACGATAATACGATGGATGTCAAAAGTACAATGAGATAGTTTTCCATGACTTATTCATGGAAACGAAATTAAAAACATTGAGAAAAAAAATGGCACGTACACCAAGAATTTATAGATGGTGATACCGAAAATCAGTATCACTGTCTTGTGATTCTTTTTAGCAGATAACATTGTAAGAGCGGTAATAAAAAAAATAAAAAATATTACAGTCGCTCGATGTCTCTGAATTTAATACAAAAATAATTATATAAAAATATTTTTTAATAATTTAATCATTTAGATTCAGAGTCTCGCGGTTGAGGTCAAAGGCCTTCCAATCATTTCCCGAGGTATACACCTGAGCGGGGAAGGTAGTCTTAAGTCCACCCCTAGATAATAAATAATTTAATATTATAATAAGAACTTCTATAATATATATAATAAATTATGTTATAAATATATATAATAAATTACTCTCAATAATTCATAATCAAATACAAAAATAATTATATAGAAATTATTCTTATGTATATTTGTATAATAAATAAGACAATATTATAAATATTATATAGAAACATTACATACTATGCTTAATATTAATAATATTACAATTATTATTATCGCGAAAATTGGGATATCTTGTGAAATTGTTTTTTAATAAAAATATTTTTTAAAACATTTTCTTTAATAATTATCAGTCCGTGTTCAGGTTCACCGAAATTCGGTCAGCGCAATTACATTCGGCGAGTCCTGGGAAAATGGAAAAAGCCGACATTTATTTATTTGTCATGATAAGAAACATTTTAATACGACCGACGTAAAAAGTATAATGTTATTGGGTTTCAATGACTTATTAATGGAAAAAGAATTAAAAACATTGGCACAAAAATCGGCACGTACGCCAAGAATATATAGATGGTGATACCGAAATTCGTAATATGGAATTAATTTGTGAAAGTAAGCAAAATAAGGAAGTGAATGATGTGAATTATTCATTTATTAATAATTATATGTTCAATATATCTTATGCGTCGTATAAATTACAAAGAATATATTCTTGAGTGCAATATAAAACTTAAATTGGTAAACTAAATATTAAAATTGATCTTATCTCCTCTTCAGTTTTTAAGCTTGTACATTTTCAGGCGAAAAGTGGAATTTTTTAATAGAGAAGATAAATGATTCGCGAAAAATAGAATAGGTAAATTTTCAGTAAAAAATATATATTTAGCCAGAGATGAGTTTTTAATTGAAATTGAGAATATTTAAATAAAAAAAATGACTTGTTAATAAAATTGGGGGATTTTCAACAACAAAAAGTGAACTTTTAACCAAATAATGAAATTTTCAACCAAGCAAATTATTTTTTCTCAAGGAGAAAGCCGAATTTTCAAAAAATTAGTTAAATTTTCAACTGTGAAAGATACATTTTCAGTCAAATAGTTGAATTTTCTGTGAAACTGCGTAACAGGTCGATCATCTTCGATTTTGTTAAATCTTACATATTTGATGTATTTTTTGATACTGAACACGCATCTGCCCGAAAATTTGCGAGTCGCAAATTCCACCCAGCCGGGATCGTTTCGAATTCGAAGGCACCCCGACCCCTTTTCCAACTTTTCCATTCCCCCACCATACCCCCACCAACAAAATCCGTTGGAAAGGGTTCGGGGGTCCACACGAGTTGTAAATGCCCCCCAGTCGGGATAGTTTCAAATTCGAAGGCACCCCGAACCCTTTTCCACAAGCCTTCAATTTCAATAGAAATTTCAATTAAAAAATCTGCCCGCTGCGCGGGCACATTCTCATCGCGCGCCTAGGGTCTTTGTACTTCCCTACGTTAACGCAAAATCTTTGACAATTAAATGTGAAATCAGCGACAGTAGTAATTTGGTGATTGTGAATTCTCTTTTGTTAAAGCTCCTTCGGCTTTAACGAAAACATTCTCATCACATATCTCGTGCTTTGCACTCGAATAAAATTTGTCCAATACGCGAATTTTTCCAAATTATGTTCAACTTTAATATATTAAATGTATACTATATTAATATCCGTATCTCGGCTCCGAACTGCTCATTCAGATATGGCAAAATAAAGTACAAATTTTATTTGTCATGATTACTTTAATATTCGTTCCTTATTTGCCATCAATCTCTAGTCGTTTCTACACAAATTTAACTTGTTTGTTTGTAATGTTATTTTTCACGATTAAATCAAAAACTACACGTCCTATAAAAAAATGGATCAAAGCAAATTTGTAAATATAATTTAGACGAACAAATGATGGTATCAGCTTAAGACCGGTTTTAAAACAAAACTGTAGTACGCATCTTTTCAAATCTTACGAATTGAGAACTGTAATTTTCCCTTCGTGTTTTTTTAGAATATTTACAAAACGTGATTTTTTGTAAATATTGTGCCTCTGTTCGCAACTGTTGAATTGGACAGAACAAAATAAAGCAAATGTATTCAATTGTTTGTTCTTTATTTCACAAGGTTTTTTTTTGTCTTTATTGTACAGAGTGTATATACAGAAATTTATTTTAGATAAATAAAGAGATTTCCTTTTTACCTATTTTTGTTGTTGCATAGTTTAAATGAACACCGACGTGAAAACTATTTTTTCTGACTCAGGGGGCCTCAAAACGTCGACATTTGATGGAATCCACGAAAGTCATTTTTCACATAAAATCAATACCTTCTCATTATGATGAAAATGTAATAATTCATTATTTTTTTGGCGATCAAAATTTAAATTTTCGATTTTTTCATGAAATTACAAAAAGTTGTCATGACATTCTCGTAGGGCTTCCAAAAAGTAACGTTTTTTGCGTTCTGACTTTTTTTCATATTGTGCTTTGTTTCACTTGAAATGTTAATTTTCGTTTTTTGGGGGTGGATTTTGAAAATGCTCTAACTCTGACAATTTTTTTTATCGAAAAAAGTCGTAGGGATAAATTGTTTGAATTTTCGAGTACTGTGGATAGACGTCCATGGAATTTCTGAATTTTGAAAAAAATGGTCTAAAATTTTTGAAAATGCTTTAACTTTTTGAATTTTTATCCAAAATAGCTGGTTAACGACAACGGTGACGGCAACGACAACGAGAGACAGACAGACACCGACGTAAAAACTATTTTTTCTGACTCAGTGGGCCTCAAAACGTCGACATGTGATGGAATCCACGAAAGACATTTTTCACATAAAATCAATACCTTCTCATTGTGATGAGAATGTAAAAATAAGGAAATTAAGTGCTGTACGTGAACACTGTAATATATATAAAAATAAAATAAGTGTGAGTAAAAAATAATACTGAATCTACTGGAAATGTAGCCGGGATGCCTTCGAATTGGGACTAATATCGATTTAAAAACGTTTCTGACTCGTCGACACCCCGAACCCTTTCCAATGATTTTTTATCGAGGGGGGGGGGGGGGTAGCATGGTCAAGAGGGTCATGCGTTTTACCGAATTTCCTAATAAAAAAGATGAATGTTTCACCAAAAATGGTGTAACAAATATCGGGTCTCTCCACTCCTTTTGCCCGCCCGGTCCGAATTCCGGGGGTTGCATCTAGGGGTGGACTTCGGACTTCCATACCCCGGTCAGGTGTATACCTGGGCAATTGATCGGAAAGCCTCTGACCTCTGCCTCGAGACTCTAAATTTAAACCCTCCCGCCTTGATTGTGGGGGTGTTCTAGCCAAAGACATTGCAGTATGGTGATAGGT
This sequence comes from Andricus curvator, assembly GCA_932195095.1. Taxonomy (NCBI): domain Eukaryota; kingdom Metazoa; phylum Arthropoda; class Insecta; order Hymenoptera; family Cynipidae; genus Andricus; species Andricus curvator. The sequence goes on along the minus strand of CAKNYM010052119.1, from coordinate 122,499 downwards.
TGACAGATACTACACAGATTTAATATAGTGGCTACAATATATTTTGGTAATAACAATTAGATACAACTCCTTATACAGCCTTTGGATCGCAGAACGAACTCACATTGAAAATATTGTGAAAACCAGTAATTCTTCAGGAAAAAAATCCGCGTTGATCCTGACGGCCTGGCATACGCCTCCGAGACGCTACACTCAGAGAAAAGATTGAGTTGATTCAACAAAACAGTTTGTTCAACCTAATTTGTTTGTTGAAACAAAAAAAATTGGTCAGCGCAAATAAACCTTTGGTTATTTTTAAAAAACACAACAAATTAATTGGGTCAATTCAAAATAATTATTTATCTGAGCACGTTTTGTTGGTTTAACCAAATAACTGTGTTGAGCGGAATATATTATTTATTAGAAAAAGGTTTGGTTAAAGTAACGAAATAATTTGGTTGATTCTACCAAATACTTCCATTAACTACACTAAACATACCGAAACAGATGATGTCAGCCCACGCCGGTGACCAGTTCGCGTGTCGAAAATTTTCTTATCGTGCGTTGTGTCGTGAATTAGTAAAAAAAATGAGTGATACGAACAAATTGACACTAATAATGTCAACGTTTTTCAAAAATTGGGGTCTGAAACATGCAGAAAATTTTGAACGTAAGTACAACCTTTAGTTCGCAGGGTTCACACCGATGCAGGCAATCTAACCTCGAAATTTATAAGTGATAAAAGAGCCCCACACAAATGTATTGAAAAAGCCTTTCTGTCAAATTGGGTGAAAGTTCGGTTTTCTAATGCAGCAAGTGATACTTATCAAAAGTTTTTTATCAAATGCTTTTGTCCTAGAGTACAATTGGTCGAAAGTCAAGACCTAGATATATTTTGATTAAACGAAACAACCAAAATATTTGGTTGGATTAACCAAAATAATTATTACGATCACCCAGGATATTTATTACAATCAAACAAACTTTATTAACCAATTGTAGTTCTAATTATTCTATTTTATATATATATATATATATATACCATTAAACCATTTCCCTTTCAGGGTAGGCGTGACACTACCCGATTCGGGTAGTGTTTCTAGGTTTTTCTTGTAGTTATAAATAACTACAAGTGTGGGCTCACCACACCCACGATGTGCCAACAGCACTCATGTCAGTATTCTTGAATGGTCACCCATCCAAGTACTAACCGCGTCCAACGCTGCTTAACTTCAGTGATCTGACGAGAACTGGGTTTTTCAGCGTGGTATGGCCGTTGGCCATATTTTATGATTTTTTTAATTCCGAAATTAGAAGCACAATTAAAAATTAAACAGAAGTAAACATTCGGATTGAGTAAGTGTTCCTGCTTTTGCGTGTATAACTATAATTATGATTAACAAAAAATATATTATCGACCTTATTCATGATTTTTATAAAGAATGCTCAACTTTGAGGTTAAGTGCAAAAAAAAGATTTACTTCGCTTGAAAAAAATCTATAATTAATTTAAAAATATATATATTCAATGTAAACAAGAACTTCACTCAATTTGAACAAGAGACTTATTTAAACTAACCAAAAATTTGTTTGAACCAAATAAATAAGGACAAACAAAAAATTTATTTAAATCAAACATTTGTTTGATCCTATATCAAAGAAAGAATTTGTTTGATTTAAACAAACATTTTTCTTAGTGTAGAATATTTAATTCAATAGTTAAAAAATAAATTTTCAACCAAGAAACAACCATTTTTCAACAAACTAGTAAAATTTTCATCCACAAATAATTTCCTACTAAAAACTACAATAAAAAATGTATAACTTAAATTTTCATCAAAAAAAAATTAAATTAAAAAAAAACGAATTTTTCAACTAAATTATTGATAACTTAAATCAAGAGTCTCCAACCAGAAAAATTAATGTTTAACAAAGTAGTTCAACTTTGAACCAAGTAGTTGGATTTTCAACTAAAAAGGATACATTTTCTTCTAAAAGTGAAATACCTACATTTTCAGTTAAAAAAAAAAACAATTTTCAACAACACAGTTATAGTTTTAACTACAGAAATGAATTTTTTACAAAAATAGTTAAATTTTCAATCCAAAAAGACGAATTTCCGACACAACAGTTGAATTTTCCACCAAAAACTGACTTTTTGACGAATTTATTAAACTTTCTGCAAAGTAGATTAATTCTTCACAGAAGATTTGAATTTTAAACCAAAAACATGGGATTACAAGTTAATTACTTGGATTATTCAGGATTCAAAGTGGATTACTCCAGATGCAAGTATATTAATCGGATTACCTCGGATTACCAGTTCGGATAACCGAGCGGTCCAGCAGATTAACCAATGGGAAATCCCTGCATTTCAAATCTTGGCATTTTTGAAGATTCGGCCAATATTGATTACATTTTTTTTTAAATGTTAGTATTATGTATGACATGTCTTTATAGTTTGAACTGGAGAATTCTAAGTAAATTGTGTCCTGCTTCCCAATGCAAACTATGGAGATATATTATAGATAATACTAATTCTTTCAATTTTAATAAATTCCGTACAATTTTTCTATAATTTTCATATTCATAGAAAAATATGTTTAATTTGCCAAAGTAAAAAAAAAATTGATCATATTGCACCTAGGACGATTTTTTATTTCAAAAAGTCATTACAGCTTTTTATTTGTAATAATAACACGTTGCAACTTCTCAGCACAAGCCATTTTTGATTTCAAACAATTTCGTGTTTTCGGCTTAGCTCTCTAATGCAGTGCTGTCTGTATTTTTGATAATCACGCCGCTTCTACAAGTTACAAAAATTTTGAATTCACCGCGGTTGGCTGCTCCCCTCCACCGAATGTGCCGAGGGAAACCTTCTGCTCACGTTCAGGGCTGTCTTCATTCCATTCATCGTGAACCTTCCGGATGTGTTTGGACAGTGATTTCTTGTCTAGAAATGCCTCATTACATCTGAAAGATATAAATTATGATTTAATTGTATAAAATAAAATCTGAGTCCATTTGCACCAGCAATAAAGCATAAAAAATAAAATAATGAGCATGATCAAATAATTGCTTCAAATAATAAAAAATAATAAATAAAAAAAGTAATAATAAGAAATTAATAATTACTCAAACACCGCGTTATGCATGAAAAAACGTGTAAACTTAGGTGTAAAAAATTCGTTCAAGCGAAATATTCAATACCATTTGCAAATCCACACTCATGAGTAATCAAATAAATAACCCTTACAAACATGAATACAATTCATGTTTATAGCATGAAACAAAACAGGAAGATTTATTATGCAAACGAAATAAGAGAAAGCATCAACACTAATATTTCTTCTAACATATCAGAGGTAACTCACAGAGGATAAATGGCACTTTCACTTATAATCCAGTAGCCAGTAATACTTCTGTATGCACTAAAAGTGCGACGCAATAACTTTGGCTTAAAAAGTCCGCAAAAGTCCCCTGATTATGGATATCAAGGTTACTTTTTCAAAATCTGGTGCAACAATTTTTTAGTTCCGTCGGAAAATTTTCTTTTTTTTTGTGGAACAAGTTTCCTGAAAAATGATTTACATTTTTTCTCAAAAATTTTTGGTCCAATATTTGCCGACATATGCAGCCGCAAATATGTCAATTTTAGTGCAAATTCAATTGTTTATAACTCTCTAACTTGAAAACGGGTCGTTGCATGAAAAATTTGTTAAGACATAAAAGTTTTGTTTTTCCATGAACTTTCCGAAAATAATTTTATAAAATTTCTATCTTAAAAAATAATGTAATTGTTCAAAGAATTGTTTTAAAAATGGTTGCACCTGATTTCGAAAAAGTAACCTTGATATTCATAATCAGGGGACTTTTTCGGACTTTTTAAGCCAAAGTTACTGCGTCGCACTTGTAGTGCATACAGAAGTGTTACTGGCTACTGGATTATTAAGACTTTAGAGATTCGAATAAAATGAAGCTGTAAGAATCGAAGTTAAAGAGTCTTGTCAATCGCGACTGTAAAAAAATAGTCTGAGTTAACGACATATCTTCACATATTTCATTATCAGCCGTGATCATTTAAACTAAAAATCAAAATAATTGAAATACATAACCATGCAAATAAAATTACAAGCGCATGCTGTTTTTGCACATTCAAAACCATAATTATATGTAAGTCCATAATATTTCTTAAAATCCGTTTTTATATACTCATAACGGCCAAACCACGCTGAAAAAACCAGTTCTCGTCAGATCACTGAAGTTAAGCAGCGTTGGGCGCGGTTAGTACTTGGATGGGTGACCATTCGAGAATACTGCGTGCTGTTGGCACATCGTGGGTGTGGTGAGCCCAACTTGTAATTATTTACTACAAGAAACTATCCACCTAGAAACACTACCCAAATCGGGTAGTGTCACGCCTACCCTGAAAGGGAAATGGCTTAATGGTATACTACTACTACTACTACTACGTTAAACAAATCTCGGGTAATGTGGCTTGATGAATTCTCTTCAAATGCTGCCTGAGATTTGAATTGCGCGTAAACACTTTGCCACAAATATTACAAATGATATCGTTGTTTCCTTCCTTTACGTCTGATTCCATTTTAAAGGCAAACCAATATTTTACGTTTTAAACATGTCTAATATGACAAATTGAAATAAACAACTGAGTAAACACGTATTGATACATATATCTCGTTACAGACTGTCACATCAGCTGTCGCGTCGCATTGGCTGCACTGCACATTTAAATTACGCGCGCGTTCAAATGTGACGGTGGAGGGGAGTAGCCATCTCGAGGGTGCGTGATGGACCGTCTCGTAATTTTTCGACTATGAGCGTGCGCGCGCATATCAGCATCGAAATGCGTAGGCCGTAGAATGTTCGCCTCCAGAATCCTACAATCGTAGATGAAATGGCTACCGTTGTCAAGAGAGCGAAGCTGGATTTGATGGGTGCAATTCGTGAAAATGTATTGGGCTTTATGTGGAAACGTGTTGATAAGTGTAGAATCTGTAAGTATATTTTTAGTTATTTCTTTCAATCTTTGACGAAAGTCATATATCGGTGACAATTTATTATTCACTAATGTCCCCCAAAAAATCACAATCTAAACTCAAATTCCATAGTAAGCTTGTAGTGACTGAAAAACTTGAAGAATCTGATCCACTGAAGTGAAATTTAGATTATGAAGATATTTAAAGCCATAACTTCAAAATCAAGGTTCGATTTAAGAAAAAAAGAAAAATTCCATTTCTAGCTATTGTGTTGATGATTCGATACAAAGAAAGTTTCGGTGGAAAATGTCTTCAAGAGAAAGTGTTTTTTTTTCGCTCGAGGAGCATATTTTTCAACTTTGGATGGAATTGATAATTCAATTATCAATTTCCAATAAAATATAGTGTGGTTAAATTTTTAGATATATAATTATTCATAAATTCTTTGGGACTTAGCACTTCTGGAACAAATCAAAACCGAGATAAAAAAGACCTTTACTTTCTACAAAAAGGAGCATTCTATACGATGTGAACCGGATATCAAACGATATTTTACGAGCCATAAGAGGAAAATATTCAGCACATGAAATAAGTTCAATCATTTGTAGGAGCATTGCGGTTGGGTTGCCAGAAAAGCAGCTTAGAGGAATTTCAGTCGTTCGGCAGAGATTAGTTGAATGATGCGGATGCAAGCAATTGTTTCGTAAGTACAAGTAATTTTCACAGATCTATAGGAAAACTATTATTTTTTTTAGAAGTGTTTCGTGACACTCAGCGCTCAAAACTTTCAAACACTGGCTGATGCAATTTTCTTCATCTTACCCAGAATAATGGTTAAAGATGTACAACTATTATATTCTGGTTTGAGAAGAACGAAAAAAGGCGTAGGAAAATTGAATTTCTCTAACACGAACACTTGCAAAGTTGTGCATGGTATTTAAATAATAATTTTTGTGGATATGTATATATATTTTTTGTCAGACAAGAACAATTAATATGTATATATATTGGTTTGTCCAACGTCATACCAGGCCCACTTGTATATAAGTTAGACATTTATCCAACGCTAGTGAGCCCGCGACGTTGCCACATTTTATACCAATTTTATTCGCAATGTTTTGCTACGAGCAAGCCTTCAAAGATGTTACAATGACACTAAATATTCTGATAGGGAATTTTTAATTTGCGATATCTAATTTTCTCGTTTTGAGCCTTTGCTGGTGCTTTGTCATATATGTAAAATGACTTTTGTATTATAGTTTGTGTAATCAAACATTTTTTTGAAAAAGGAATTTGATAAAAATAGGCAAATTTTTGTATATGTAGTTTTAGATAATTTTAAGATAAATTGGGGTTTAAAAAAAAAAATGTTTCTTAAAATCATTTTTAATAACATTTCAATAGCAAAATTCCACAATTGACTTCGTTTACAAAGTAGCCGTACAAGATGAAACCTCATAGGATATATTCTCTGTAATACGAGCAATTAAAAAATTTGTCAAAAAGTTGGCATTTTTGAGAAAATTGAACGAGAATTATTCCAAACTGGAACCGATTAAAGTTAAAGAACTTTAGGTAAAAAGCATTAAAAATTAAATAATTCGATACCAAAACATTGTAAAGATGTTAAGTCTCTTAATACATATGTGACTTTTTCAGCAAATGATGCTTTCGAGAAACGGAATCTCAAAGAAAATATGACAGAAAACTATAAAATTTTGGTGAAGTGCTCTTTTGCACTAACAATAATCTTCAACAGAAAAAGAATGGGAGAGTTTTAGTTTCTCGAAATGTCAACATATACGAGAGAATCATTGGACAGAGCTACGCAGCAAGAGAGCATTGATGCCTTAAAAGGATTAGAAAAGACCTTATGCTCCAGTTTTAAAAGAGTGGTCGTTTTTGGTAAAGGAAGTAAAGCAGTGGCCATTCTTTTTGCCAAAAAAATGCAGATGTTTGTGGAGGCATTAATAAAAATTCGGGAAAGCACAAACATCGTGCCGAAATCCAATAAATATCTCTTCGCGGGACCTGGATCTAAGGACAGATGGATGAACGGAAGGGGAGTTCTTAGAAAATTGGCAAAGAAATCTGGTACCAAAAATCCGGAACACCTTACCAGCACGAAATTAGACAAACAAATAGCCAACATCCTGCAATTTTATTACGAATTTCATCATATTGATATGTCTAGTTCCCTTAAATTTTCTATTTTATCGTGAAGTAACTAAAGTAATTCAACTTTTTCAGGATGCCGGATGATGTATATCAAACCGTGAAAGTAGCCAAGGTCTTGCTGCTAATGGATGCAGGAAAAGGCCAAGAGTTTAAAGGCAAGAAATTGGAGTAGATTCAGTTAACTGAAAATGAAATTTTCATCGATTATAATGATCAAGCGATGGAGGATTTGAATGAGGAGAATAGCAATGAAGATGCTTTCTTCCAAGAAGAAGCAGGATTATTTGACGACTAGGAGTGCTGACTGTCAGGAATCGAAGATTTCAGGTTCACAGAAGAAACCAAGGCTTCATGAATCAGAGGAAAAGAAGTATTCTACGTCTGCTAGTATAAACAAGAAGTCTACAAGGGGTCCCCGGAAGTGATTTATTAAAAGGCGTTGACTGGATACGAATTAAAACATTGATTTATAACACCTACCGCCCAAAGTAAAATACCATAATAGTACCAAACTTCGGACAGTTTATAATAGTTGAATTCTTATTTTATTTATGATTGTCAGAGCTACCTTCAAAAATATTCAGATCCTAATGCATTTCCGCAATTTTTCAATTGTGGAGAATTAAAATTTAAAGTAATTATACAGTGAAGCAAGAAGCCTCGGTGGCTCAGACGATAGCGCGTCAAACTTCCATGCAGGAGGTCTGAGGTTTGATCCCTGAGCCGGGTACCAATGGAAATTTTTCTACGTAATTCTCCCGGTGGTTCGAAACCCACCTCAAACTGTAGGTCCCTTGAGAAAAAGCTGGTGCCTTACCAAGGATGAATGGGCTCTTTCGAGGGCCTAACTTTGGGGGTCGAAGCCGATTTTGAGAAGACTCGAAAATGAATCAGCGTTCCTCTTGCGCTTCGGGGCTCCTACAGGGGGCACCACGCTCGATGGTCGCTGGCCGACTTCGAGTAATTAACACACACCAGGAAAGTGCTTCGAATCTGTTCATCTAACTGATCACCTCAGAGGGATTGCTCCGTTCACCCTAGTCTGGCCGTATCCCCTCTTTGCGGCCTGCTAAGGGAGGCTGCCGAATGGCAGTGTGGGTGAGGATCACTTAGCCTGATCCACAAACTAGGACGTCATTTACTGTGCGATAAGTATGCCTGGCACCTGAGAGGTATAATCTCAGAACGTTGATAACAACGAAACCCACCGAGATCCAAAAACACTCGGCGAAGGATGGCCGGATTCGGAGTACTAACTTGAGAATAAACACGGGAATGGCACAATAGGCTTTATTGCTTGAGCGCCAGGGGTGGGACCTCACGTGCTTCCCCGCCTACATTACAACTAACTACAGTGAAGCAGTTCAATTCCAAATATGTATATATCAGTATTAATTTTTTTTTTTATGTTATATTCTTGAAACTGTATGTATTCTCCGAATTTTCTGATATATCTGAATAATTCATCTAAATTCTGGTAATCATTTTTATTCTCATTCGTCTACATACACTGTAAAAAATGTCCTCGAAATTTCACATTTTCTGTCGTGGTAAAATTGCACTGATGCATAAAATACGCCGCGGCAGCGAATATTACTTCACGTCATTTGCTGAAAATTACATCGTCGCGTCGGTCGTAGGAAATAAAAGGACCCCGCACTAGCGTGGTAATTTTCCGCTGACTGTCGTTGTAATTTTACGGACTAAAGTAGCAGGTTTCAACGGTACCAAGCGGAATCTTACCATTTGTGACGATAACAAGCGTTGCAACAATAAATATATTATTGTAGATAACGGTGAATCAATCCAATGGACCTTCGAACTTAATCGTTTATTCGGTATACTTGTCAAAGCGAGTCAAAAAATTGTCCTTGTTTCTGTTTTCACAGAAATAGAGATATATATTAAGTGAATTTGAATACACTCATGTGGGAAAAGTTCGAAGCGTTTCGGCGTCCTTGTAGAAACATAACCAAAATTTATTTTCTTTTTGTATGTATATTAATTTATATTTGTATCTAAAATATTCTATGTACTTTATAAATACTGCAAAAAATGTACAGGATGCAATTAAAGACGAAAGTCATATTTGCAAAGGACTTATTTTAAAGTTTTCCCATGAAATTTGTAGGTTATTGTTACTCTCGCTAGGTAAAAGCCATTAGCAGCTTCGAAATTTCACCGCTAGATGGGAACGTTACGGTCGACATTTTGAAATTCCCAACAGAGTGGGATTTTACCTTCCGTCGCGGAAAGTTACCACGTTCGTGCAGGATCCTTTTATTTCTCACGCCTGATGATGTAAAATTTCGTTGATTTTTTTTTACCGTGTACCCTAAATTCCTGATATTATTGTATTTTAAAGTATTGTATTTAAAATTCGTTGAAATCGTGTAATTTCCTTTATCCCAGGGGTTTCAGAGAATTTATAATACTTAGGGAATTCAGAGAAATTTAGATAAATATGAGGGATTTGAAGATTTAAAAGGATTCAGAATATTTAAAAAAATTCAGGAAATTTAGAGAATTTCATGAATTTTCTGATTTCTTCAAATATTCTGAATTGAGGGAATACAAGAAATTCAGAGATTTTAAGGAATTTCAAGAATTCATAATATGCCAAGAATTGAGGAAACTCGGACAATTTTAGTAGTTACAGAGCATTTAGAGAATTCAAGAAATTTAGAATATTAAAATAATTCAAGAATTTACGAGCATTTAGGTAATTAAAGAAATTTAGAGAATTCATTAAAAATTTCAGGGAATTCGGCATATTCAAGAATTCAAAGATTTTGGGGAATTCTGAGATTTTCAGGGATTCAGAACATTAAGGGAATTTGAAGACTTTGGAAAATTCACGGAATTTTGAATATTTAAGGAATTCAGAGATTTTAGAACATTAAAAGGATTTAATAGTTTAATTAAATTGAAGGTATTCAAAGTTCAGAGTATTACGTTCAGAGAATTAAGGCAATTCAGGAATGCAGAATATTTAATGCATTCAGGGGATCAAGAGAATTCAAAGAGTGTCGTGAACTAAGAAAATATTAATACTCAAGGAATTTAAGGAATTCAGTAAATTCATAGAATTCCAGAGATTTCAGGGCATTTAGGGAATTTAAAGAACTAAGAGAATTCCGGGAATTGAGAGAATTTCAGAAGTTTCAGAGCATTTAGAGAATTCATAAAATTAAAGAATTTTCGAGAATTCATAGAATTCAAGGAGTTTTAGCAATTCAGAGAATTTAAGAAATTACGAAAATTCAGAATATTCAAGGAATTCATGGGATACAGAGAATTTAAGGAATTCAGGATATTCAAGGATTTCATGGAATTCAGCGAACTTCCGACCATTTAGGTAACTCAACTAAGTAAGTAAGTAAGTATACCATTAAGCCATTTCCCTTTCAGGGTAGGCGTGACACTACCCGAATTGGGTAGTGTTTCTAGGTGGATAGTTTCCTTGTAGTTATAAATAACTACAAGTGTGGGCTCACCACACCCATGATATGCCAACAGCACGCAGTATTCTCGAATGGTCACCCATCCAAGTACTAACCGCGCCCAACGCTGCTTAACTTCAGTGATCTGACGAGAACTGATTTTTTCAGCGTGGCTTGGCCGTTAGCCTTAAGTAATTCAGAGAATTCAAAAAAATTCGGAACATTAAGATCATTCAGGAAATTCAGACTATTCCAGGATTTCAGAGAAATCAAGGAATTAAGATATTTTAAGGAGTTCAGGGAATCTCCCACATTTTCATTGCTCTAAATTTAAATCTCCTAACTGAAAAAAAAGAATATTTATTTCAAATATATTGGTTTTCAATTATTAATTTTATTTTGTTGTACAATTTCGAAGATTGAAAATTGATCTCAAAAAACTTCATATTTTTATCGATTGAACATGATTTCATTCCACACTTACGTGTTTCTAAAATTTAATAAATAAAACAAACCAACTTAAAAAACAGGAATAAAAAAGAAAAAGTATCTCCGAGAACCAACGTCATGCTGCGAACAGAATGTATTAGATGCGAACGAATTGAGATGATTTATTATTAATTTTGTACACTTTATATTTAAACATATTATCGAGCCAGTAAATGTATAACCTTTTAATACTTCTACGAGTAAAATGACTTTTGAGTTAATCTAAAGAATTTATTGAATATCAAAATGCTGCGCACAAAACTAAAAAACGACCAAATGTTCGAAGTTAATCTGCATGTCCAAAATTAGGTGCAATAAATTGTAGTTTCTATGAAAAATAAAAATTCTTCACATTATTTAATGTATTTTTATGTAATTATGTGAAGCCCAAGTGTTTGTTATAAAATACGTAATATTTCCCTTCATTTACTTCAAGGATAAATAAAATCAAATCAAAGATAATGAACTATTCAAATAATTTTTTAAAATATTTTAAACTAAGGTACAATTTTGTTGTGATTATATAAATCACAGTAAGTTTAATGATAGTAAGAAGGGATACGAAAAAGTAGGGCCTTATTAAAAATTAAATTTAAGTGTAGCTTTAAGTGTAGGTAAGTTATTATTTACTTTTGTTACTGTATTAAAAAATAAAATATTACTTAAAGGGTATGTACCATTTTGTTGCGTGACCAATTCTTTTCAAAGAACTTACTCATGAATTAATTATTAGTATGAATTTTCGATACCAGACAGACACTAGTCGTTCCCTACTTTACATCTTTCCTTCTTGCATTATAACTTCGAATTTAAATATATAGTGAATTAAAGTATAAAAATACTCAGCATGGTAATACTTTTCAATAACTGTAAGTCCGAAATAAGAAATCCACAATAATAATTACTAGTGATCCCAGAAGTAATATTAATCATGTTAAATGTATATTTTAAGTAGCCCTTTTTAGAAAATACTAAGCGTAAAAATAACAGCAAATAGTAGGTTTAAGAATAAAAATGTTAAAAAATTCAATTGGCTTTAAGTTTAAAGTTCTCTTCTATTCGCCGTTCTGCTCACCGGGAGTCGTTCTGCTCTTTCTTCATCTTTTTAATACTATGCATTATTTGCTTCGGATAGAGATAATAGAGAAATAAAAAGGACCGTGATCGATGATTGAAACTGAAACAAATCGTTTACTTTATTTTTATAAAACTGAGTAGTAATACACATTATAACAATTGAGGCACCGGATTACAGAACTGCCTGTGCACTCGGTCCGTCTCGGCCTGGTAGGCAGTAGAGTGGGGAGCCCCACTGAACGCGTTGATCGAGGGAAAAAATCAATTTAGAACGCAATAATCAACTTGTCGTTTTTCTGTTAATAATTGACGAATCGAGTTGATTTTTGCGTAGAAACATTCCCTAGACTTGTGCGCTTATCACAGATCTAATAGTTTGGTGAAATTGTTCATTTAACTTATTATTAACAATGAATAAACTAAATATTAGAAAATTCCAAAATTAATTTAAAAATCGGTAAAAATGAGCAATGTCGGTTTATTCTTTATACATTTGGGAGTATCACATTAAACATTCAGTTCAATAGGTTGTTATTTGCGCTATCAATTTGTAGTTAGAAGCTTTCTTATTTCACAGAGCTTTTAATTCGCAATGTAAAAACGAAGAGTTTAAAGGAACATGTAATGATAAAATGTATGTATAAAAAAAAAAGTTGTACACAAAAACATTTATTTGATTTGAATACATTGTTAATGATTTCTTTCCCATCACAGATCATTATTATCAATCATCCTCATACATACATTTGCACAGCGTTGAAAACACTTTTAGGATACAGTTGCATAGCTTTAAAAAACATAGATAAAATGATATCCTTTTTTCTTTTCCCTGTCTTCTTCGCACTCGAGTTTGCGAATCTTGTGTTTCCTAGAACAAAGTGTAAACAAAGGCGTGAAAGGACTAATGTAAACAAATCAACACTATACTACAAAATTCTTAATAATTCAGTCGTTTTTGGACCGTGGCATAGAATAATTTCAGTTCTGAATCATTCTAAAGTATTCTTTGCTTTCGAAAAGTTATTATTGTTCTAAAAATGTGATGGAAAAGCAATCATTAACAATTTATTAAAATCAAATAAATGTTTTTGTGTAGAAATTTTTTTTTTTAATACATTTTATCATTACATGTTCCATTAAACTCTTCGTTTTTACATTGCGAATTAAACTTTCTGTGAAATAAAAAAGCTTTTAACTACAAATTGATAGCGCAAATAACAACCTATTGAACTGAATGTTTAATGTGATACTCCCAAATGTATAAAGAATAAACCGACATTGCTCATTTTGACCGATTTTTAAATTACTTTTGGAATTTTCTAATATTCAGTTTATTCGTTGTTAATAATAAGTTAAATGAACAGTTTCACCAAAATATTGGATCTGTGTGAAGCGCACAAGTTTAGGGAATGTTTCTACGCAAAAATCAACTCGATTCGTCAATTATTAACAGAAAAACGACAAGTTGATTATTGCGTTTTAAATTGATTTTTTCCCTCGATCAACGCGTTCAGTGCGGCTCCCCACTCTACTGCCTACTGGGCCGAGACGGACCGAGCGCACAGGCAGTTCCGCAATCCGGTGCCTCAATTTTAGGTCATTTAGATGTACACATAAAATATTCCGCTACATACTAATTACGTTTTGAGTAGATTTATTAGTCAGCTAGGATTTTCTGGTACAGGTGCTTCGGGTTTATCATGGGAAGTAACTTCAACTACACTGACATTCTTTCTACCACATTCGCGTGCAAGCCGGATTCTCAAACAATATATGCCTATTAAAACTCGTCAGAGGTAATAAATATTATAATCATTGACGCCGTTACAAGTATTTACTTTTTTGGTCATCCTCGCATTTTCGGTCTAGAACTTAAGGACTCGAAAGAAGGAACATTTTAATTGCAAGAAACTGCATCGTTAGTTCATGATTGGTCAAGCTATCTGAAAGAATAATAATTTTGAATTAAAATTATTTGAAACTAATGTTTTTGTCTCTTCGGTTGATTTCCTGCTTTTTTGGTTCAGCAGTTTCAGATTGTTTTGTTGGATTGTTCAGTATTTTCCGATATTCCTTCTCGAGTAACTATAATAGTTAAGCCTTCCTCATACAAATTATATTTCACACGAATATCTTTGGGAGCTGTGGAGCTTGACCTAATGTGGACCTGTTTTACCTTATTTCATTCTTTCCTTCGGTGCTATTTTCTCAGTTATGTTTTTTCAACATGAGCATGATAGTCGAATATGTTTCTTTGCTTCCCAGATAACAATGCATGCGGACGCACATGAGCGCATGGCGTGCAAGCACGATGTGTCGGCAACAATGCAAGCACAGTGACAGCCCGTTCTGAGGGTAATAAGTAATCCCGCATAGTGCCCGCACACGGTCTGCATGATATGCAGAACAGCGTGCGTCTATCATGTTCGTCAGGTACTTAGGGCAAAATGTCGGCATATAGCGTGCGGTGAAGAGTGCGACACAAAAAGCGCATTATTACTAAAAACATAATATAGCAGTTGTGTAAAAATAAAACTCTGATCAAATTCGCTTCATGCTCTAAATTTTTGTTATTTTCCAAGTTTATTTTACAGACAAAAAGTCGAAATAAAAGCGAATAATTATTTTTGTTCAAATGAAATAAACATTTTGAGGCAAAGAAAAAAGTCGGCAAGAGTTGTAATTGTTTAAAAATAATTTTTTGAACTCTAAAATTTTAGCTCCGTGAAAACGCACCATAAGTATTTTATAGTCAAATGATAAAAATAAAGAAAAATATACAACTAGAAAAACAATTGAAAGTAATTAACTGGAAGATTCAAAATTATAATGTTCTTTAAAATCCCTTTGTTTTTTTAACAAAAGTGTTGAATAAACGTACTGTGTTGAATAATTTAAATTGTTCGAAATAAAAAAAATATTTTCAGATAAATATATATTTCTCGCTAATACATTATTTAAGAGGTAGCAGGAATAATTGTGTGTATGTCGCTTTTGGAATAAACACCTGTTGCATCTTCAGTTGTGAAAGAACAACTTTCAACACAGGAGTCTCTTCTTGAAAACGTCATACAATGTTTTCTGTTACTTATGTTATTTTTAACATCTTGTTTTCAATAATTATAACTCAAAACACGTGCATGCTAGCACAACGCTGCACTCTAAGAAAAAGTCTATTAACAGTGAAATTACGTTGCTTTCAGAATGCGTCCTTTAAAATTAAGCAGATTTCTTTTGTCCGTCAATAGAATCGTTTCACTGTTCAAAGGCTTATGCCTTAAATGCAAAACGAAAGTAGTTTTACTGATAAACGATTTCTTTTGACTTTGAAAAGAATTCCTTTAACTATTAAGGGATTTCATTTGTTGGCTAGCGGAGAAAGTGCCCCTGCGCATGAGTGAATTTTTTCACTGCACGATTTATTTATTAATTGATAAAGTGAGTGGAAAAACGAGCGAAATGTTGTCGAAAGTGGATTACTTCAAAAAATTAGGAATCCCAGATTGTGACGCAAAAACTTTGGAAGGTACGTGTACTGAAAGAACAATTTTTGATCCGCATAACCTCACAGTCGAAAGTTCGTGAGACGTTCTTCATGGAATGATTTTGTAAATCGTCGATTTTATAGTTACATTCACCAAAGTTCGGCTTTTGTACATTTGTTGCACGTAATATCATGCAATAAATTTTCTTTTAACGTTCAAATTATCCTTTCTTTTATCCGACAATAGATTTCACTTCAGGATCAAAAGAAATTATTTCACACCTAAAGGATATCATTTGAAATGACAATCCTTTAACTGTGAAAGTATTTTCTCTCATGCCAATTTTGAATGGAAAATCCTTTAATAGTGAAAGGAATCGTTTGACAGTCAATAGTCTGTTTTTAGAGTGTGGCACGCACGTGCCGACACGCGTGCGGCGCATATGAGGACACATATGTCTGCACTCTTGCCCTCACATCGTGCCGATCGGTCGACACGCGTGCAAACGCCATGCGGGCAAGGTGTGAGCAAATTGTTATCTGGGTTAATCTGATTGACAACATACTTTTCTCCCTTTACTGTAGCTTTCCCAATTATTGTGTACCATTCCTCGGGAGTGTATATATCTTTCTTTGAGCTGGTAAATTTTATAAGGGCATATAGACTATCAGCCCCGTTTTGAGTACGACCTTTTTCTAGAAATGTATGCTTGACCTTTATCTTATAATTAATAGTGGTATACATGTACAAGGAGTATAAGTATCGATTTGTACTTTTGGCTGACAGCGTTATCGGAATAAACTCTGAAATCCCTTCTACCGTGTTTTGTGCATTGTATATCGATATAATCTATTGAAGAGAACTTGCGATTTTGTTCGCACCACGATAGGCTGTAGCCTCTTGCCAAACGTAGAAATATCCTCTTTTTGCCCCACCATCATACACGATAACATTATAAACAGCAAGTTTTATTTGTAATATAAAAGGCCGATTTCGCTTTTTGGTTTAGTTGAAAATTTTTTCAAATCAAAGCGTGAGAAGCAAATTCAGTTATACTTCATTGCTTCAGCTTCACCTGCTGTTTTTTCTGCACGAGCTAGAAACTTGTTTTTAATATGCTTCTCCTACTCATCTTTCAGAACAGTTTTAGTATGGTCACTAGTTCCTCTCGTTTATTGGGGACCTACAACTTGAAACATATTTATATGTTGCCTCACACTTTCCTCTGAAGGTTCTGTTTTCTCAATGTTAATTTTTCTATTTTTTCCTCTTTTGTCCAGGGAAATATCAGATTTTTTCCATATTTTCTCAAAGCCGTATCCATCCAAGTGTTAGATATGCTCAGCGTGTCCAAAAAAATGGTTTCGCATAACTTAATCATTTCTTTACATGCAGGCAAGTAGTAATTTCGACTGAACATCTTGTCCTGATATTCTGCAAGTGGTTTTCGTTCATTTGATGAAGCAGTGGACCTATGTGTCAATGCATGTAAATTCGTGAAGATGATATTACAATTTTGAATCTTTTTATACGTACAAATACGGTGCAAAAGTCTAAAGTCAGCGAATACACTTCAATGCGTCAGCACGCAAACGCCTTAACATTGGTCAATGCGTCTGAATTCGCGAAAGTAAAATACACACTTGAATTCGCCCCAATGCGTTACGGCGAATTTCAGCAAGTGTTGATTTATACAATTTAATCTGTAACAGGAAACCAACGTGCGGGGCATATAGAATTTATTGTAAATGTTTAGTAAATTGTCTCGTAGCTCAGTGGCGGGTATTCTGGGCTGATACACGAGGGATCGCTGTTTCAAGTCTCGACGCATGCACTTTTTATTAATTTTTTTTCTAATTGACCTTGACCACGCATTCATTTGAATTCACACGCATTCAATTCGCGCTGTCTCAATTCATCTGAATGCGTCTCAGTGCGTTTAAACGAATCAGAAAATGGGATTCACGCGCATGACAAAAATGTTAATTTGCCCCAATACGTATCAATCCTTTTTTTTTTGCTGGGGTGCATATTCGAGAAGTCCCATTGGCATGAATGATTCCCTAACTCCCAATACTCTTTCAAGCATTTTTCTTCTGAGTCAATCTTTTGGTGACAGTGATTTCTACAATTATTGAGGCAACCAGACCCTACTTCTCTGGCACGAATTACTTCACCTGAATTGTTGATATACTTCAGCCCGCCATTGTAAGGTAATTATTCAAATTCTTTTTCCAAGTTTTAGGAAAAAATTTCCCTTTTCTTAAATGTTCGGAGTCATCGTTCTATGCACCAGTAAGTTCTTTTCCTTAACTTCGTTTCCATCAATTTCCTGAAACATGCATGATATTTTATACCTTTAGAGAAACAAATTCTCCGAGATCAACACTTGGTCTACTAAATGTATTTCAGATGAAAATATTCAAAAAATTGTTAATACCAAAAATATATAATAGTAATTAAAATTACTCCTGAATCGCAATAATAAGCATATCCTTTTAGGCAGGAGCACTATCATCGTATCGTCCTTCCATTGCGTTCCGCAATATAAAATATGAATTAAATTCGCATGTTTTTATATTATATTTCAACCATCACTTCTAAGTATACGTAAAACTTTATTTCAATGAAAATTAGTCTACAAAACGCTGATACATTTTGTCAGGGCGCAGTCCCATGGAGGTAGATTAGTAGAATAGTGGAACAGTTTTGACCAATGAGGTGCCTGCACAAGCTCCAGCAGTCACCTCATTCGCCAAAACTGTTCCACTATTCTACTAATATACCTCTATGGAGATGTTTTATGTATTACAAGTCGACTCAATTTCCAACGTAGTTGAGGAGGAAGGAAAACTCCCCTAATATCACGGAACGTTCCGCGGGCACCTTCGGAACGTTCCCGGTACATGTAAAATGTCCGCCCCTTGGGAACGTTCCACTGGGACCTGAGGGGAACCTTCCATTATTGTTATTTTTAACAACAATTATCTCGTTAACCGTAAGAGATAGGTAAGAATGGATGCTATTTTTGAGTTTTGAGTACCGCATATATTACACTATAATATGATATCCTTATCATAAACTGACATCGATTTTGCCCTATCACTTACCGTTTACGCGATATTTATTGATAATAATAACAATAACGATAATTTATGTTTGGAATGTTCCCAAGGGGCGGACATTTTACATGTTCCGGGAACGTTCCGTGCTATTAGGGTCAGGATACTCAACTAAGATTTATTCAATCGAGTGCCTTGCTCGCGCTCGAGGACAGACGACTACATAGTGAGACAGTAGACCAAAGAGTGTAGTCTGCACAATCCCCACACCTCTATGGGACTGCGCCCTCATCCGGCTGGTATCGCGAACCTTAACCACGAATGGATCTGAACAGCCGAATTCCTAGCTCCTCCCACCATCGCTACATTACTTTGAACGGCGCGTCAATTTGAATAGCACTCACAAGGAGAAAACACACATTATTTCAAGATATAAGCAATGCACATTTATTCATCAATAACTTCAGTTTCATTCTACTTTACTACTTTTTTCTTTTATAATACTAAATAAAAGTACTAGTGTATTGCTGAAAAAGCCTATACACGTACTGGATAATATTTAAACCACTCACGATAAAAAAGTACGCCGATTCTTTTACTTGTATATTATTTTCCTTTATTATATATTGTGTGTATCTTAAATAATTAACTTTCATTATATTTAATTATACATTATTACAGGAAAATTAAATATCAGACTAGGCGTTAGCATGGTAATTATTGGATGTTATTTTTTACTGCTAAGTACAATAATCTGTTAATAGTTCAAGGTCAGTGAACCTGCTTTCTGACACTGTCATCTGTCAACGACTCATTAATGCTTTTATCCTTCTTTCATATTCCAAGTATTCTTTTATTTTAAACATTTTATAAGTGTTTGATATTTTTACTAATTTTACTTTTTAAGTGGAGTTTCTTTTTGTATAAATTTCTTTGATGACTTTTACCATCACAAAATCAGCAATAAATGTTTTGACTGATGAGGGCTGACATAGCAGCCGAAACGTTTCGACAAATTTGAAATTATACTTGGATGAATTTTTATTGATTTTGACCTGTCATTGGAGACTATTTCGACAAATTTAAGTGAATGATAATAATTACTAATTAACATCTTTATATACAGGGTGACTAAAAAGTCCCGGGACGGTTGGATATTTCCTCAGGTAAAATATTTTTCCATTTGGGGTGCTTGATTAGCGTGAGTCCCCTTGCCTCTCACGCTTCAGTGAAGATGTTCGAACTGAAAACCTTGAGCTTCTTGACAAAAAGCTATGCGATTGTAAAAATGAGTTACAGCATTACGAATCATCTCCTATCAATCAAAGTAGCCTCTTGCAGAATCCGATTCTGCAATTCGTCTAAGCTTTGGGGTTGCGTTGAGTATACTTTGCTCTTTAAATAACCCCAAAGAAAATAGTCGAGAAGCGTCAGATCAGGAGATCTAGCAGGCCACTCGATTTCACCCCTTCTTCCAATCCACCTATGAGGGAACTGAGTATCCAAATATGCTCGAACCACCCTACCGTAATGAGCCGCTGCTCCGTCCTGCTGCAACCAAATATTTTGAAAATTATCGCCTGTAATCTCCCTTATTCTTGGTACAATTTGCTTTCTGAGAAGCTCTTCATATGCACGGGCAATCGCATAGCTTTTTCTCAAGAAGCTCAAGGTTTTCAGTTCGAACATCTTCACTGAAGCGTGAGAGGCAAGGGGACTCACGCTAATCAAGCACCCCGAAACGTGAGAGGCAAGGGAACTCACGCTAATCAAGCACCCCAAAGGGAACAGAATTTACTACGTCCACGTCGTTGTTCCTGGGTAAGGCTAAACGTAAACGTAAACTGCTTGGAAAAAACCTTGAAAAAACCTTGAAGATCATCACCAAGATCAATACAGAGCCCACCAATGAATATCCCGTTGAAATTTACTTCAGGAATTACACTGACCTCTTGGAAAACTTTGTTAATTTCAAATAACCTTTAACTGACCTGGAACGTTACAATTGACCTATGACTTGGGTACGTACTTGAACGTAGTATTTTTCGCTCTATCGATTGCAGATGTGAAAAAGGGGGTTTCCATTTGAAAATAAAAGAAAAAAATTTGACCTTCAAAAAGCCATGAAGGTCAACTTCAAGGTCAAAATGAAGGTCACCATTGAATGCCCCGTTGAAAAATACTTCAGGAATTGCACTGACCTCTTGGAAAACTTTGTTTATTTCAAATAACCTCTAATTGACCTTGAACGTTACAATTGACCTATGACTTGGGTAAGTATCTGAACGTAGAATTTTCCGCTGTATCGATTGCAGATGTACAAAATGGGGTTTTTATTTGAAAAAAAACAAAGTTGACCTTCAAAAAGCCATTAAGGTCAACTTCAAGGTCAAAATGAAGGTCACCATTGAATTCTCCGTTGAAATTTACTTCTGGAATTGCACTGACCTCTTGGAAAACTTTGTTTATTTCAAATAACCTTTAATTGACCTTGAACGTTACAATTGACCTATGACTTGGGTACGTATCTGAACGTATAATTTTCCGCTCTATCGATTGCAGATGTAAAAAAAGGGGGTTTTCATTTAAAAAAACAAAGTTGACCTTCAAAAAGCCATGAAGGTCAACTTCAAGGTCAAAATGAAGGTCACATTGAATTCCTCGTTGAAATTTACTTCAGGAATGACCTTCACTTTTTTGAAAAATATTTTACCTGAGGAAATATCCAACCGTCCCGGGACTTTTTAGTCACCCTGTATAGATTTACACTACTTGTTAGCAAAATGAACCTTTTGAAGTCATGAGTTCAACTCTTTGCCGTGTTTCTAAAAATTTGGAGAAATCATAAAATCAAGAAGAAATCCTACTCTTTGAATTTAAATCAAAAGCTTGATTAAATATTATGTAACTACTGAGTATCCATAAAAAATATTTACTCGTGCAATGTTATTTTTGGGAGCCAAAAGTCCTTTATTTTCCATTTCATATGTAATTGAATCTGAAGTTATACCTTATAAAACTTATAAAACTTTGTGGCGTTAGAGCAAACTCCCCTTCCCCCTCTTCTATTAAAGTGTCACGTGTCGCGCCATGCAACATCAGCGCCACTGTGATGCAGTGCTCTAAACTCGGCGCTATTGCGCATGCGATGCATAAGTAGCGTCATTGGTTACCGTTCGCGCGCTTATTTGAAATGTTCTAAAATACAATTTTTGTAAGTAAAAAATATCATGTTACTTTTTGTAATATATTTTTATTCTGTTAATTATTATTACTATTTTTTGCATTTGAAAATTTGTATATCAATTAAAATGGATATGTATACCATTAAGCCATTTCCCTTTCGGGGTAGGCGTGACACTACCCGATTCGGGTAGTGTTTCTAGGTTGATAACTTGTAGTAAATAACTACAAGTGTGGGCTCACCACACCCACGATGTGCCAACAGCACTCAGTTTTATATATACACTTTTTTATATATATATTTTTTTTTATATATATATTTTTTTTATTTTTTTATATATACATTTTTTATTACAGATACATTTTGAAACATTTATGGTAACATTTATTCATCGCGAAATTGTAATTCAAATTTAATAAAGGTGCATATTAAATAGAAATTTAGATAGCTTTATTTTAAAACATAGCTTAAAACTGGTGTTCAGTTCCTTGTTAAGATGCAAAAAATACACATTTTCTCGAAGATTTGAAAAATCTGAAAAAATAACAAATATTCCTATATTATCTGAATTAATCAATTTAATTATTCTAATTATCAAATGAAATTATTTAATTAATTTAATTCAGATACTATAATCAAATATTTATTATTTTTTCAGATTTAAAAAAAAAATCATTGAATATTTTTTTATTTTTCGCATCTTGAAAAGGAACTGAAAACCAGTTCGGAATGCATTGGTGCTTCATTATCAAAAATAAATTTAACATCTATACTAGTAAGGCCTCCGATCTTTCATTATCAATAACCAGTCTGAAGAAATTTCTACAATTAAAATAAAATTATCTTTAACTTATTATACTTTTTTGAATGGTTTACAATAAATTCGACCGAATTTCTGTTTAATATTTAACATTTATAAAATTTGAATTACATTTTGTCGCTAAATTAATGTTAAATGTTTCAAAATAAACCTGTAATGGAATTTGTATATTAATTGCCATCGATATACAAAATTCAAAAATTAGTAATAATAATGAAAAAAATGTTACATTAAGTAACACGCTAATTTTTATTTACTTAATACTCATTTCATTTTTCAACCTAATGCTCAGAATATATCAAAAATCATCCACGTATCATTTGAACATGTTAAAATATAATTATTTTCAATTAATAATAATAAATACAAAAATTGTATTTTTGAACATTTCAAATAAGCGCGCGACTGACAATCAATAACGCGCCTTATGCATCGCATGCGCAATATTGAACCTCGAATTTTTCAGTTGCGCATGTACCGAAAAGCGCGGGTCTATTTGAAATCAATAAATACTATCAATTATAATACAGGTAATTTTTTTAATTTTTCACTTTGAAAAAATTACCTAAATTGGATCTAGGAAATAGCTAATTTCCTGAAATAAATTATTATTAATTTAATATTAAAAGTTTATACTTTGTAATTTTAAATAGATCCGCGCTTTTTGGTACATGCACAGTAGAAAAGATCGCGGTCCGTTAGCATCACTGCCGTGAAGTATACAGAATCAAAGATATTCTTTGACAGAATTCATCTTCCTAAATGGCGACGAGATGTTGATTGTTTTTCTTGTGTATGTGAGTAAAGATATATCTTTGATGTGAGTGAGAGAATATAATTTCTGAAGACAAAAAGTAAATAATTCATATTAATTTGATTTGTTGGCGAGGAAATAAGTGCCATAGCGAGCTGAGAGATGATCGGCTTCTTAAATCGATCAAAATGTATGGACTGCATGGCAACAGGCTCTCCGAAAAACCTTCAGCATTCAAAAGACTCTAAGAAAAAGTGTATATTTGGTTAAAAAGTAATAAAAGCAAGTACAAATACTTTTGTCATTAGAAAGTAATCTTCATTTGGCACAATTATTCTAATTTTAGAAACTAGGGAGTTCTCTGAAAAATCTGAGTGGGCCCTAAAAAGTTTTCCCTGCGCAGGGTGGCCGTAGGTCAGAGGAAAAGTCAAGGATTTTGAAAAAAATTTTGCAAAAGTCAGGGCATTTTTATAAGAGGCACTTCAAGTTTTGAATAGAAAATAGAAATACTTAATTTTGAGTCGGTAGAATTTTGATATTTTTTATGACACATTCATGAATTCAGCCCTTTTCGACGCCTATGAAGCGGGGGTAAAGCTCAACTTTCTACTCCCTAGGGACTGAAAAGTGACGTCAGAGGTGAATAATGAATATACATCTATGAGCTCGCATTTTTTCATTGTCAGCCCACTCACCGTAAAAACTGTGAGGAAACTTTGGTTGCAGATGATAGAATTTTGCGGTTATATATGGAATGTTACCATATATAACTGATCAAATTACCGAAATTTTTCATGAATATCCGGAAATTTATTTCCTAGTAAAAGATACTATATTTACTTGTAAAATTACTATAAATGACCAAAAATTTTCATAAATTTCCGGAATCTTATGGAAATTTTTAAAAATGAATTTTCGGTAATTTATAGTAAGTTACCATATTCACCGGTAAAATTACCATAACTGACCGAAAATTTTCATAAATGTCCGGCAATTTATGTAAATTTAAAAAATGAATTTTTGATAATTTATGGTAAGTTACTATATTTACCTGTAAAATTACCATGATTGACCGAAAATTTACGAGTGGATGCAGAGCACTTGGATCCCTAACATATTGGCTCCCCCCTCCATTGACGCACAGCTCTTCCATGGTTCATTCCAATCGTTCCGATTCCAGATCAAAATACATTCATGGCAATATAAAAATGCTCGAAAAACATAAAAAATGTTTAAGAAATCAACTATACAATAATCAAGAATATTTCCTCTTCTAAAAATTCCCTAATTAATAGTAATTTAATATTAAAACATTTAGAATCGTTTAAAATCTATCAAATTCTGTTATATCTCTTAAAATAACACCTAATTGATTATTTAAACAGGGTAGACGTTCTAATCAAAGAATTCAGGCCGTTTTGGTGTCGAAATTAATTAATCTACAGACTTCTGACTCAATTCAGAGACCAAAAATAGTATAAATAGTATTTTCCATAAAAATGTTTATTATTTCGTTCAAAATTAAATTATTATCTTGAAAATTCAACCATTTTGTTAAAAAGTCATACTTCTTGGTTGGCAATTCAACTGTTTTGTTGAAAACTCGTTTTTTGACTTGAAAATTCAACAAATTTATTGAAATTTATTTTTCTTGCCTAACGATTTTTCTAAATTAAAAATTCAACTATTTTGTCGAACATTTATCTTTTTGGTTCAAAATATTATCTCTTACTGTAGAAATTTCACCTTTTGTAGTAAAAATTACAACCTTCTGGTTAAAATCTAATCTTTTTTGGTAGTAAAAAATTATTTTCTAGTTGAAAATTTAACTGTTCTGTAGAACATATTTTATCGTTCTTAAAAGCTCAGCTTTTTTGGTTGATTCATAATTTTAGTTCAAAATTCGTTTGCTTTTTTGGTTCAAAATTAATTTTTTTTACCTGAAAATGTAAATATTTTGTTAAAAATTCAAATGATTTGTTAAAAATTCCACTGTTGTGTGGAAAATTCGTACTTTGGGTTTTAAAATTCAACTATTTAGTAGAAAATTTATATTTGGTTAAAAAATTTTATATTTTGTAAAAATTCGTCTTTTTTTTTGGTGCAAAATCAATTTTTTCGTTCCGAATGCAACTGTTTATCTCACAATATAAAAAACAAACTATTTGAAAATCCGTAATGAAAAATTTTCGAATATTGAGAGTTCTAAAAATTTTTGAAAGAAAATCTCTTAAAATTCTTTGCATTTTTTAAATATAACTTAAAACCATATATAATAACATTTTACTTCTTAGAAATTAAAAATAATGACAATTTAAAATTTTCAATTTGAATCCATATATTTCAAATTTGCGTCGAATATTTTTCCAATATTATAACATCTTTCTA
Source organism: Andricus curvator (assembly GCA_932195095.1). Classification (NCBI taxonomy): domain Eukaryota; kingdom Metazoa; phylum Arthropoda; class Insecta; order Hymenoptera; family Cynipidae; genus Andricus; species Andricus curvator. Next base: position 96,641 of record CAKNYM010052119.1, on the reverse strand, counting down.
AAAATAAAAGTGTCAAGACAATTGGTAAAAATAAGTCTTGATTTAAAAAATATATTTGTTAAAGGCAATGCATATTAGTTTCTAATTTATTATTTGATAAATCGTAACAAATTTATTTTTTACACGAAAAAGCGGATGTTTATGAACATATGCAGTTTAAATTAGTATTTTATTCCGTCACGTATTTAAAGAAATTATTTTATTTAGAATTTAGACGAGCAATTATTTTTAGTCAAACATTTTTTAAATATTTCTTCAATAATATTAATTAAAATCGTGACAAACAAAGTTTTAATGAAATTTTTAAGGAATAGAACCAGCTTTTGTAAATAAAAATTGAATAAAAATCACGGCTTTTGCTGAAAGCGGGAGAAAAAAAACAAATATGCAAAAAACAAAAGTTAATTTTTTTTTATAATTTACGCTCAGGTTACTTTTATAAAATTTGTTGTCATAATCAATGAACCTTTTTTGTGAAAGACGAATTTTCGCCAAATATTTAATTTTTAATTAAAAAAGATTTTTCAGTCAAGAGAGAAAAAAGTTTCACCCAAATTATGATTTGAGGGTATAAATGATTTTTAATACAAAATAAAAATTTCGAATAAATATTCATTTTTTAAGTTTATTTGTTTTCAAGGTTATTTAAATATCATTTTCCTAAGATTCTTGAGAAAATCCAAAAGATTTTTGATGTTTTCAGATACATATGTCGAAAAATTATCATTTTTTTATTTTACAGGATTTTGCAAAATTTTAAGAAAAATTCGAATCAGTTTAAAAGATATTTAGTACTTGAAAAAATTTTTTGTTTAAAACTGTCTCGAATTATTCATGCAATTTTGAAAAATCTTTTAGGTTTAAAAAAATTGTTCTTAAGTTTTTCAGATTTTTTTGGACATTTGTAGAAATATTTTGAAATATTTTAAAATCTTTTTAATTATTCTTTAAACATTAATTTTTCAAAATAAAAAGGCATTACAAATTTTCACATGCATCTTCGAAAAAAGTTTTTTAATTTCTTGAAATCTTTCGAACTTCTTAAAAAGCTTTGAATATTTTTTGAAGTCTTCCAAAATTTACATTTTGTTACAAATTTCTTGAAATCTTTTCAAATAAAAAATTTTTTTTAACCATTTTCAAAACTTTCTAACCTTTTAAAAATCTTTTTAAATTATTCGAATTTTTGCAAAAAATTTCTCGAAATTCTGAGAAATTGCTTTCAAATTTTCCAGATTCTATTTTAATAATTTTGAAAATGTTTTAAACTCTTTTTAAATGTTCTCTTAAAATTAATTTCTTGAGATGAAAAATCTTTTTAAATTATAATCCCATGAATTTTAGGAAGTCTTTTTTTACTATCGTAAAACTTTTCAAATTGCTTAAAAGATTCAAAATTTTTGTTGCAAAATTCTTGAAAAGCTTTCGAGTTTTAAATTGATTGAGAATCTTTTTAAAACCTCTAAATAGCTGATAAACTTACCGCGAATATTTTATAAAACTTTTCAATCTTGCTAATCGAAAAATTTGGCTTTAAAATCGTCCATATTGTTTTTTCAAAATTTTAAGAAATAATTCAAAATGTTTTGAAATATTTGTCAACTTTCACTTAAAATTCATTTTTAAAAATAAAAAATCAGTTGACATTTTCCCAGGAATTATAAGACATTTTTTTCATTCGCTTGAAACATTTCAAGATTCTTCAAAAACTTCTTTTTTAGAAATCTTCAAAAAATTACACATTACAAAAATTTAACACTATTATCAGCAAAATAGTGACCAAAAAAGATTAATTTTCAATCAGTTCAATTTTTATCCGAAAAAGACGAATTTTCCAAAAAATACTAGAATTAATTAGATTTTTGAACAGTTCAGAAATATCGAAAAAGTATATTTTTTCATTTTACAGAATTTTGCAAAATTTTAGGAAAAATTCGAGTAAGTTTAAAAGATATGTAGGACTTTTAGAAGTTTTAAAAATAAATATATCTTAAGCTGAATCGAAATATGGCTTTTATTATTCAAGAATTATAATTTGGAAGGTTCGAAGTTTTTACTTGAAAAATAGTTATTTATTTTCTAATTCATTAATCAAATTTTACCGTAAATGACCGAAAATTGTCATAAATTCCCGGAAATCTATGGATATTTTTCAAAAAAAAAATTTGGTAATTTATGGTAAGTTACCATATTTACCTGTAAAATTACCATAAATACCGAAAATTTTCATAAATTTCAGCAAATTTATTAATTAAAAATTAATACATTTGAAATTCAAATTACCGTAAATTACCAAGAATTTTCGGCAATTTTTTAATTTGATTTTTGATAATTTTAAATAAGTTATCTTTTTCGACTTGTGTATATTTTCAGTACACGTCGTATAATATACTATTATTAGACTTAAAAAACGATTAATTTTCATTTAAAAATATTGAACAAAAATTATTTAATTAAATAATCCTATTGTTTACCGTACCTCTCCTACAGCCACCCAGTATCGGCACGAAAAAATTTAATTGTACTTTTAAGAATTGCAAGATTATTAATCATTTAAACGAAAAAAGATAATTTTTCATGAAAAATTTCAGAACACAAAAGTTTTTATTCAAAAAGTTTTATTTTTTACTGACATTTTTGTTCTTATCGCTTTTCGAATATTTTTGAAATATAATACATTGCAATAATTAATAGTAACTTTTTTCTCGGGAAAAAGATTCTACACAACTTGAGCGCACACGATTTTTGAAAAGAAATTCTTCAATGGTTGAAATACTTAAAAAAAAACAATGTTTCAACAAAAATGCTTTGTAATGAACAATGTTTCTGATAAAGTTTAAAAATAGTTTCCTAATAGCTTCTTTCAGAGCAAAAAATGAAGTAAACGTAAAGTAAATATCACTGCGAAGTACTATGGTTGTATTTATTTGCTCATTTCAAAAGTGATGCCTGGCTTTTTCGTATTGGCTGATGTTTCATAAATAAGGCATATCTTGAATCAGTATGTAGTGTGTCTTCACCACGTATTCACCAGGAAAGTTTGATAAAAACCCATAGTTTTTCAAATATTGTGAATATACATTTTGAAACAAGAAATTTATTTTGTTGATGGATTTTTTCCGATTATACGGGCTTCAAATAACAGTAAGTATAAAAAAATATATTATGCAAGTCCAAAACTGAAAGAAAATAGTTTTTTGTTTTTTTTTTCAAATTCCTTTGGCATACCTACCCATAACTTATTTGAAACTTATTTCGTCGTTTTTTTAAATTATGTAACTATCATATTTCGTATGTAAAGATTTTATTTGAATAAGATTTAGTACGTTTCCTGATGATAAATTGGAAAAAAGTTTGCGAATTTTGCGAAAGATGGCCCTCCAACGTTGAAGTTTAGTTATTACTTAATAAGTTAGAGTATTACTGCTATTTTGTCGACCGGGGCAATTATTTTTATTTCTCATGCTAAATTTCACCAATTATTGGTCCAATAATTTTTGGAGAAACAAAAAAAAATCTACCTTGTCCCGGATTTGAACCGGGAACGCCACTATTCATGAGTAGACCGTTTAACAATCATGCCACCGGGGCCACAGCAGACAGTTTCTTCTTTCTCCTATTTCTGCTAAAAATGATTGGTCCAGTAATCGCCAAATTTTAACATCAAAAATTAATTTCTTAATAAGTTTGAAAATCGCTGTTTTCAAGAAAATTAATCTTTTTCTCGTTTTTTGCTTAAATGCGAACTGTATTTATAGAACCCAATAAGAAAATCCAACAAGTTTTGGTTGAAAAGTCTACTATTTAATTTTTGGTTCGGAATTCGTCTTCTTTGGCTAAAACTGCTACTATTTGGTTTCAAATTTAACTTCTTGGTTAAAAAGTTCAACTATTTTCTTAAAGTTATGTTTTTTGGTTAAAAATTAAAACTACTTGGTTGAATTTTGAACTATTTAAAAAAAAATTATTTTTTTTTTGTAAAAGGTTTATCTCTTTGGTTAGAAATTTATCTATTTCTTTTTTCACAAAATTTACCTTCTTGGTAAAAAAATCATCTTTTAGGTTGAATTTCGAACTTTTCTGTTGAAAATTCATCTCTTCGGCTGAAAATTGTACTATTTTGTTGAAAATTCGTTTTTTTTTTGTTGCGAATTAATTTTTTAAACTAAAAATGTAACTATTTTATTTTTGGTTGAAAATTGATATTTTTAATTCAAAGGTGATTGATCTTTTCTAGTTAAAAATTCATCTATTTTGTTGAAAATTCGTCTTTTTTTTCAGAAAATCAAGCCTCTCGGTTCAAAATTGATCCTTTTTGGTTAAAAATTAATTTTTTTGTCCGAAAATTTAACAATTTGGTAAAAAATGACTGTTTTTAAACTAAAAATGTAAATATTGTATTTTTGGTTGAAAATTGATGTTTTTAATTTAAAGTTGATATTTTCTAATGGAAAATTCATGTATTTTGCTGAATATTCGCCTTTCCTGTAAAAAAATATCTTCTGGGTTCAAAATTAATCCTTTTTAGTTAAAAATTAAGTTTTTGTTTGAAACTTCAACTATTTGGTATTAAAATTTATGTATTTGGTTGAAAATTCGTTTTTTTTATAGAAAATTAATCTTTTTTGGTTGTGAATGAATCTGTTTTGGTTGAGGATTCGACTATATTTTGGAAAACCCGTCTTTTTCGATTAAATTCAACTGTTTTTTATTTTTAATTAAAATCTTTTTTGGTTTAAATATAAACTATTAGATGTTTTGTTTTCGGGTTTAAAATTTAAATCTGTTGTAGCTAATTCTTCTTTTTGGTTTTGAAATTCTACAATTTGGTGTAAAATTAAACTAGTTCGTTGAAAATTAACTCCTTCGTTTAAAATTAATATTTTTGCTTGAGAATTTAACTATTTGGTTAAAAAATAAAATATTTTGATGAAAATATAACTGTTTGGTAAAAAATTAACTTTTATGATAAAAAATCATATCTCCGGTTTGAAAATTAAACTCTTTTCTCGATAATTATTTTTTGTTATCTTCGAAATTGATGTATTTTGTTGATAATTCGACTTTTTTATAGAAAATTGATTTTCTTGTCGGGAGGTTCATCTGTTTAGTGGAAAATTGATCTTTTCTGCTTTGTTAAAAATTCATTTTTTAAGACCTCTTTGATTAAAAATTTAATTTTTTTTCTTGGAAATAGGTTTTTTTGTTTTCAGTAAAAATTATATTTTTCAAATTTTAATTTAACTGTTTCATTTTTGCTTGAAAATTTTACCCTTAGAAGTTGGAAATTCAACTTTTTGGTAGAAAATTCATGAATTTTGTTAAAAAATCGCCTTTTTGGTTAGAAAATTAATCTTGTTCAATGAAAATTCATGTTTTTGGTAGTGGATTCAACTATTTTGTTATAAATTTGTCTTTTTTGGTTAAATTAAACTGGTTGAGAGTTCTTTTCTTTTTGTTGAAAGTTAATTTTTTCAGTGGAATTTCGACAATTCCATTTTTGGTTCAAACAATATCTTTTTTAGTTGGAAATTCAAATTTTCGTAAGAAAATTCATCTTTTGTGGTAGAAAAGTAATCTTTCTTTGTTGAAAATTATACTTCTTTTATTACAAAATTCAACTGCTTTTGGTTGAATTTTAATATTTTTTGTTTTGAAAATTCGAACATTTGTTCGGCAATTTAACGTCTTTGATAAAGTCATATTTTCGTCGAAAATTCCACTTTTTAATTAACATTTTGTCTTTTTTGCTTGAAAGTTCAACTATTTGGCTGTTTGGTTAAAAATTATTACTTTTATTATTTTTTGAAATTCGTCTTTATTGGTTGAACACTCACCTCTTTTGGTAGAGGAAATCATTTTTGGTTGAAAATTCAACTGTTTTGTTGGAAATTCAATATATTTCGACTTGAAATCTCAGGAACTTAAATTGTTTCATACTGAATTCAATATCGTATTTACATTAATCAATAAATTAATTTACGGAGGGGTAACAAAAGCTCAAAATTGGTAACGTAGCTTATGAACAGCCCTTTAGAGAAAAGTGGAAACGTGACAAATAGTAAGGTTTAATAAAAGAACGAGATTGTTGAACATTTTTGACTTTATTGAAATAAGAAGATAATATAGTGATACTCGTAAGTAGGCTATGTAGCCTCCACCAACATTGCGAGTAATTTACAAGTTCTTGCTTCAAAATGGAAAACCTAGAATTATTTACACACTTTATCTATTTTACCTTACTGAAAGGCCATGTGACGAGTGGATCACGTGACCGGATTCCTAACTTACCGGCACTTTTTTATTTGTCAACTTATTTTCACACGAATAGCCATATCGAGTTGAAAATTTGGGATACTAAATAAGAAGCACTAAGAAATGCGGCTCTGGTCCTAAATTTTTATAATTATGGAAAAAGGAAAAAAAAATTTTGTTATAAACAAAATTTTGTTATACTTATAAAAATTTAGGACCAGAGCCGCGTTTCTTAGTGCTTCTTATTTAGTGTCCCAAATTTTCAACTCGATGTGGCTATTTGTGCGAAAATAAGTTGACAAATAAAAAAAGTGCCGGTAAGGTAGGAATCTGGTCACGTGACCCACTCATCACATGGCCTTAAGTCACACTAAGAATAATCTCATGGTAGCACGACGAAATTCAATCAAATATTCTCCTATTTAGGTTTTTTTACATTCTCATCCTCAATGAGAAGGAATTAGCCCTGCTTAAAATGTCGGATAGAACCCAATTGAAACCCCGTTAGAAGTGGATTCTAACTGGCCATAACCGGTCTCTATCGGATTTTGTCCCCGGGTTGTAACCGGCACCTAACCGGTATCAATCCGGCATACTGGAATATTTGTACCCGATTCCTAACCGGTTCTTAAACAGCCTTATCCGAATTTCGTACCCGGGTTGTAACCTTCACCTATTGTCTTCGACTATATTTAATTCCTGTTTTCGATCGCCGGATAGAACCCGGTTATGACCGGTTAGATTACACAACAGTATCAAGTGCCTTTTAGGAACCGGTTACAGGCCAATTAGAAACTAACTTCATTCTGAGAATATTTAATTTCTGTTAACAAATTTCGGATAGAACCCGGTTTTGACCGGTTAGAACACACACCAGTATCAAGTGCCTTTCAGGAACCGGTTAGAGACCAGTTAGAAGCTAACTTTGGTCTTTGACAATATTTAATTTCTCTTTTCGATCGCCGGATAGAACCCGGTTAGGGCCGGTAAAAAGACACACCAGTATCAAGTGCCTTTTACAAACCGGTTAGAGACCAGTTAGAAGCTAACTTTAGTCTGACAATATTTAATTTCTCTTTTCGATCGCCGGATAGAACACGGATGGGACGGTAAAAAGACACACCAGTATCAAGTGCCTTTTAGGAACCGGTTAGAGACCAGTTAGAG
>CAKNYM010052119.1:54938-67992 GCA_932195095.1 Andricus curvator | reverse complement strand
ATTTCTTTTGTTAAAAATTGAACTATTTTGTTGATTTTTTTTTTTTTAATCGACCATTAATTTTCTGAACTAAAAATTTAACTCCTTTTTTTATTTTAAATCGATTTTTTATGTTAAAACTTCAACTATTTGCTTTTTTTAAAATTCATGTATTTGGTTAAAAGTTAATTTTTTTGTTTAAGATTTATCATTTTACTTCAAAATAAATTTTTTTATATATAAAAATTATTTGGTTGCATATTAATTTTTTTTGTAGAAAGTTCTTCAAAATTTACCTATTTTGTGGAAATTTGTTGAATAAGTCGTATCTTTTTAATCGAAAATGAATTTCTTTTACTGAAAATTGAACTTCCATTTTTTGTTGAAAATTCATCTTTTTTGTCAATAGTTTAACTATTTGGTGGAAAATTCATGTATTTTGTTGAAAATTAATCTTCTTGGTTGAAAATGTATCACTTTGGTTAAACGTTCATTTCTTTTGTTGAAAATTAAACTGTTTTGTTGAAATTTTTTTTTCAATTGGAAATTAATTTTCCTAATTAAAATTTTAACTTCTTTTTTTTATTTTAAATCGAACTTTTATGTTAAAACTTCAACTATTTGCTTTTTTAAAATTCATGTTTTTGGTTAAAAGCTAATTTTGTTTTGTTTAAGATTGATCATTTTACTTAAAAATAAATTGCTTTTTTTTTAATATTAACTATTTGGTTGAATATTAACTTTTGTTGTAGAAAGTTCTTCTTGTTTGAAAATTTATCCTTTTGGATGAAAGTTCACTTATTTTCTTCGAAATTAACCTATTTTAAAAATTATTTTTTGCATACAAATAAATTTATTTACTGAAAATTTAATTATTAATTTTTTTAATCCATCTTTTTTCTTAAAACTTCAAATATTTTGTTGATAATTCATGTATTTTATCCAAAAAAAAAATTTTTTTTTGTATAAAATGAATCTTCTGGTTGAAATTTTATCTTTTGGGTTAGAAATTGAGTTGAAAATTCGTATCTTTCTAATTGAAAATTAATTTCTTTTACTGAAAATTGAACTTCCATTTTTTGTTGAAAATTCATCTTTTTTGTTAATACTTCAACTATTTGGTTGAAAATTGATCTTCTTGGTTGGAAATTAATCTTCTTGCTATCAAATTTATCACTTTGGATAAACGTTCATTTCCTTTGTTGAAAATCGAACTATTTTGTTGAAAATTCTTTTTTTTTTTTTTTTTTTTTTTTTGAAAATTAAATTTCTTGACTGAAAATTTTAACTTTTCAATTTTTAAATTTTAAATCCGTCTTTTAAATTGAAACTTTAACTATTTGGTTGAAAATGCATGTATTTTGTTAAAAATTAATTTTTTTGTAAAAGCTAATTTTGTTTTGTTTGAAGATTTATCATTTTACTTAAAAGTAAATTTCTTTTTTTAAGTATTAACTTTTTGGTTGAATATTAATTTTTTTTTTAGAAATTTCTTGTTTGAAAATTTAACCTTTTGGTTGAAAGTTCACTTCTTTTCTTCAAAATTAACCTATTTTGTTGATTTTTTTTAATACAGATAAATTTATTTACTGAAAATTTAATTATTTTTTTAATCCATTTTTTTCTTAAAACTTTAAATATTTTTTTGGCAATTCATGTATTTGATTAAAAATTAATTTTTGTGTGTGTATAAAATGAATCTTCTGGTTGAAGATTTATCTTCTAGGTTGGAAATTGATCAATTTCGTTGAAAATTCGTATCTTTTCAATTGAAAAATAATTTCATTGACTGAAAATTTAACTATTCCATTTTTTGTTGAAAATTCATCTTTTTTGTTAATACTTCAACTATTTGGTTGAAAATTCACGTATTTTGTTAAAAATTCATCGTTTCAGTAGAAAATGAATCTCTTTGGTATCAGATTTATCACTTTGGCTAAACGTTCATTTCTTTTGTTGAAAATTGAACTATTTTGTTGAAAATCCTGTTTTTTATTTGAAAATTAATTTTCTTGACTGAATATTTTAACTTTTCCATTTTTTAATTTTAAATCCATCTTTAATATTGAAACTTCAACTATTTGGTTGAAAATTTATGTACATATTTTGTTAAAAATTCATTTTTTTTTGTAGAAAATTAATCTTCTTGGTAAGAAGTGTATGTCTTTAGATAAAGTTTCTTTTCTTTGATGGAAAATTTAACTATTTTGTTAAAAATTATATATTTTTTTAATTGAAAATTAATTTTCTTAACTGAAAATTTAACTTCTTTTATTTTAATTTTAAATCGATTTTTTATGTTAAAACTTCAAATATTTAGTTGTAAATTCATCTATTTGGTCAAAAATTAATTATTTTCGTTGAAGATCAATAACTTATTTGAGATTTAATTTTTTTTATTAAAAAATTAACTATTGGGTTGAAAATTTGTCTTTTTGGTAGAATATTAATCTTCTTGGATAAAAAATGACCTTTTGGGTTGAAAATTTAACTGTTTGGTTAAAAATTCATCTATTATATTGAAAATTCATCTCTTTGTTTGGAAGTGTAACAGTTTTATTAAATATTAAACTATTTTGTTAAAAATTGGTCTTTTTTGGTATGAAATTAATCTGCTTATTTGAAAATTCATCTATTTTGTTGGAAATTCATTTCTTCGGTTACAAATGTACCAATTCTATTGAAAAATCGTCTTTTTGGTAGAAAATTAATCTTCCTGGTAGAAATTTAATCTTCCTGGTTGAAAATTAATCTTTTGGGTTGAAGCTTCAACTATTTGGTTAATAATTCATCTTTATTGTTGAAAATTCCTCTTTTTGGTTGAATTTTACTACTTCGCTAATAGATGAACTACTTTGTTGAAAATTAATTTTTTTGGTTGAAGATTCATCATTTTGGTTGAAAATTCATCTCTTCGGTTGAAAATTCGTCTTTTTGGTAGAAAATAAATATTCTTGGTTGAAAATGAATCTTTTGGGTTCAAACTTTAACTATTTGGTTAAAGATTCACCTATTTTGTTGACATTTCGTCTTATTTGGCTCTTCAGTTGGAAATGTAACTGTTTTATTAATTATTCAATTACTTTGTTGAAAATTCGTCTTTTTTGGTAGAAAATTCATTTTCTTGGTAAAAAATTGGACTTTTGGGTTAAAAATTGAAGTATTGGGTTAAAAATTCGTATAATTACATAAAATTCATCTCTTCGGTTGTAAATGTAACAATTTCATTAACCATTCAAATATTTTGTTGAGATTTTTTTTGTTAAATTCAACTGTTTTTGATATAAAACAAAAATCTTTTTTTGCTTAAATATCAACCATTCCCTTTTTGGTTAAGAATTCGTCTTTTTTTGTTTAAAATTCAACTACATAGCTAAAAGATGAACTAATGTGTCAAAAATTCATTTTTTCGGTAGAAAATTTATCTCTGGTTGAAAATGTGACAATTTGATTAACAATTCGTCTTCTTGGTAGAAAATTATTTTTCTTGGTTGAAACTTCAACTATTTGGTTAATAATTCATCTATTTTGTCGAAAGTTCATATCTTAGGTTAAAAATTCGTCTTTTTGGTAAAAAAACTTGAAATTCTTGGTTGAAAATTGATCTTTTGGGTTGAAACTTCAACTATTTGGTTAAAAACTCATCTATTTTGTTAAAATTTCGTCTTTTTTAGTTGAATTCAACAGTTTTTGATTGAAAATAAAAAAGGCTTCAATATGAACTATTCCATTTTTTGTTGAGAATTTGTCTTTTTGGGTTTAAAATTCAACTAATTAGCTAAAAGATAAACTATTATGTTAAAAATTCATTTTTGTTTGTTAAAGATTCATCAATTTAGTTGAAAAATCACCTCTTCGATTGTAAATGTAACTATTTTATTAAATATTAATTTATTTGGTTAAAAATTCGTCTTTTTGGTAGAATATTAATCTTCTTGGTTGCGAATATTGATCTTCGGGGTTGAAACTTCGACTATTTGGTTAATAATTTCTACGTTTTTGAAAATTCCTCTTTTTTGGTTGAAGATTCATCAGTTCAGTTGAAACATCACCTCTTCGATTGGAAATGTAACAATTTTATTAAAAATTCAACTATTTTTTTGAAAATTCCTCTTTTTTGGTAGAAAATAAATATTCTTGTTTGAAAATTGATGTTTTCGGTTGAAACTTCAACTGTTTGGTTAAAGCTTCACCTATTTTGTTGAAAATTCGTCTTTTCGGTTGCAAATTTAATAATTGTATTAAAAATTCAAATATTTGGTTGAAAATTGTTCTTTGTTGAATTCAACTGTTTTTTATTGAAAATAAAAATATTTTTTTGTTTAAATATCAACCATTTCATTTTTCGTTGAGAATTCGTCTTTTTTGGTTTCAAATTCAACTACTTAGCTAAAAGATGAACTAATTTGTTAAAAATTCATTTTTTCATTTGAAAATTCATCATTTTAGTTGAAAATTCATCTCTGGCTGAAAATGTAACAATTTAATTAAAAATTCAACTATTTTGTTGAAAATTCGTCTTTTTGGTAGAAAATTTATCTTTTGGGTTGAAACTGCAACTATTTGGTTAATAATTCATCTTTATTGTTGAAAATTCCTCTTTTTTGGTTGAATTTTACTACTTCGCTAATAGATGAACAACTTTGTTAAAAATTAATTTTGTTGGTTGAAGATTCATAATTTTAGTTGAAAATTCATCTCTTTGCTTGAAAATTCATTTATTTGATTGAAAATTAATATCTTAGGTGGAAAATTCATATTTTTGGAAATCTTAAATTCAACAGTTCAACAGTTTTTGATTGAAAATAAAAATATTTTTTTTTAAATATTAACTATTCCATTTTTTGTTGAGAATTTGTCTTGTTTGGTTTAAAATTCAACTAATTAGCTAAAAGATGAACTACTTTGTTAAAAATTCATTTTTTTGGTTGAAGATTCATCAATTTAGTTGAAAAATCACCTCTTCGGTTGGAAATGTAACTACTATTTAATTAAATATTATATTATTTTTTTGAAAATTCGTCTTTTTGGTAGAAAATTAATCTTCTTGGTTGAAAATTGATCCTTGGGGTTTGAAACTTCAACTATTTGGTTAATAATATCTATATTTTGGAAAATTCCGCTTTTTTGGTTGAAGATTCATCAGTTTAGCTGAAAAATCACCTCTTCGGTTGGAAATGTAACAGTTTTATTAAAAATTCAACTATTTGTTGAAAATTCGTCTTTTTGATAGAAAATTAATCTGCTTACTTGAAAACTGATCTTTGGTGTTGAAAATTCAACTATTTGATTAAAAATTCACCTACTTTGTTGAAAATGCAATATTTTTACTTGAAATTTTAGGAATTTAAAGCGTTTAAAATTGATTTTGATATATTGTGAAAATTTCAAAAGTTTCTGAAACTTTGGTCTAATGAAACGTTTCACTGTTTCTTGAAGCTTTCAATGTTTCAGTGAAACGTTTCATTGAACTTACATTTCTAGGAAAGGTCGATAGTTTCTAAAAATTCTAATAAAATAAATTTTTCAGTTTTAGCACAGCGAAACCACTTGAAAGACCCGAATTTTATAAACTATCTGAAGTACCTTTTGTACTGGAAGGAACCAGAATATGCAAAGTACCTAAAATACCCGATGTGTTTGTACTTCCTCGATTTACTGCAACACGAACATTTTAGGCGCGAAGTCGTCAACTCTCAATGCACGAAATTCATCGACGACCAACAAATTCTCCTATGGCAACATTACACGAGACGCAGGACGCGACTTTTGCAAACTGCAGCAGAACAAACTCAAAATGCCCCGCCGCAAAATAATGGCATCATTCAACCCAAGGTTTTGTAAGCTGTGATAAAAAATAAACAAATAAAGTCAGGTTTTTATATTTAAAGAATGGATTTTCAAATCAATTTACACTTTTATTTTATAAAACTAGAACATTGTGCGCGCTACGTGCGCACTAATTACCCTTTCTTAAGGAAAAAATCTACTAAGTGGTACTACTTTGTTAAAAAATCATTTTTTTGGTTGATGATTCATCATTTTAGTTGAAAATCTTTTTTTTCAAAATTTAACGATTTTTTAAATATTTGCTTAACATATTTTTTCAGCTGAAAATTCAACTATTCCATGTTTGGTTGAACATTTATCTTCTACAATTGAAAATTCAACTGTTTGGTTGAAAATTCATGTATTATATTAGAAATTAATTTTTTTGTAGAAAATTAATCTGTTTGGTTCAAAATTAGTTTTTTTTATTGGAAATTAATTTTTTTGTTCAATTCAGCTGTTTTTGATTTAAAGTAAAAATCTTTTTTTGCTCAAATATCAATCATTCCAGTTTTTGTTGAGAATTCATCTTTTTTGGTTTAAAATTCAAATGCTTAGCTAAAAGATGAACTAATTTGTTAAAAATTCATTTTTTCGGTTGAAAATTCATCATTTTCATCACTATTTGGTTAAATAATTCACCTCTTTTGTTGAAATTTCGTCTTTTTTGGATCTTCGGTTGGAAATGTATCTGTTTTATTAATTATTCAATTACTTTGTTACAAATTCGTCTTTCTTGGTAGAAAATTAATCTTCTTGTTTAAAAATTGATCTTTTAGATTAAAAATTTAAGTATTTGGTTGAAAATTCGTCTATTTTATTTAAAATTCATCTCTTTGGTTGGAAATGTAACAATTTCATTAAAAATTCAACTATTTTGTTGAAATTTAACTATTTTTTATACATTTAAACAAAAAAATTTTAACTGAAAATTTAAGTATTCAATGTTTGGTTGAACAATTATCTTCTTCAGTTGAAAATTCAACTATTTGGTTGAAAATTAATGTATTATAGTAGAAATTATTTTTTTTCTAGAAAATTAATCTTTTTGGTTCAAAATTAGTTTTTTTTATTGAAAATTAATTTTGTTGTTGAATTCAACTTGTTTTTGATTTAAAATAAAAATCTTTTTTTTCTCAAATATCAATCATTCCATTTTTTGTTCGAAATTCATATTTTTTGGTTTAAAATTCAAATGCTTAGCTAAAAGATGAACTAATTTGTTAAACATTTATTTTTTCGGTTAAAACTTCAACTATTTTGTTGAAAACTCGTCTTTTTAGTAGAAAATTAATTTTCTTGGTTGAAAATTGATCTTTTGGGTTGAAACTTACCTATTTGGTTAAAGATTCACCTATTTTGTTGAAATTTCGTCTTTTTTGGATCTTCGGTTGGAAATGTAACTGTTTTATTTAATATTCAATTACTTTGTAGAAAATTCGTATTTTTGGTAGAAAATTAATCATCTTGTTTAAAAATTGATCTTTTAGATTAAAAATTTAAGTATTTGGTTGAAAATTCACCTCTTTGGTTGAAAGTGTAACAATTTAATTGAAAATTCGACTATTTTGTTGAAATTCGTCTTTTCGGTTGAAATTGTAATAATTGTATTAAAAATTTTAATATATTTTTTGAAATTTAATTATTTTTTTAACATTTTTTAAAATTATTTTTCTAACTGGTAATTTAAGTATTCCATGTTTGGTTGAACATTTATCTTCTTCAGTTGAAAATTCAACTATTTGGTTGAAAATTCATGTATTGTATTAAAAATTAATTTGTTTTTTTTTTTGTAGAAAATTAATCTTTTTGGTTCAAAATTAGTTTTTTTTATTGAAAATTAATTTTGTTTGTTGAATTCAACTTGTTTTTGATTTAAAACAAAAATATTTTTTTGCTCAAATATCAACCATTCCATTTTTTGTTGAGAATTCATCTTTTTTGGTTTAAAATTCAAATGCTTAGCTAAAAGATTAACTAATTTGTTAAAAATTCATTTTTTCGGTCGAAAATTCATCTCTGGTTGAAAATGTAACAATTTTATTAAAAATTCAACTATTTTTTTTTAATTCAACTATTTTGTTGAAAACTCGTCTATTTAGTCGGAAATTAATTTTCTACTAAATAGAAACTTGATCTTTTGGGTTGAAACTTCAACTATTTGGTTAAATAATTCATCTATTTTGTTGAAAATTCGTCTTTTTTCAACTACGATACTTAGCTAAAAGATTAACTTCTTTGTTAAAAATTAATTTTTTTGGTTGAAGATTCATCATTTTAGTTGAAAATTTATCTTTTTGTTTGAAAATTCATTTATTTTGTTGAAAAATCATATCTTAGGTTAAAAATTCGTCTTTTGGTAAAAAAATTAAAATTCTTGTTTGAAAATTGATCTTTTATGTTGAAACTTTAACTATTTGGTTAAAGATTCACCTACTTTGTTAAAATTTAATTTTTTTGGATCTTCGGTTGGAAATGTAACTGTTTTATTCAATATTTCATTACTTTGTTGAAATTCGTCTTTTTTGGTAGAAAATTAATCTTCTTGTTTAAAAATTGATCTTTTAGGTTAAAAATTTAGGTATTTGGTTAAAAATTCAACTTTTTTATTGAAAATTCATCTCTTTGGTTGGAACTGTAACAATTTCATTAAAAATTCACCTATTTTGTTGAAAATGCGTCTTTTCGGTTGATAATATAATAATTTTATTAAAAATTCAAATATTTTGTTGAAATTTAACTATTTTTTAAACATTTTTTTAAATTATTTTTTTTAACTGAAAATTTAAGTATTCCATGTTTGGCTGAACATTTATCTTCTTCAGTTGAAAATTCAACTATTTGGTTGAAAATTCATGTATTGTATTAAAAATGAATTTTTTTTAGTAGAAAATTAATCTTTTTGGTTCAAAATTAGTTGTTTTTTTTATTGAAAATTAATTTTTCATGTGAAAATATAACTATATCATGTTTTTTTTTAAATATTAATCTTCTTCAGTTGAAAATTCAACTATTAGTTTGAAAATTTCTGTATTTTCTTAAAACTTCGTCTTTTGTGGTTCATTGATTTGGTTGAAAATTAGTTTCTTTTTTATTGAAAATGAATTTTTTTCAATAAAAATTTAACTTCAATTTTTCGTCTAATTTTTTGTTTATAGACATTTAATCTTTTTGCTTGAAAATTCATCTGTTTGGTCGAAAATGTAACTATATGGTTAAAAATTTATTTTATTTGGTTCAAAACGTATTTCTCTAACTTTAAATCAAACTATTCTATTTTTGGTCTAAAATTCATCTATTTTGTTGAAAATTTGTCTTTTTTATTTTGTAGCAATTTAACCTTTTTGGTTGAAAATTAAACTATTTGGTTGAGAGTTTTTTTTTTATTCAAGATGCATAATTTTAGTTAGAAGTTCATTTCTTTGGCTAAAAATTCAACAAATTTGATTAAAAACTTGTTTTTTTTTTTTTTGGTTAAAATGAATTTTTTTTGTCAAAAATGTAGCTATTTCATTTTTGCCTAAAAACTGATCTTTTTCAGGTAAAAATTCACTTATTTCATTGAAAAATCGTCTTTTTTAGTCGAATATTGAATTATTTTTGTAGAAAATGCATATTTCTGGGTTGTAAATTCAACTTTCTTTCAAAAATTTGTCTTTATAACTTAAAAACTGACATTTTGGATGACATTTTTTTTCTCCATTGATTGAAAAACCTTTCTTGGTTGAAAATTCAACTCTTCTGTTGAAAATTCGAATTTTTTGGTTTAATTTAACAGTTTTGTAAATTGAAAATCATAAAGAAATGTTTTTTTAATTGAAAATTAAAAAAAAATTATGTGTATATATCAACTATTACACTTTTTGTTGAGAATTCATTTGTTAAATTACAGATTCGGCAGTTTGGTTGAAAATTCTACTATTTTGTTGCAGATTCTCTGTTTCGTGGTTAAAAATTAATTATTTCAACTGAAAATGTAATAATAACATTTAAAAAATTTTAAAAACCGTTATTTGTAAAAGCAGCTTTATATTGCTGTAATGAACTATTTTGTTAGAAATTCGTTTTTTTTTTTTTGTTTGAAATTAATTTTTTTAACGGAAAATTTAATTGTTACTATATTATTAGTTGAAAATGTACGTATTTTGTTAAAAAAATTACTGAAAATTTTACTATTCCAGTTGAAACTTTAACTACCTATTTTGTTGACATTTTCATTGTTGTTAAAAATTTTTTTTTTCATATTTTGGTTTACAATTTAACTATTTCAGTTAACGATTTATCATTTCAGTTGAAAATTCATTACTTTTTTTGAAAATGTAACTATTGCTTTCAAAATTACTTTTTGTTGTTGAAAATTTATCTTTTTCAGTTGAAAATCCGTGTATTTTGATGAAAATTCATCTTTTTGGTTAAAAATTCAACTATTCCAGTTACAGATTCATCATTTTGGTTAAAAATTGAACTATTTTGTTGAAATTTTATTGTTGAAAATTAATATTAAAAATGAAAACTTAACTAATCTAGTTGAATATTCATTCATTTTAGTTGAAAATTCATCTGTATGATTGAAAATAAATCTTTTAACTGAAAATGTAACTATTACATTTTTTTATGAAAATGCATGTTTTTTGTTGAAAATTCATCTTTTTTGGTAGAAAATTAATCTTTTTTGTTGAAAACTCATTTTTTTGTTAAAAATTCAACTATTCCAGTTAAAAATTAATCATTTTAGTTGAACATTCTTCTCTTTTTTTTTTTTTTTTGAGAAAATTCAGTACACTTTTTTATATTTTTGAATTGTTTTCAATTCAATTGATTTTTTCAATTCACCTTGAATTTTATGACTCATCGAATTCCTCTTATTTTCCTTCAATTCCTCTAAATTCTCTTCAATTTTGCTAAAATCAATGGCATTTTTTGAATTTTTTTTCCAATTAATTTAATTGTTTTAGAGTCTTATGAATCGAATTCATTTGAATTCTTTCAAATTCAAATGAACATTAGTCACTTTTAAAATTTTTTTCAAGTAAATTAGGCGGTGACAGCCCTAAGAATAATAAATTTAAATTTTATAAATTTAAAATACTTTTATTATATTTACAAGAGATTGTGTCGAAAAAGATACAAGATTAGAATTTTTTTCTTTAAATATTAATGGTCAGCGAAAATGAAAAATTGGTCAGGGAAGAGTCAGGAAATTTTGAAAATGAAGTTCTTAGGTCACCCTGAATTTAAACCAAAATTTAAGAAATTAAATTCAGAATTAATCAACATTTATATCCCCTTTAACGTCGAACATTCAGATTTAATTACGAAATTCTTGGGAAAAAAATAAGAATCCAGCCATCAAATTTGGACAAAAAATTTGTTCGTATGATTCATTTTTTTTAATTTCTAAGAATTTCGTAGTTATATTTAAATCATTTGAAATCTTATTGCTTTCAAATAGTTTTAAATTTAGAATCGGACCTTTCAAATTTAAACTTCAAATTTCGAGCGCTTTTCGAACTAAAATCAGACAAATGATGTAGAATATTTATTTATTCTTTTTTTATAATCAATTAATGTATATACTTTGGTGACTTAGCCTCTGGAAATATTTACAAATCGATAACAATTACATATTCGATAAAACTACTCAACTTTTTTTTTTTACTTAGTTTTTTGTTTAAAGTCAAAAAGTAGAATCAGTGCCTTTTCCCTCGTTGAAGTTAACTATGATTCCATTTCCAGCATCAACCCAATCATCAGAAAACAGTTTTTCCCGCAAAACTTCTCGTTTTTTTCCAGATTCTTGGTTCTTGATGTGTTTTAAACTCTGCTTTCTATTTTCGAATTTTCTTCCAAGATTGTTGGCCTCGTCCATCGTATCCGGAAGAATTCGGTTTAGAGTTTCTGGTAATGTTAATGCAACAGTTCCTGATCCAAGGCATAACATTCCTACAACTCCCACGCATGCGGAAACGGGAATATAGTTTTTTTCCTGAAAATAGTTTTACGAAATTATTCGTTTTTCAAAAAAGAAATTAAATTATTGGTAACTTGTTATATTTTTTAAATGTTCGATTTCCAAAGCGTTTTACTTGAAATCTCGAATTTAAGGTTTTAAACGAAAAGGCTTTTGAATTTGAAACCATCTAATTTTCAAAACCTTCTAAGATTTGAATTCTTTCAAATTTCTTACTTTTTGCATTTAAATAATTGAATTAAATTATTTATTTTGATTTGCTTTTTGAACGGGAATAATCTAGTTTTTTCCTGAAAATAGTTTTGGAAATTAATCGTTTTTGAGTATTTTGAAACAGATCATGGAATCATACTTTGTTTTTTAGATTTTCAAATTCTAAAGCTTTTTACTTGAAATATAAATTTTGAATCTTTTAATCTGAATTGCTTTTAAATCATAAACCATTCAAATTTCAAAACGTTCGGTAATTCGAATTCTTTCAAATTTTCCACTTTTGCATTTTAATAATAGTTTTGGAAAATTATTGTCTTTGAGTATTTTGAAACAGGTGAAATTTTTCGAATCTTGCTTTCTTTTTGAGATTTTCAAATTATAAAGCTTTTTTACTTGAAATCTCAAATTTAAACCTTTTAAATTAGAAGGGTTGTAATTTAAATCTATCAAACATTTCAAAACGTTCAAAAATTGGAATACTTTCAAATTCGGTAATATAATAAACTGTCGGGAATTTTCCAGTACGGTAATATTTTGAATTGTTAGGGAATTTTATTATTTAAGAATTTTATTATTCGGGAATTTTATTATTTGGGAATTGTATTATTCGGGATTCTTATAATTCGAGAATTTTATTATTCGGGAATTTTTCAATTCGGGCTTCTTCAATTCCGGAATCTTATTATTCGGGAATTTTATTATTCAGGAATCTTATTATTCGAGAATTTTATTATTTGGGAATTTTCCAATTCGGGAATTTTATAATTCGGCAATTTTATTATTCAGGAATGTTTCATTTCGGGAATTGTATTATTTGGGAATCTTATAATTCGAGAATTTTTCAATTCGGGAATTTTATTATCCGGGAATGTTATTATTCAAGAATCTTATAATTCGAGAATTTTATTATTCCGAAATTTTTCAATTCGGGAATGTTTCAATTCAGGAATCTTATAATTCGGAAATTTTATTATTCGGGAATATTATAATTCGGCAGTTCTATTATTTAAGAATGTTTCATTTCGGGAATTTTATTATTCGGGAATCTTATAATTCGAGAAT
>CAKNYM010052119.1:11740-54928 GCA_932195095.1 Andricus curvator | reverse complement strand
TTATGATTCCGCAATTTCATTATTCAGGAATGTTTCATTTCGGGAATCTTATAATTCGAGAACTTTATTATTAGGGAATTTTTCAATTCGGGATTTTTATTATTCGGTAATTCCATTATTCGGGAATTATATAATTCGGGAATTTTATTATTCGGGAATTTTATGATTAGGCAATTTCATTATTCAGGAATGTTTCATTTCGGGAATTTTATTATTCGGGAATCTTATAATTCGAGAATGTTATTATTCGGGAATTTAATTATCCAGGAATTTTATTATTCGGGAATCTTATAATTCGAAAATTTTATTCTTCGGGAATTTTAATGTGTCGGAAATTTTATTTTTCGGGATTTTCAGTCTCATTAAGTTTTCATAAATTCAATCTAAAATTTTGTAATTGATTGTTTTTTGCAATTAGGAGGATATAACATTTAAAACTGATTAAAATCTTGAATTTTAAGTCCTTCAAATTCAAATTACATGAAATTTGAAAGATTCGAAATTAAGAAAGGAATGATGAAGTTTATATTAACTCTGATAATAAATTAATTAATTTTTTAAAAACCTACCATTTCTAAGAAGTAGGTCATCAAAATACTGGCGATTTTTGCAAAAACCACACAAAATCCAAAACATGTTGCTCGGGAAATCGTCGGAAATAGTTCAGCACTTAAAAGATGCAGAGTGAAAAACGAACTGATAACGACCATTTTTGTCAATAATAACATAACTTTTTTCAATGGACCTGTGAAAAGAAGAAAATATGTTTATTTGAATTATTGTAAAACCTTAAAAATGTTCCTTATACTCTCTCATACCCTACCTGGAAAACTTTAATAAAATTAAATTGAATAACAAAGATTCTTCATTTGTAAATGAAGCTTTATATTACTGTATTTAACTATTTTTGTGAAAATTTTGTTTTTGTTCGTTTGTTTGAAATTACTTTTTTTAAACTGAAAATTTAACTATACTATTTTCAGTTGAAAATTGATGGGTTTCAGTTGAAAATTCAAGTATCTGGTTGAAAATTTATATATATTGTTAAAAATTCGTTATTTTGGTCGAAAATTAATCTTCTTGGTTAAAAATTCATATTTTTGCTTGAAAATTCAACTGTTTGAAATTTTTTCTCATTTTCGACTGAAACATCTTTCTTAGTTGAGAATTCAAGTTGTGATGAAAAGTCGTCTATTTCGGATGAATTCAACTCTTTTTGATTAAAAATTAAAATCTTTTTTGGATGAAATTTCAACTACTGCATTTTTTGTTCAGAATTCATCGTTTTTTGGAATGAAAATTCAATCACTTGGTTAAAACTTTTTTGTTAAAAATTAATTCTTTTTTAGTTGAAAATTCGTTTTTTTTTGTAGAAATTAATCTTCTTGATTGAAAATTAATCTTTTTGGTTCAAAATTCAATTATTTTAGTTAAAGGTTCATCACTTTAGTCGAAAATTCTTATTTTTTTAATTCAACTGTTCCCGTTAAAGATTCGCCATTAAGGTTGAAAATTAATTTTTTTCTAAAAATTTAACTTTCTATTTTTGGTTGAAAATTGATCTTTTTTATTTCAAAATTCAACTATTTAGTGGAACTTTTGTCTTTCTAGTTGGAAATTCAACTACTTCATTAAAAATTCATGGATTTGGTTGCAAAATCGTCTTTTTTGATAGAAAATTCATCTTCTTGATTGAAAATTCATCTTTTTGGTTAAAAATTCAATATTCCAGTTAAATATTCATCATTTAAGTTAAAAATTCATATTTTTGGTTGAAAATAAAACTGCTTGGATGAAATTTAAACTCTTTTGTTAAAAATTCATCTTTTTCGCTTAAAATTCATCTATTACAGTTAAAGATTCATAATTTTACTTGAAAATTCATCACTTTGGTTGAAGTTTTGTTGTTTTTGTTTTTTTGTTGAAAATTAATTTTTATAACTGAAAATATAACTACTCCATGTTTGTTGAAAATTGATCTTTTTTAATTGAAAATGCATGTATTTTGTTGAAAAATCGTATTTTTTGGTCGAAAATTAATCTTCTTGTTTGAAAATTCATCTTTTTGGTTGAATATTCGAGTATTCCAATTAAAGATTCATCAATTCAATTGAAAATTCATATTTTTGTCTGAAAATAAAACTAATTGGTAGAAATTTAAACTCGTTTGTTAAAAATTAATCTTTTTGTTTAAAATTCATCTGTTCCAGTTGAAGATTTATCATTTTAGATGGAAATTCATCAGTTTGAATGAAAATGTATTTTCTACTGAAAATGTATCCACCTTATTTTTAGTTGAAAATTCATTTTTTTTTTAGTTCAAAATTTTACCATTTGGTTGAAAATTGGTCTTTTTTAGTTGAAAATTCGACTATTTGGTTGAAAATTTATATATTTTGTTGAAAAATCGTTTTATTTAGTAGAAAATTAATTTGCTTATTTAAAAATGATTATTCTTGTTTATGAATGTTTCTCTTTGATAGAAAACTCAAGTATTCCATTCAGATATTCATCATTTTAGTTGAGAATTTATATTGTTGCTTGAAAATCAAACTAATTGGTTGAAATTTAAACTCTTTTGCTAACAGTTAAATTTTTTGGATTAAAATTTATTTATTCAAATGAAAGATTCATCATTTTAATTGAAAAATCATCCCTTCGGTTGAAATTTTTATTGTTGTGGAAAATTAATTTTTTTAACTGAAAATTTAAGCGTTGAAAATTGATTGCTTTAGTTGAAACTTCAACTATTTGTTTGAGAATTTATGTGTTTTGTTAAAAAATCGTTTTCTTTGGTAGAAAATTAATTTTCTTGTTTAAAAATTATTATTCTTGTTTATAAATTTTTCTTTTTCATTGAAAATTTAAGTATTCCATTCAAATATTCATCATTTTAGTTGAGAATTTATATTTTTGTTTGGAAATCATTCCCTTGGTTGAAGTTTTATTGTTTTGGAAAACTAGTTTTTTTAACTGAAAATTTAACTGTTCCAATTTTGGTAGAAAACTGATTTTCTTTAGTTAAAAATTCAAGTATTTGGTTGAAAATTGATCTTTTTTAGTTGAAAATTCAACTATTTGGTTGAGAATTCATATATTTTGTTGAAAAATCGTCTGTTTTGGTAAAAATTAATCTTTTGTTGAAAATTCAACTATTTGTTTGAAAATTGATCTTTTTCAGTTGAAAATTCAACTATTTGTTAGAAAATTCATGTATTTTGTTGAAAAATCGTATTTTTTATAGAAAATTGATCCTTTTGGTTGAAAATTCAACTATTTGTTTAAAAATGTATCTACCTTGTTAAAAATGCAATATTTTTACTTAAAAAGTTAGGAATTTGAAGCAGTTTAAATTGAATTTAATATGGCACCCACATTAATTTGACCAAAATATGCACAGAATATTAAGTATAAAATGATAAAATAGAAATTTGTTTGAATTATCATTCATATTCATGGACTTGAGGGACAAATTCAAGAAATGATTGATTATGTTTTTAGCATTATTTAATTAATCGATGGTGCTAATATAATTAAGAATATTTTGATACTATTCATTTATTTTCATTTCATTATTTTATTTTTATTAAAACTGATTTTTTCCAGTTACAAATTCAACTATTTGGTTGAAAACTGTTTTTTTTTTAGTTGAAAATTCAACTATTTGGTTGAGAATTCATGTATTTTGTTGAAAAATCTTCTTTTTTAGTAGAAAATTAATCCTCTTGGTTGAAAATTCAACTATATTGTGGAAACTTTTTTTTTTGGAAAATTAATTTTTTCAACTGAAAATTTACCTGTTCCAATTTTGTTTGAAAAGTGATTTTTTCAGATAAAATTTTAACTATTCGGTTGAAAATTGATCTTTTTCAGTTGAAAATTCAACTATTTGGTTGAGAATGTTGAAAAATCGTCTTTTTGGTAGAAAATTAATCCTCTTGGTTGAAAATTCAACTATATGGTGGAAACTTTTTTTTGTGGAAAATTAATTTTTTCAACTTAAAATTTACCTGTTCCAATTTTGGTTGAATTGTGATTTTTTTTCAGTAAAAATTTTAACTATTCGGTTGAAAATTGATCTTTTTCAGTTGAAAATTCAACCATTTGGTTGAAAATTCATGTATTTTGTTGAAAAATCGTTTTGCGGTCGAAAATTTATCGTTTGTTGAAAATTCAACTATTTGGTTTAAATTTTTTTGGTAGGAAATTAGTTTTTTTTTAAGTGAAAATGTAACTGTTCCAATTTTTGTTGAAAATTGATCTTTTTAGTTGAACATTCAACTATTTGGTTGAGAATTCATGTATTTTGTTGAAAAATTGTATTTTTTATAGAAAATTAATCCTTTTGGTTGAAAATTCAACTGTTTGGTCAAAAATTGATGTACTTGTTGAAAATGCAATATTTTTACTTAAAAAGTTAGGAATTTGAAGCGGTTTGAATTGGATTTAATATAGCACCCACATTAATTTGACCAAAGTATGCACAGAATTTTAAGCATAAGATGATAAAATAAAAATATGTTTGAATTATTTAAATTCATGGACTTTAGGGACAAATTCAAGAAATGATTAATTATGTTTTTAGTATTATTTATAATTATTTAATAAATCGATGGTGAGAATATAATTAAGAATATCTTTCAATATTTAAGTCAAAGCTTTCTAAATTGAAAATTTTAATTAAATCCCTAGAAACTAAAAAAAAAACATTATTTATAATAATCTCTCGAAACTGTGTAATAGTCCGAGTCGATTGTTTAAAAAAATGCGAAATATTTTAATTTTTTTCAAGTATTTGAGTAGACACCCTGCTTTCTAGAAATTTATTTCAAAATCTCAACCAATTTCTTTAAATTTTACCAACATACCAAGCCAAATTATTGATGACTGGGGTAAAAAATAATCCAGAAAAGCGTGAGAGATGCAAGTAACTCCGATGAAAAATTCAAAAATGCCCAAAGGCAATTTCCTTCCGTGTCTTGATAAAACAAAATATGTTAAAATGCATGAAGCGATTTCCAAAGCCCCTCCCAGTGCAAAAGTTATGTGTCTGTTTGCATTCAAATTTGGTAGAAGAAATTCAACAGAATGATTAGCAGCTGCAGAAGTGAACCTGAAAAACAAAAATTTTTAATTTAAAAACAATAGTCTAGAAATTAAAGAATAAGAATAACAAAAATAATTAGTACAATTGAAATTTTTTTATTATAACAATAAGAAATTTACAAATGTTTATTTAAGAAATTCTAAATTAAAGTATTCAGGATTTAAATAAAACTTTAAGGTCAAAATATTTTTTCGCTGAATCTATAAAATGAAATATTTTCAGGGTGACCGCTGGGCCGGAAAACCAGGAATTTTTTTAGGCAGATTTTTATAAGAAAAATCTACCGATTTAAACATTTGTTTAAGTGTTAAATTTAATTTTCGACTTTTGCAATTATGAAATTATTCAGTTTATATTGTGGAATTTTAACATTTTAAAAAGTTTTGAAGACTTAAACAATTAAAAATTAGAAACGTTTGAAATTGATAAATTGATATTTTATTTAAAAAATATTTTAATTTGATAAACTGTATATATAGATCAATTAATGATTTTTAAGACCAAACTGTAAAGCTAGTATTAAAAACTGAACAATAATTTATTTAACAAGACGCTTTTATTCAATTTCAAATTCTATTTGAATATTGTTTCAGTTTAGAATATTCTATTTTTAACCCATTTTAGCGTGACATTTTTAATTTTAAAAAGTACAATTTTGTTAATATTCAGCAATATTTTTTCACTTAAAATGAGCAGCTACAAGCCAAATATTTAAAACTAAGCAAGTTGAAACTGAATTGTTTGAAAT
Organism: Andricus curvator; assembly: GCA_932195095.1. Taxonomy (NCBI): domain Eukaryota; kingdom Metazoa; phylum Arthropoda; class Insecta; order Hymenoptera; family Cynipidae; genus Andricus; species Andricus curvator. Next base: position 49,073 of record CAKNYM010052119.1, on the reverse strand, counting down.
GAAAAGATTTCGAACGTTACCATTTTAATTTTTTCATTTTTTAATTAAAGTGTTGAATTTTAAATAATTGAACAATTATTAATTTAAAACGGCTTTAAATTGAAATAATTTATCTTCTAATTTAAAAAGTGTTCAGTTTGGAAATAAAAATTTAGTCGTTCGATTTTCAATGTTTCTAACTTAAAATTGAAAATTAAACAAATTTACAGTCATTCTTCAATTTAGAGCATTGAAAATGATAGCGAAGATTGATATTTTTTAACCATAATTCTTTGAACAGTTCAATTTATAAAAGTCCAAAAATTAAAATTTTGCATTTTAACGGCATTTAATTTTAAATTGTTAAATAAAAAGTATGGAAAGCTTTCATTTGATATGTGTAAATTTAAACGTTTAAAATGCAAAAGAGTTGAAAATTCGTCTTCCTAGTAGAGAATTTATCTTTTTGGGTTAAAAATTCAACTATATTGTTAAAAATTGAATTATTTTGTTGACAATTCAATTATTTTGTTGAAAATTCAATTATTTTGTTGAAAATTCAATTATTTACATGAAATTCAACTCTGATTTAAAATTCGCCTTTTTAGTAGAAAATAAATATTTGCGGGTTGACAATTCAACTATTTTGTAGAAAATTCAACTATTTTGTAGAAAATTAAACTATTCGGTTAAAAGTTAAATTATTTTGTTGAAAATTTAATTATTTTGTTAAAAATTCAACTCTGGTGGAAAATTCGTCTGTTTGGTTAAAAAAATTTTTTTCGGTCTAACAATTATTCATATTTTCGGGATAAAAAATTAACTTTTTTATTAAAAATTCAACTATTAAATTAAAAATTCAATTATTTTCTTCAAATTTTAATTATTTTGTTGAAAATTCAACTCTTTGGTTAAAAATTTGTATTTTTGGTAGAAAATAAATATGTTAGGGTTGAAAATTCAATTGTTTTGTAGAAACTTCTGGTTGAAAATTACCTTTTTTGTTAAAAATTCATATTTTCGGGATAAAAAATCAACCTTTTTTTTTTTTGTAGAAAAAATATTTACGAGGTGAAAATGTAACTGTTTTGCAGAAAATTATTTTTTTTTGTGCAAATTTAATTTTGATTGGCTAAAAGTTGAAGTGCTTTGTTAAACATTAATTTTTTCGGTCGCAAATTTAGAATTTGATTATTTTGTCGAAAATTCCTTTATTTGATTGAAAATTCGTTTTTTTGGTAAAAGATTGATTTTCTTGGTTGAAAATTCATCTTTAGTGGTTGAAAACTCAACTATTTGGTAGAAAATTTAATTATTTAATATTAATCTTTTATCGAAAATTCAGCTGTTTTCCAAAAAAAAAAAACATTTTATTTTGTGTTCAAAATTTAATTAGTTTGTTGAAGATTCAAGTCTTCGGTTGAAAATTCGTCCTTTTGGTAGAAAATATATATTTGCGGGTTGAAAATTCAACTGTAAAATAATTCGTCTTTTTTAGGTGAAAATCTATCGTGTTTTCTTAAAAGTTGAACTACTTTGTTAAAAATTCATTTTTTTAATGCAAATTCATCGTTTTAGTCGAAAATTGATCCCCCCGGTTGAGAATTTGACTATTTTATTCCAAAAAAATTGTTTTTTTTTTTTAATTAGTTTTTATTACTGAAAATTTCATTTTATTATTTTTGGTTGAAAATTTAAGTTTTATTGAAAATTGAAGTATTTTGTTGAATATTCTTCTACTTGGAAAGAATGCATCCTTTGGATTGAATCACTTTTGTTTGAAGATTCGGCCATTTGGTTTAAAATTGAACATTTTGGTTAAGAATTCAACTATTTTTTTGAAAGTAAGCTAATTTGTTGAAAAGTCATCTTTTTTATGGAAAATTTGTCCTTTTGAATTAAAAATTCATGTTTAATGGTAGAAAAGTCATCTTGTTTGGTTGAAATAAATAAATGTGGAATTTTGAATTTTAAATTGTTTTAATCCGTTTATAAAAGATTCTATCTTAAAAATGTTACAAGATTAAAATTTTGGTCTTTGAATATTAATGGTTGAGGAAGAATGAAAAATTGTTAAGGGAAAAATCAGGGAATAGTCAGGGAATTTTGAAAATGAAGTTTTTCGGCCACCCAAAAATAAATTTTAAAAAATAATAAAAAATTATAAAAATATATTCAAACAATTTTCTTACCAAATTTGAATTAAAATTGCCCCGTGTCTGATAATTGATTTGTACTTTGGCAGCTGCAAAAGTTCTCGATTAATTTTCTTCTCACTCGCAACTCGTTCTTTCAATTTCTCCGATAAGTTCAATCCCATTTGCTTTTTATTTTCTTTCCTCACTCCCAGTTCCAGAGTTTCTTCGCCTTTCTGCAAATTATTGGAATCTTCGCCCCGAGAAATTGACTTCGATTGTCTCTTCTTTTTGAGTTTTAATGATTTTTCTTCCTCCTTTTCCTCATCGTTTTTATTACTCGAGTTATTCGCCTTTGAAGGGACTTCCGGTTTCGAATTTATTTCTGGAACTTGGTCGTCTTTGCAATTCTCACAATCAGCCACCTCTGTAAAATTGAAACAGATACCTAGTTTTTAAATTAAAAAGTATTTCTTAAGAATTTATCATAATGGAAAAAATGTAATTATTCAGGGTGGCCGCAGGAATTAAAAAAATTTCTAGAAGAGAAATCTACCCGATAATTTGAAATATCACAAATTTTTATATCACATGATATAATGTTTAAAGATATAAGTAATAAAAAATGAGTCTGTATTTTAAATTAAATTTCAACTTTTTAAGTTATGAAATAATTTAAAAAATTTTTATTCAGGTCTTCATTTTTAAGCATATATTTTCAATTTAAAAATTTTTATATGCAGTTTTGAAGACTTAAAAAAATTAAAAATCAAAAGCGTTCTAAATTAAAAATTTGTTGAAAAAAATGTTTTTAGTTGATCGAATGTAAATATAAATTAATTATTGATTTTTTAAAGTAAACTGTAGTTTGAGATTTTAAAATTGAACAAGAATTGATTTTACAAGACGATTTAGAATCTTTTCAAAATTAAACAATTCAAAGAATTCAACTACAAAAATTGAACATTTTCAATTCGAAAGACTTATTAGTTAAACAAATGTAAACATCCAATTGAAATTTTATAAACTATTTTCTGATTTTAAATAATTTAAAATCAATATGATTTAACCGAAAAAGAAAAAATCCCGAAAATATAATTACCAAAGTAGAAAATTTCCAAAATTTCAAATTACGGAAACAAAACTACCGATCATTTTCATAACTGAATTTAAATATTCCGATGCAAATAATAAATTACCGAAATTTCCGAAAAAATAAAAAATAGTAATGTTCAATATTTTGTAGTTGTTTAAATAATATTTTATTTTATTATTTATTGTTTTATTATTCTTCTTCATTTTTTATTTATTTTTTATTATCCTTTTTCATTTTTTATTTATTTTAATATTTTATTTTATAAACATGCAGCTTGAAATTGAAAGCTTACGAAATTTCGTCTTTTAAAATATTTCATTAATTTCGGACGACTGAAAAATTCCGAAAATGAAAATTCACGGAAAAGAAAATATTCGAAATTGTAAAATGGCCAAAATATAAAAATTCCGAATTGGAAAATTCCTGAACAGTTTATAATATTACGGATGAAATATTTTGCTTAAGGAATTTTATAAATTTGCAATGTATTTTTACAAATTAGTGTTTAAATTCAAAATAACGATTGAAAATAAATCTTATTGCAAGTTTTTTTTTAAATGTGCTCAGTAGTTTTTTAAAAATTATTGTTATTTCAAATTCTAACAATAATGTTTAAAACATACATTGAACATCAAAAAAAAATTTTTTTGATCAAAATATTTAATTAATGTATTTTTAATAAATAAATATGATGTAATAAATAATATTTTTTTCATTGTTTAAATTCGATAATTTTCTAGTGTCGGGAGTTTTTCAGTATCGGGTATTTTATAATTTGGCAATTTTCTGTCTGAAATTTTAATATTCGGGAATTTGAAAATTCGGTAATATTATAAACTGTCAGGAATTTCATTAATCGAGAATTTTCCAATTTATGATTTTTATATTTCGGCAAATTTTATAATTTTAGCAACTTTCTATTTAGAATATTTTCTTTTTCGGGAATTTCACAGTGCCGGGAATTTTATTTTTCGTTAACTTGAAATTTCGGAAATTTTCGTTTTTAATTTCCATCTTTAAACCATTCAATTTGACATTTTTCAATTAAAACTAGAATCATATTTCATTATTTAACAATATTTGAAGTTTCATTTAAAATGGGCAATTTAAATCAAATATTCAAAAGGAAAAAATATTAAACTTAATTCTTCAAAATAGCCTAGAATCATTAAAATTTTAAAGTGCTAAATTTAAACTTTAAACATGTTAATTATTTCTGTTAAAGTTTTTTATAATTTGTAAGTGAAAGTGTTGAATTTTATTGCATAAATGGAATAATAATGGAACAAATATTAATTTGAAATGACCTAAAATTTAAAAAATTTATCTTTTAATTTAAAAAGTGTACAGGTGTAAACAAAATTTAAAATCATTCAATTTTGTATGGTAATTAAAAATTTGTCAACTGATAAGTGTTAAAATCTTCTATTCATTCGTCTTTTTGGTAGAAAAATAAATATTTTCGAATTGAAAATTCAACTTTTTTGTTGAAAATTCACATTTTCGGGATAAAAAATCAACTGTTTTGTAGAAAATTCGTCATTTTGACTGGAAAATTCACTATTTTGTTGAAAATTTGTCTTTTTGGTAGAAGTTGATCTTTTTTAGTTGAAAACTCAACTATATGTTTTAATATTCGTGTATTTAATTGAAAACTCGTATTTTTGGTTGAGAAATTGAACATTCATCTTTGTAGGTTGAAAATACAAATATTTGGTTAAAAATTTAACTGTTTTGATGAAAATTTAATAATTTTGTTGAATATTCCACTCTTTGGTTAAAAATTTGTTTTTTGTGTTCAAAATTAGTTTTTATTACTGAAAATTTTACTTTTCCATTTCTGATGGAAAATTGATCTTTTTTAGTTGAAAATTGAACTATTTGTTTGAAAATTAGTCTTTTTGGACGAAGATTAATTTTCTTGGTTGAAAATTGATCTTTTTTAGTTGAAAACTCAACTGTTTGTTTCAAAATTCCTGTATCTTATTGAATTTTTTTTTTCGTAAAAGAACTAATCTTCTTCGTTGAAAATTCGATTCTTCGGTCAAACATTCGTCTTTTGGTAGAAAATGTATTTTTTTTTTTAGTTGAAAAATCAACTATTTGTTTGAAAATCCTTTTACTATTTTATTGAAAATTCGTATTTTGGTTGAGGAGTCATCTTTATAGTTTGAAAATTGAAGTATTTGTTTAAAAATTCCACTCTTTGGTTGAAAATTCGTTTTTTTTTTGGTTGGAAATCAGTTTTTATTATTGAAAATTTTACTTTTCCATTTTTTGTGAAATTTTTTCTCAGTTGTTAGTTAAACTATTTGAATGAAAATCAGTCTTCTTTATTAGAAGATTAATCTTCTTGGTTGAAAATTGATCTTTTTTAGTTGAAAACTCAAGTGTTTGTTTCAAAATTCCTGTATCTTATTGAATTTTTTTTTTCGTAAAAAACTAATCTTCTTGGTTGAAAATTCGACTGTTCGGTTGAACATTTGTCTTTTCGGTAGAAAATGAATATTTGCGGGTGGAAAATTGAACTGTTTTGTAGAGAATTCGTCTTTTTGGTTAAAACTGAACTTTTTTGTCGAAAATTCTGATTTTCGGAATGAAAGATTTAATGTTTTATAGAAAATTCGTCATTTCGAATGGAAAATTCGTCTTTTGGTAGAAAATTTATCTTTTTTTTAGTTGAAAACTCAACTGTTTGTTTCCAAATTCGCCTTTTTCAATTTTTTTTTTTCAATTCAACTATAAACTTTGAAAATCCTTGTACTATTGTATTGAAAATTCGTCTTTTTGGTTGAGAAGTCATCTCTGTAGTTTGAAAATTCAACTATTTGATTAAAAATTCCACTTTCGGTTGAAAATTCGTTTTTTTGTTGTTGTTGAAAATCAGTTTTTATTATTGAAAATTTTACTTTTCCATTTTTGGTGAATTTTTTTTAATTGTTGATTAAACTATTTGTTTGAAAATCAGTCTTCTTTATTAGAAGATTAATCATCTTGGTTGAAAATTCGAGTGTTTTGTTGATCATTTTTCTTTTCAGTAGAAAATAAATATTTGCGGGTTAAAAATTCAACTGTTTTGTAGAAAATTCCTCTTTTGTGTTAAAAAAGAACTTTTTTGCTGAAAATTCAAATTTTCGGGATAAAAAGTTTAATGTTTAGTAGAAAAATCGTCATTTCGATTTGAAAAGTCAACTATTTTGTGGAAAATTGGTCTTTTGATAGAAAATTTATCTTTTTTAGATGAAAATTCAACTATTTGATTAAAAAATCCACTCTTTGGTTGGAAATTCGTTTTTTTTGTTGGGTTGAAAATTAGTTTCTATTACTGAAAATTTTACTTCTCCATTTTTGGCGGAAATTTTTTTTTAGTTGTAAATGAAACTATTTGTTTTAAAATCAGTCTTCTTAATTACAAGAATAATCTTCTTGGTTGAAAATAAACTTTTTTGTTAAAAATTCATATTTTCGGGATAAAAAATCAACTGTTTTATTGAAAATTCGTTTTTTTGGTAGAAAATTTTTCTTTCTTAGTTAAAAACTCAACCATTTGTTTTAAAGTTCCTGTATTTTATTGCAAATTTGTCTTTTTGGTTGAGAATTCATCTTTGTAGATTGAAAATTCAACTACATATTTGATTAAAAATGCAACTATTTTGTCCAAAATTTGATTATTTTTTTGAAAATTCAAGTATTTTGTTGAATATTCGTCTACTTGGACAAAAAATTCGAATGTTTAAATTTCAATGACCGTCAACAATTTTTGCAACCCGGAAAAAACCGGGAACTTTTTTTTCGGTCAAAACGGCCACCCTGTTATTATCCAACATGTTGTTTTTAAATATTGGAATTATTTATTACTTTGTATTTCAGGATTGGGTTCCAACTTTGGGAGCAACTTTTCAATTTCCGGGAGAATTTCTTCGACTTTTTTGCTTTTTAGGTCTAGACTTAGATCTCGAGATTTTCTTTCCGGTTTCTTATTCACTGGTGTCTTGTTTTCGCTGACAGTGGTATCAGGTTCTTTTCTTGTTTTCAACCTGGTAAAGCATCCATTGTATTTTACTATCTTTTCTAGAGCGATATCGGCTTCCGTCGACTTTCCCTTTGCGAGCAACCAACGAGGCGATTCCGGAATTATCCTTAAATTTTTATAAAAATAATATTAAACATTTTCTGGGGAATTCAATCTTTGACGGATTAATTAGGAAAATCTTGATTGGAATCCATATCGATAGGCATACAATTTTTTTCAATAAAAAAAATCAGTCCCAAACTGCAAGTCAAAAACCGTAATGCTCAAGAATTAATAAATTTTGAAAAAGCCTAAAAACGGATCATTTCAGATTAAAAGCTTTCAATTTCTAAATAACTTTTAAATTTTTCAATTACACTCAACTTCTGATAAAAGAAACCCCGGTTTACGAATTCCTAGAACTGCTGGCTCAACGATGCGTGAAACACCAGGAGCGTAGCGACAAGGGGGCAGCGAACGGTAACTAATATTAATATTTAATATTTCAATAATATTTTAATTAATTAATTAAATTAATATAATAATAATTAAATGCAATTTAAGAATTGTAAATTAGATTAAAATCAAATTCAAACTTCTATTTTACGTCCAATACTCAAGCTAATGTATAGAATTCCTGAAAATAAAACCAAAGAATCCAACGACCAAATTTGGACAACCACCATAAATGCTCCTATTGTAATTTGAAAAAAAAATTCTTTTTCTTTGGTGAAAAAAATAAAAAGGAGGAAAGAAAAATGAGAAGGCAGCCAACCAATTTCCCTTCCTTCTCTTTTCTTATTTCTTTCGTCTTTTTTATTTTTATTATTATCAAATCACAACACAAAAACATTCATAATATTTACCAACCAATTTGGTCCTTGGATTCTTTGGTTTTATTTTCAGGAATTCTATACAAATATTGAGAATTCCACGCCGCTGACTTTACGTTTGAAGGCCCCCGATTAAGGATCAAGGCCAGTGCGAGCTGTCCCCGAAACCGTTCTTCAATCGGGAGTTGAGCGTAATTTAAAAATACTTATTTTTCATTTTAAAAAATGTATAAGCTCGAAATTAACACTTTTGACATAATAAGCTCAGACTTCACACTCTTTCCCCTGATCCCCTCTTTTTCCCTTTTTTAAAGAATTTCTCTTGTTTTCCCCATTGTCAAGAAATTTTTCCTTTTTCTCGTTTTTTTATAATTTTTTTTTTTTAAGAAAATCGAACTATTTTAGGTTCAAAGTTTATTCTTTTTGCTTGAAAAGTCTACTAGTATATTTTTGGTTACAAATTCATCTCTCTTAGTGAAAAATTCCATTATTGGATTGAAAATCTAATAATTTCATCAAAAATTCAACTATTTTTTTAAAAAGTCACCTCTTTTGGACGAAAATTCTACTGCTTGGTTGAAAGTTGAACAACTTTGTTAAAAGTGTATTTTTTGTTGTTGTTGAAGATTGCACTATTCTGCTGAAAATTCGTTCTTTGTTGTTGTTAAAGATTTAACTATTTTTTTGAAAATTCTTTTTTTCTTTTGTTGTTAAAGATTTAACTATTTTGTTGAAAATTACTTTTATTCTTCGAAAATTAATTTTCTTAACTGAAAATTTAATCATTCCTTTTTTGGTTGGAAATTTGGTTTTTTTTTTTTTTTTTTTTTTTTTATAAGAATTTACCACTACCATTTTGTTAAGGTTTTTCTTGAAGATTTGTTTAAAATGCAACTGTTTTTGGTTGAATTTAAATCTTTTTTGTTTGAAAAATCGACGATTTGAAGGAAAATTCATCTTTGTGGGTTGAAAATGAACTATTTGGTTAAAAAATCATCTTCCTTGGATAAAAATTCATCTTTTCGTGTTTAATACTCAGGTTTTTGTAAAAAATTCGACTTGTTAGCTTGAAAACTTAATTTTTAAGTTAAAAATTGATTTCTTGGTAGAAAATTAACTTTTTTTGGTTCAAAATTCAACCATTTTTCTGAAAATTTAATATATTTCGACATGAAATCTTAAACTTTTCATATTGAATTCAATACGATGCTTACACATTAATTTGATCTAAGAGAGTTTCTTCCTCTATTTTCGTGAAAAAGTATATGAGGAAAACGTTGGGCATGGGAGGGGATGCCAATGTTGAAGTTTGCAAAAGGGGAGTAGGGGCAAGAGGGGAAGTGGGGAATTTAGGGGAAGGGGAGTTGGGATTTAGGTGAAGGGGAGTTTGGGAAGTAAGGTGAAATGAAGGGAGGGGACGTGAGGGGAAATAAAGGGAAGGGGTGTTGGGGAAGTGAGAGGAGCGGAACTAGGGAAAGAGGGGGAAAATAAGGCGGTTGAGGAACTTTGGGCAACTGTGGGAGGAAACTAGGAGAGGGGGAAGTAGATAAGGAAGAAGTTGGGAAAGGGAGGCGAAGCGAAGTTGGTGCGTGAGGAAGGGAAGTAGAGGTTGGGAGGGGAAGCCGGAGAATGTAGGGGAGGAGGATTCGGGAAAGTGAGGGGAAATGAGGGGAGGGAAAGTATGATAAGTCGTGGGGAATGAGGGGGGAGTTGGGAAGTGATGGGGAATGAAGCGGAATGCAGGTAGGTAAGTAGGGAAAATGAGGTTTTGGCAAGTAAGAGGTGATGAAGGGAGGGGACGTGAGAGAAATTAGGAGAAGTAGTGGAAAATGAGGGGAGGGGAAAATGAGGATAGGGGGAAGTAGATGAGGATTAAGTTGAAGAATGGAGGGGAAGCGAAGGTTGATGTGTCGCGAAGGGAAGTAGGGGTGAGGGAAAGTAGGCGAATGTAGCGGACGGATAGTTGGGGAAGTGAGGTGTAATGGGTGGACGGCAAGTAGAAGTGGTGGGAAATGAAAGGGGGAGTTGAGAAGTGATGGGGAATGAAGGGAGGTAAGTAGGGGAAATGAGGTTTTGGCAAGTAAAGTGTGATGAAGGGAGGGGCGTGAGGGGAAGTAGAAGAAGTGGTGGCAAATGAGGGGATGGTGAGTAAGGAAGCGAGGAAGCGGAACTAAGGGAAGTAAGGGAAAATGAGGATAGGGGAAGTATATGAGGAAAAAGTTTGGGAAGGGAGATGAAGGGAGGGGAACCGAAGGTTGGAGTGTGGCGAAGGGAAGTAGGAGAATGTAGTAGAGAAAATGAAGTGTGGGCAAGTAAGGGTGATGAAGGATGGAGACATGAGGGGAAATAAGGGGAGGGAAAGTAGAAGTGGTGGAAAGTGAGGGGTGGGTAATTAAGGGGAAATTGAGAGAAGGGAAGTAGGGGACGTGAGGGGAAATAATGAAAGGGAAAGTAGGAGACGTGGTAGGAAATGTGAGGAGGGGAAGTGAAGAGTGCGGAACTAGGGGAAGTAAGGGGAAATGAGGAGAAATGTGGGTGGGATAGTAGGGATGAAAAGGGGAATTTTTGGAATGGTGGGGGGCGAACGACTTATTTACGTCTTAATATGCTACGAAACCCTTTTTGGTAGGCCCGTGGTACCTACTTTGATTAATTTTTAATTATTTGAAATTACTTAGTTTTTAGTAAAAAAAAAAGATATTGAATTCCAAATTATTAATTTTGACATGACAAGTGAAATTTCTTGATAAATAATTAGATCTACCAAATATATAGAACAGTAACAGCTGTGGGAACGGAGATGGCCAATTGAAGAATTCTCCAGTCAGGAATAGAGTAACTGAGTCCAGCTAGAAGCGCCAGGCCTGCGGCCCACGCGATCTGCATTATTAATCCCACAATTGTGCGGAATTTCGACGGAAAAAGCTCTAAAGCTAAAATGAAAGTGGAAGTCTCAAGTCCTTGGACAAAAACTCCCTGAAGTCCTCGAAGAACAAGGAATACTGGATAATCCTGGAATCGAGAAAATTTCTGATTAAATATGAAATATTTAAATTTTAAAATTAATTATTTATTTTGGACAATTATTTATTTATTTTCAAGAGGGAATTCCAGAAAGTAAAGGAATGTTAGGGAAAGCCTAACAGCGTCAGGGAAATTTCAATGAACTGAAGTTGAAGTTAATTTTATTATTTTGCTGCAAATTCTTCTGTGGTAGAATATTAATCTCCTTGGTGACTGCTTCATCGTTTTGTTTGTAAACTCATTTCTTTGGTTGGAAATTTAACTGCTAGGTTAAAAATTCAAATATTTTGACGAAAATTCATGTATTTTGTTAAAAATATTTCTTCTGTGGTAGAAAATTAATCTTCTCTATTTTTGGATGAAATTTCTTTTTTTTTAATGAAAATTCAACTATTTTGTTAAAAAGGCGTTTTCTTTGTTCAAAATTTATTTTTCTAATTGAAATTCAAACAACTGATAGTTAACTAATTGACAATGGCAGAGAAATACTCCCATTTTTGGTTAAAAATGTATCTTTTTTAGTTACAAATTCATGTATTTTGTTGAAAAATCATCTTTTCGGTGAAAAATTAATCTTCTTACTTGAAAATTCACCTTTTTGATCTGAAATTTAATTGTTTAGTTGAAAATTCATTTTTTTATTGAATGTTCATCAATTGTGTTGCAAATCCATCTTTTATTGTTAAAAATTCATCTTTTTTTGTGAAATTCAACTGTTTTTTATTTAAAATTAAAATATATTTTTGTTGAAATATCAAATATTACATTTTTTTAAATTAATTTTTTTTAGGTTGAAAATTCATTTCTTTAGTTGAAAGTTGAACTACTTTCTTAAAAATTCATTTCTTTGGTTGAAAATTGAACTACCTTGTTGAAAAATCGCTTTTTTGTTTGAAAAAAAAAATTTAAGTGAAAATTTAACTGTTTTTTTTTTTTTAGAAGTCAAATATTTGGTTGAAAATTAACTTTGGTTTAAAATTAAAATGTATATTAATAAAAATAAGTAATGAGTGGTTTTTGAGATTATACCATCTGTTTTGGCGATTTTTATCTCTTTCAATAACAGTAGAAAAAATCTTCCCTACTACGACACAAACGACGAAAAAAATTAATAGACAAAAGTTCACCCAGAAAAGAGCTACAAATTTTGTAATCGACATTTTTTTGATAGCATGCGTAATTTTTGTTTCAATCGTGAAAAATAACATTAACAATAAATTTTTTTTTTTGAAAAACGACGCAAGGTACGAAAAAAGATGAATAGACAAAAGTTGTTCGACCAAAAAAGATCTACAAATCTGTTATAAACTTTTGTTATGAAAATACATTAAAAATAAAAAAATTAGAAAATTAGAAGTACAGAAATAAATGTGATATACATTTGATATAATAATGTTGAACATATAATGTAGAAAATTTCGCATTTTGGACAAAATCGAGTGCGAAGCACGGGGTACGTGATGAGAATGTATTCGTTAAAGCCGAAAGAGCTTTAACAAAAGAGAATTTACAATCATCAAATTACAGTTGACGATCATTTGACCTTTAATTTTAGAAGGTCTGTGCACACTCGTGGCATCCATCGGATTACATGTTGAAATAAATTGTTTAAACAATTTATAATTGTTTTAACAATTTTATCTTAGAATGCAGATAGAAAGTCGCGGTCTCTTCAAAAATTTTCCATTGTTTATCCAATTTTCCATTAGAGAGAGGTTAGAGAGTTCATTAATGTTAACAAACATAATAGTTTAAACAATTTATTATTATTGTTAATAATAATCTCTTAGAATAATGCTACAAAGTTGCGGTTTTTTCTCAAATTTACAACTATTTGTCTACTTTTCACATAGGGTGAGTTAATAATGAATTCAATTTAGCAAAAATATTTACTTGAACAAATTATTATTGTTTATAACTATAGTCTCCTAAAGTAATGCTAGAAAGTTGCTTTTTTTCTGAAATCTTTAGTTTTGCTTCAACTTTTTAGTTATGAACAAATAATAAGTGAAACTCAACAAGAATCATTTTTTAAATAGTATTTTACTTTTTGAACTGGATTATCTTTGCTCTTTTCCCAAGGTTTGAAAAAATTAATTTAAACAAAAAAGCTATTTTACACAAGAGACAAAAACAAAGAATGGAATAATTAGGAATTGAACATATTTTGATATGAACGCCCCCCCCCCCCCAGCAAAATATATTCATAAAAAAGAAAGAGATTGTTCAAAAAATGATTCTGTCTATTTTTTATTTATTATTTGCTCATAACTAAAAAGGCAAAGCAAAGTTAAACATTTCAGAAGAGACGGCAAATTTCTAGTGATTATCTAAGAGAAAATAGTTATAAACAATAACAAAATGGTTTAAACAACTAGTTTTATTAACTTGCATTGATTATTACCTCACTAAGTGACAAGTGAGCAAAAAGTTAAAAATTTCAGAAAAAACCGCAACTATCTGGCATCAATATAGATGAAGATAGTTATGAAAAATAATAATTTGCTTAAACAATTATTTTTTCTTAACTTAAATAATTATTTGGTCACTCCAAGTAAAAAATAGACAAATAGTTAAGAATTTCAGAAAAAACTACAACTCTCTATCATCAAGCAAAGAGAATATTATTAACAATAATGATAAATTGTTTAAACAATTATTTTTGTTAACTTGAATTAATAATTACTTAATGATTGAATAATGATTGAATGTTCTATCAAAAAGCTTAAATGCCTATAATAATATCTATCAAAAGATACATTTTCGACAAAAAATAGAACAGTTAAATTTTTAGTTAAAAAAATTAATTTCCAATAAAAAACGAATTTTCAATCAAAGGAATCAATTTTCAACCAATAAGATTAATTTTTTACCAAAAAAAGAGTAATTTTGAACGAAATAAATGAATTTTCGACCAAGCTTTAAATTTATAAAGAAATTTTCAACCAAAGAAATTAATTTTCAACCAAAAAGGTGAATTATTCACCAGGAAGATTAATATTGTACCACAAAAGACTAAGTTTCAATACATACAGAAATTTTGAATCAAATAGCTGAATTTTCAACTGATAAAGATAAATGTGAAACCAAACATGGAATATTTAGATTTTTAATTTAAATAATTCATTTGCAACAAAATAGTTAAATTTTAAGGCAAAAAAATTAATTTTCATTTAAAATAATTAATCTATAACCAAATAATTATATTTACAACCGAAAAGATGAATTTTTAACCAAATAGTTATATTTTCAAACAAACAGATGAATTTTCAATCAAGAAGATTAAATCTTTATCAAAAAAGATCAATTTTCGACAAAACATGGAATAGAACAATTTTTAGATGAAAAAATTAATTTTCAATCAAAGAAATGAATTTTAAACCAAAAAGATTAATTTTTAACAAAATACAAGAATTTTATACCATATTTTGAAGTTTTAAAGAAATTTTAAACATAATAATTAAATTTTCAACTAAAGAAATGAATTTTCAACCAAAAAGTTTCAACAAAATACTGAAGTTTTGAACCAAATAGCGGAATTAATTTTGAAATAAAATAATAAATCTAGCCAAAATTAACCGATTGTGATAAGTTTTGATTTTCATAACTATTATTTGAATGTAAATAATGCAATAAAAATACAGAAAAATATTGATTTTTTATTTATTGTAAAAATACCATTTTGACTGTTAATTATTATTATTGTTGTTATTATATATAATTAGAGAACTGAAATTTTTAAATTTAGATAATTTCATCAGGAAGGAGTTGAAATTTAAAACTAAATTAAATATTTCAAAGTGAAAGCTTCTAAAATTCTAGAAATATAAATTTGTATCAAATTTGAAAAATATGATTTAATGTAAAAATTGATTAGAAATTTTTTTCTAAAATCAACAAATTAATTCACCTTTATTTTCACCGTTCAAAATGGAAAAATATTTAATTGTAAACCTTTGAAATTGAATTATTCTAAAAAAGCGTTCAAAATAAAAAGTAATTTGTTAATTTCTAAACGATTAAATTTACTTAAAGTAATAGAAATTTTCAGGGGTTGAGTACAAACATGTTTTAATATCACAATACTTCGCTACTAAATTTTTTTTTGTTTTAGATGAAGTTCGAGATTTTTTAATATTTCCCATTCAAAATTACTTTTTATTTCGAACGTTTTTTCAGAATTATTCAATTTTATAGGTTCAGAATTTACAATTTTTCCATTTTGAACGGCAAAAATAAAGGACAATTTATTTTCTGATTTTAGAAAAATATGTCTAATCCATTTTTATGTTGAATCATAATATTTTGAATTTAATACAAATTTATATTTCTAGAATTTCAAAAGCGTTTACTTTGAAATATTCAATTTAGTTTAAAATTTTAAAATTGTCAAATTTTAATCGTTTCGAATTTCAATTTATTACAATGCAAAAGTTTTCACTTTTAAATTATTCAATTTTGATTGCTTTCAATGGAACTATCTAATACAATTTTCATTCCTCTCAATTTTTGAAAATTCTAATCGGAAAATATTCTATTTTTAACGTTTTTGAATTCACCTATTTTGAAATTTTAATCTGAAATCATTCAATTCGAGATTCTTGAATTCAAAATAAAAATGTATATTCTGAGCGCTTCGAATTAGAAATGAGACATTTTCAACTACTTCCTAAAGAAATTGTCAAAATTTAAAGTTTTAGTTTGACGGTTTTAAATTTTGAAAGCTTTTTTTAAAAAAATTTTTCAATTTAAAATTATGTAATTTTAAATGCTTTTATTTAGAAATGATACAAGTAAAATTCCTTTTCATTCTATTCGAAGTATTGTATCAAAAAGTCAGAATAATTTCGAATATTATAAAATTTTTATGACTTTCCCCTTTTTAAATTCTTTAATACTGTAAATTAAATTTTTGTATCATGTTGATCAGCTATCAGCTTGAAACTTTCAAAATCAAAATTATTTCAAACTGTGATGGTTTAAAATTAAACAATCTTGAATTGAAAATACACATTGAAACATTGAAAATGGTTTGATTTCATTTTTAAATTTTTCCAAACTGTATCGTTTGAAAATAATAATATTTTATAGTTGAAAAATAATAAAAGACAATGATTAGTTAAATAATTCAGGTTGACTTCGATATTAAACTACGTTGTTAATCAATAATAATATTATTTTACTAGTATTAATTTTATTATTTAATTATTATTATTTTCAAATTCAAAACGTTTGAAACTGAAATTTTTTTATTTTAATTTCTCAAAAATGGTACAATATCAAATTTATGGCTTTTAAAATAAAGAATGCTTAACTTTTTTGAATAAAATAAATAATTTCAAATTTTTTTTTTTAAATTGAGAGTGTTATATTTAGAATTCTTTGAATTCTATGAAATCCTTAATTTCTTAGAATTCCGAGAATTCCCTGAATATTCTGAATTCCTTGTATTCTCAGATTTCTCTGATAGCCTAGAATATTCGGATTTCTCTGAAATCCCTGAATATTCTAAATTCTTGAAATTCCAGGAATTATCTAAATACCCTGAATTCATTTAAATCTTCTGAATTCTTTGAATTTCTTGAATTCTTTGCATTTTTCTCAAGTCCGTGGATTTTATGAAGTTCTCAATATTCTGTAAATTTCATAAATTCAAGGAATTCAGATAATTCAGAGAATTTAGATGAATCCAGATAGATCTGAGAATTCGGAGGAATTGAGAAGATTTCAAGGAATTTAAAAGAATTCAAAAGGATTTGAAAGAGTTTGAAAGTGTTTCAAGAAATTCAAAAAATTGAAAAATTACCAGAAACTGAATATTTTTTAGGTAGATTTCTTATTTTCCAAGACCCTTTCTATATTGTTCTGCAAAAAAAATATACAAAATTTGCCTGAAAAATGAAACCATGCCTCTAAAAATTTTGTTTTTAAGTGATTAAATTGTTCAATTTTTAAATGGGAATCGCAGTGATTTTGTTTTATATTTGTTGGTTATTAATTTGCAACGCAATGTTTTATGCACATAAATTTTACGTTTTTCTTATTCGTGAACTTTACAAATAAAATGTTGATCATCCGAAAATACGTACAAAATTTATTTTTTCTGTTTTTTGATTGTAAAAAAAATTAAAAGTACGGTTTCGGATAATTCCACACGCGGCGAGACGTATTTTGTTAATGAGAAAAATAATCTGGAAAATCTATAAAAAAATGTTGGAAAATGAACCGAGTTTTTTCTAAAGAAAGGGTAATTAGTGTGAATGTTTTAGTTATTTAAAAAAATTGAATGATGTTCTTTTAAATATTTTTTTTACCTGGACAACGTAGAGCGAAACAGCCATCGTGCCTTGAGTATAAAGACAAATGGCCAAAACCGGAAGTCTCCCAATTCGATCAGCCATAATTCCAGCGATCCAAGCTCCCATTAAAACTCCCAGAAAATAAATGGCGGTACCCAAAAAAGCCAAATATTCTTTTTCACAAACTAAACTCCATTCTGTTATGACACTTTGTTCTCCATTTTCAATTTCAAAAATATATTCACTCGAACACGTGGTGGGTTTAGTGTCCTTAATTTGAAATTCACTTGTGAAATTTGAAATTGACTCGAAAAGAGAGGGAGAGACACAACCTTTGGTTCCATTTTTCAATTCCTGGAAAGTAATAAAAAGCATTTTCAATTATTTCAATTCAAAATTTGAATTTTAAAACTTTTTTGGATTTATAATCAATTTCTAAAATTAGGGATTATTTATGATTAATTTTTTAAGTGATAAGATTGCGGAAAAAGATATTTCACCGGAAACATTATTCGATATGAACAACTATGAATAAAATAGACTGCAAAAAAACTATTACAATTATAAACCGGAAAAATTAATATAAAATTACGAAAAAAGAAAACATCTTGATTTAAAGTTTCCTTAATGGATCATTTTTATTTTTAAAATAGATACAGTAAAAATATGAAACAAGAATTCCCTTTTCTTTTAGCACTAAATTTAAATTACAAAATTATTTTTTTAAATTGAAAATTACCTGGCAGGAAAATTTGGGAGAATAATTATAAAAGACGGGTAACAAGTGGCTCATCGCCACAATAATATAATTAACACTCAAAACAATTAAGACAAATATATGAAAACATCCAATTTTCAAATCTTCCACACTCATTTTAAAAGACAAAATTTTAATACTTTTAATTTCAATATTAATTTCAATCTACCACTAATCTCTTCCATCTAATTCTAATTAAAAACAATTTTTAATTATTCGCAGGGCTCACATTTCATTGTATTTAAAGTGGAAAAATGTTAAAGCTCTGTCTAATTTAAAAAAAAAATTAAAAAAGGATTATTCGCATCTTGAATGAAGGGAATCGGATTTTTCGCTTTTCAGAAAATGCTTTCCTATTTATTAAACAAATTTTTTATGATTGTTATTTTTTTTGAATTTAATTAAGGAAAATTGTATTATTGTGAATTTCCGCTTTTGTGAGTGGAGAAATGGAAACGTTAGTGCCGCGTGAAAGTAAAATACGAACTGAGAGTAGTCAATCTGAGTCCTTTAGGACAGCCTTCCAGCTCGTAAAGAAGGACAGAAGAGAGACATTATGCTGAATTGGTGTCGTCACAACTTCACATTATTATTGTGAGTTGCGGGAGGAATTTATATTGAATAATTATTGAATATTGCATTTTCACTTAAAAAGATTCACAAATAAACAGGATTTAAAAATAAAAAGGATTTAAAAATAAAGAGCATTTAATAATAAAAAGGATTTTAAAAAAAGCTTATCAGATTGGGGTCCGTCAATAAACTCTTTACCTCTTTTTAAAAAAATTTTTATTTTTTTTGTAGGTGATTCTAAGACCAATCTATTAAGATTATTAAATTTTTCAATTAGGAAAAGAAAACAATTGAAAATATTTAAATACATTTCTAAAAATTTGTTTCACTAAAATTCAATGCATACTTATTACACAGTTTTTTTTTTTTATCAAATAAAAGAGAAGATTTCTTACAAAAAATTGAGGTAAAACTATGTACACTCAATTTAAAGAAATCTTAAAATTATTCATAAGCAAACCCTGCAGATTGAAAAGAATCATATGTTTAGTGTCTCTATTTAAAAAATTTTTCAATCAAGATTGAAAAGAATTTCATTTTATTATATACTACAAGGGGACCAACATGTTTCGAAGTCAATTTAAACCTCCTCAGCAGGGATTATTTATAGGGAATAACGAAAGGTATGAAAAATTAATATAACCCGTGAAGAAAATATTAATTAAAAATTAATTAAATTTAATATAATCAAAATTATTTATTGAGAAATTGATTGTTTAATAGAAAAGAAAAATTTTCTATTATCTAGTCAAAGAATAGTACATTGTGCGCCAAGGAACTTAAGTCGGTCATTATACGCCGCGTGTGAGTTTGCAATACAAGTCGTAGACGAGCGCGAGGCGGAGACGAGTATTGCAAACACACAAGGCGTAATGACCGACGTAGTTCCATGGTGCACATTATACTTTATACACCAAGGGCATGATTTGCAAGTTTCGTGCTCCCGATTATGGATCCTGGTTACACCGGCGAGCTTATAGTAGGCCGGCTTATAATAAACTAGCTTAAATGAGAGTGTCCAGATTCGCGTCGGCGCAGAAGCCGC
Source organism: Andricus curvator (assembly GCA_932195095.1). Classification (NCBI taxonomy): domain Eukaryota; kingdom Metazoa; phylum Arthropoda; class Insecta; order Hymenoptera; family Cynipidae; genus Andricus; species Andricus curvator. The sequence continues at coordinate 29,320 of CAKNYM010052119.1, read as the reverse complement.
AGGGACTCCACGTGTGCGACAGTGAGCCACTGTTGAAAACGCTTTTGAGCCGACGCGAAACTGAGCCACTCTCGTATTTAAGCTAGCTTATAGTAAGCCGGCCTACCGTAGGCTCGCCGGTGTAACTAGGCCCACTGTTGAAAAAGCTTTTGCGCCGACGCGAAACTGAGCTACTCTCGTATTTAAGCTAGCTTATAGTAAGCCGGCCTACTGTAGGCTCGTCGGTGTAACCAGGCTCATGTATCACAGGTGAGGTCTGACGTGGCGAGTCAAATCGGTACAATTCACTTTTAGCGCCGGTTCACAAGATTTTTACTGAGCCGGTTGATATTTGCAGTACAATAATGGCCCCATTATTGTACAGTCCAATAATGAGGCCATTATTGTACTGCTCCCACCACTGACCCATAAAGGGCTACTTAAGTTTCTGAAAACAGGCACGTAATACGCGCGAATCATGCCTGCGGTGTATAAAATTACTTTAACCAATTAATTACTCTATCCCATACTTTATTATATCTTGAGAGGTCCCTTTTTAAATTGATAGCCTTGTTACCTTCTCTCTTTATAAATAACATCTCCATGAATTCTCTCTATTTCTGATTTCTTTCACGATAAACAATTTTAATATCATTCCAATTGAAGTCATGACCATGTGTAACCTTATGTTTTGAAAGGACTGAGTGATATCTAGGACTTCTGTGAAAATTATTTTCATGTTCATTTTTCCTATGTCTAAGAGCCCTTTTTGTCTGCCCTACATAAACTGCATTGCAATCTTTACAATTAATTTTGTAAATTACACATTTTTGTCTAACGTTTCATATCTATCTTTTCCTAATTTTACAATCATATGTGACGCGATCCGAGAAAAGGGACCTACTAGGAAAAAAATCTATTTTCGGATTATGATGGATTCTGTAAGTTCTTTAACTGATCTTTCTAGGGGTGCAATCGGAAATTTTCTATCTTCATTATTTCACAAGATATAAATTATTGAAAAAGAGTCTTTGAATGCGTGCGAGGCAGCAGCTTGACGCCACTGCTCCTTTTCTCCTCCCACCACTTCCCCCACTACTCGCCGCGACCCCTGCGTGGAGCTCTAGGCTCCGCACAATTAGGTATTTCATATTATGAAAAATAAAATTCCCGACACTGTAAAATTCCCGAATTGGAAAACTCCCAAATAATAAAATTTCGGAATAATAACATTCCCAAATAGTTTATAGTAATACCGAATTTGAATATTCCCGAATGATAAAATTCCCGACAGAAATTTGCCAAATTATAAAATATCCGAAATAGAAAATTCCCAAATTTACGCAATTAATTTTTCTGAAGAAATATTATTTATTTATTAAAAATACAATAATCAAATATTTCTATGACAAAAATTACTTTGAACGTTTAAAGTTTCTAAAATTATTGTTTGAATTTAAAACAATAATTGAAAAAAACTTTCGGACGACTGAAAAATCCCGAAAAATAATTTCTGGAAGAAAATTGTTTCCAATTATTGTTATTTTTAATTCAAACAATAATTTTAGAAACCTTAAACATTAAAAATATTTGATTATTGTATTTTTGATAAATAAATCATATTTATTTAAAAAAATGTTATTTGTTTAAATTCGGGAATTTTATAATTAGGGAATTTTCTAGTTCGGATATTTTATAATTCGGCAATTTTATTGTTCGGGAATTTTCAAATTCGGTAATATTATAAACTGTCGGGAATTTTATCAATCGGGAATTTTCCAATTCGGTAATTTTATTATTTTGAGATTTTCCCATGGAACGAATGAAAAATCCCGAAAAATAACATTTCCGACACTGTACAATTTCCGAATAGGAAAATTCCCGAACGCTTAATTTCCCGAATTATAAAATTTCCAAATAATTGAATTCCCGAACAGTTCATAATATTACCGAATTGGAAAATTGCCTGATAATAAACTTGCCGACAATTTATGATATTACCGAATTTGAAAATTGCCGAATAATAAAATTCCTGACAAAAAATTGCCAAATTATAAAATATCCGAACTATAAAATTCCCAAATTATAGAATTACTGAATTTGAAAAATTGAAAAAATGGTTTTTATTAAATATTATTTATTTATTAAAAACACAATAATCAAACATTTTTATCAGAAAAATTTATTCAATGTTCAAAGTTTTTAAAATTATTGTTTGAATAAAAAATAACTATAATTGAAGAAAATTGTTATCCAGAAATATACTTTTTTCATTTATTGTTATTTTACATTTAAACAATAATTTTAGAATCTTTAAACATAAAAAATAATTTTTTTTTGCTAAAAATATTTGATTATGGTATTTTAAATAAATAAATAATATTTATGAAACAAATTTTTTAAATTGTTCAAACTCGGGAATCTTCAAGTTCCGATATTTTATAATTCGGCAGTTTTCTGCGGGAATTTTCAAATCCGGTAATATTATAAGCTGTCGGCAATTTTATTATTCGGAAATTTTTCAATTCGGTAATATTAAAAACTGTCCGGGAATTTCATTATTCGAGAATTTTCCAATTCCAAATTTTATTTTTGTGGAATTTTATTATTAGGAAATTGTATTATTCTGAATTTTTATAAACAGGGAATTTTCCAATTCAGCAATTTTACAGGGTCAGGAATTTTATTTTACAGGAATTTAAAAATTCGGTAATATTAGAAACTTTTGGGAATTTGCTTATTCGGGAATTTTATTATTCAGGAATTTGCCAATTCGTGAATTTTATTATTCGGAAATATTATAATTCTGGAATTTTCAGATTCGGTAATATTATAAACTGTCCGCGAATTTGATTATTCAGGAATTTTCGAATTCGATAATATTATAAACTGTTCGGGAATGTTATTATTTGGGAATTTTATTATTCGAGAATTTCACTATTCGGGAATTTTACAGTGTCGGGAATTTTATTTTTCGGGATTATTCAGTCGTTCTTTTTTTACAAGGTCTTCTTTTTCACCACAAGTGTATTTGGATATTATTTTTCATTTTGAAAAAAGCTTTTTAATTCAAAAATAAAATCATTACACATTTATTTATGGATTTTATAATTTAATCGAATAGTTTTTAGAAAATAAAGAATAATGTCCAAATACACTTATGGTGAAAAAACATTTTTTTTCTGTGTAAAAAAAAATTAACGAAAATTCTGCAGCGCAGGAAAATAGACGAGAGAACTTGGACTCGATTGCCGGCGCGCGGACGAGAGAAGAAGAGAGTGGGTAAACTCGGTCGAACTGTAAGGAGTGGGGGTCTGAATTCCCCTCTGAGACTTCTCCGCTTCGCTGCCACGAGCTCGGGATTTCTTCAATTGCTTGCCCTGTAAAATTTCACTTTTGCCTAGTAGGTCCCTTTTCTCGGATCGCGTATTGCTCTTAAAAGGAACTCTATAAATAGTATGTAAACCTAATTTTCCCAACATTGATTTCAAAATCTTCGAGATTTTACCAAAATATGGAAGAACAACAGTATTAAATATATTGTAACCTCTGTTTATTTTATTTTGATCATTGTTTTTGTTTTTAATATATTTTATTCTGTTATGCGCATGTTTTTCAATGAATTCAAAAGGGTAATGTTTAACAAAAAGAAATTGTATACATTGTTCAATATTTTTTCATGGAAAACTGGATGTGATAATTTAAGGGCACTATCAATCAAATTTTTAATGATTCCTATTTTATTTTGAATAGAGTGATTATAGAGAAAACTAAGTGTTCTACCTGAACAAATCTTTTTCCTATGCCAGTCAGTAATAATATGTCTTTCATCAGTTTTAACTAAAGTTAAATCCAGAAAATTTAATTTTCCTTCAGTTTCAATTTCAACAGTAAATTGTAAGCTTGGGTGTATACTATTAACAGCATTAAGAAGAGTGTTAACATTATTTTTATGTACACTAAGTACTGAATCATCAACATATCTTGCATAAAAACCAATATTAAAATTAATTTTTTGGGAGACTTCATTCTCTAAATCCTTCATGACAATTTCAGTTAAAATAGGAGATAAAACAGATCCTATGGGAGTTCCAAACTTTTGTTTAGAAAAATTATTATTAAATTTGAAATATACTGAATGAAAAACATATTTTATAACATCAAGAAAATGTTTTTTCGGAATTTTGGTATTAATTTTAATTGAATCCCAACGTTTTTGTATGGCAATTTCGACTCTTTCGTAAATGATATTTGGAAACATACACTGTAAAAAATAATTGTAATATTCCCATACTAAAGTATGGCATGTTTCCCATACTTTTGAATATCCCACACAAGCATGGAAATTATCCGTTGCTCACTTGTAAATTTCCAATACACGTCGAGAATCCCATACACTGGTCTGGGAAAACTTCCAGTCATGTATGGAACTTTGATGCGCGGCTGCAGAATGCGCAACTGATTGAAGCGCGCATGTGCAGTAACCGTGGTGAATGGAGCAGAGGGAGCAGAGTATAATACAATCATAGCGTCAAGCGTCTAATTCATAATATTTTCAATACACACGTGTAAAAAATTTTGGAGTTGTAGCAGTAAAACAGTAAAATATTGTGTCTGCAATAAGATTCAGTGCAATTAAACATGTTTCATAAAAAGAAGAAGGAAGCAACAGGAGAGGGAAAATTCTAGACAAGCGCTAATTCATAATAGTTTGAGTACACATTTGTGAAATATTTTGGAGTTGTAACCGTGAGACAGTGAAATATTGTGAGTGTAATAAGATTCAGTGCAATCAGACATTTTTCACAATAAGAAGAAAAAAGCAATAGGGGAGAAAAAATTTTAAAAATATGGTACCTTGTATGGGAAAAGTCCCATGCACACGTATCACTATGTTCCATTGCCGATGTATGGAAAAATTTCAATATGTGTATGGGTTTATTACTTCCAATACATGTATGGGAAATTTACCATAGTATTTTCTTACAGTGTAGCTATTACATCAAAAGAGACAAATATATGGTCTAAAGGTATTATCACATTGTCAATTAGTTTTAAGAAAGCATGACTATTTTTAATTGACGTTCTTGAGATTCGTATTGATTTTTTAATAATTTGACTCAATAATTCTTCCAATTTTCTAGTTGGAGAACCTATTGTTGAAATAACTGGTCGTAGAGGGTAATCATCTTTGTTAGCTTTAACAAGTCCATAGGCTAATGAGAGATTAGTGCTCGATGTTTCAATATCACATCTTTCAATATTATTACCTAAATATTGATTAGTCCTCATTCTGTCTAAAATTGTAAAAGTCCCTTTTTGAAGCATTATGGTGGGATTATTAGGAATCAATTGAAAACTATCTTCATCATCAAAGATATATATATATATATATAATTTTTTTAATATAAACATCCCTATGAATCGCTACTGTAATACTTCCTTTGTCTGATTTTGTGATCATTAATTCTGGATGATTTTTTAAGAAAATTTTTGTTTCAATTAAACCCTCATTCAATTCCTTTTCTAACCAAGTTTTTGGGTTATCATTATTTAAAAGATCATTAGATAAACCCATAAATTGTGATCTAAATTCGTCAATTTTATCCTCAGGTATTTTTTAAATATTTGATTCAATGTCTTTAATTATTTCAAGTGATTGAATATACTTTTTTCCCCCAAATTTCTTGCTAAAACCATCACCTAATCTCAAAATGTCAATAAATCTGTGTGGTCATGAAAAAGAACTGAGTGAATATTCAAATGCAGTTTTTGTACATCTCCTTGTTCATTAAGAATGTTTAAAAATTTTCGATCATGTTTTTTACTATCCTTAAGGGCGATTTTATTAAGTTTTTTTCCCCTTTCGAAACAGTCCTTGATAATAAAGGAGGGAACTTGTTGATTTAATTTCTCAATAATTTGTTTTATCTTAACATTCAAAGAATGTATCTGTGAATAGCAATCCTTAATAGTCAAATTTAAGAGCGATTTTGTTAATTTTTCAGTATTTGTATCAAATTTTTCTTTATTTCTTTTGTTTTTGAAATCAAAGCTAACATTTTTATCAATGTCGAAAATCTTCTTAGGAAAAACTCCATGAATGTTGCATTTGATCAAAAAGTCTTGTAGTAAAATTGTTGACCTTAATTTTTTACTAATTAAGTAAAATTGTTTGATATTTTTCACAGGTCCACCTATCACATCAATCCCATTACCCCAATTTCTGTCAATTTCAATAAAATCCATTTTCCTAACAAGAAACAATCAATTTCACAAATATTAAAAAAAAAAATTTTTTTTTCTCTCTAAATTAAAAAAAAAGGGGTTAACTCCCTGTATTTTTTTCCTTTTGAGTAATTCCAAAGTATACGTATTTGTTTCAGTCCTTTTCAACACTTTGGGAAAACACTATTAAAAATTATTAAAAATTGTTTAAAACACAATGTAAATGTTACAACACACAGTTTTCTAAAATTATTATAATTATTCTTAGAAAGACACTTTGAAACATTTAAGTTTCACTTTTATTTAACAAAAATCTAGAGATTTACTTGGAACTGACTTAGTTAATAGAACCCAATAAGAAAATCCAACTATTCTCTAAATATAAATTTGTTTATTGTTGGCAATTTATTGATTGTTATTTGTATAATAACAATTTAATAACAATTTTAATATCTATTCTTATTTATATATCTATTATATTATAGATTAATTATTATATATAATATAATATAATATAGATTATATACAATAGATTTATCTATCATAATTTTAGAAAATTTGACTATTTTAGAGAATTTTTGTTGAAAATTATTTTTATCAACTGAAAAATTACCTTTTCTATTCAAGGTTGAAAATTCATCACTTTTAGTTGAAAATTTAACTGATAGCTTGAAAATCCACGTATTTTAATCAAGAAAAATCAACTACATTTGGTTAAAAAGTCTACTATTATATTTTTGGTTTAGAATTCTTCTCGTTTCGTCAAAAATTGTAGTATTTGATTGAAAATTTTATTATTTTGTTGAAAATGCAATTATTTTGTTAAAAAGTAAAACAGTGGTAGTAAAACAGTTATTGTTTCGAATTAAAAACAAATACACATTCAGAAATTTTTGGCTGAAAACAAAATCATGAGTGATGTTGAAACAATAGAAAATAGGAAAAAAATATCTCTAAAGCCTCAGTGATAATTTAACTATTAAAAAAAAATACTTGAGAAAAAAACGTAGACAAGCGGAACAAAATCGGGAAGCCCGTAGGGTGTGAGTTGAAAGTTAATTTTTTGTTGCTGAAAAGTTTACCACTGTATTTTTGGTTCAGAATTAATCTCTTTTGGCTAAATATTCTACTATTTTCTTGGAAATTTAACTATTTGGTTGAAAATTCATTTCATTTTTGGTTGAAAATTAATTCTATTAACTGATGATTTAACTCTTCCATTTTTGCTTAAAAATTGATCGTTCGTAGGTGAAAATTCAAGTATTTGGTTGAAAATTCATGTATTTTTGTTGATAATAATTCATCTTTCTTTGTAGAAAATTAAGCTTCCTGTTGAAAAGCCAACTTTTTGGTTGAAAACTCAACGCTTTGGTGGAATGTAGAAATTTTTTCTTGAAAATTCTTTTTTTTTGTTTTATTTGAAAATTCCCATTCTTTTTTCAAAAATTTATCTTTTTTGAATGAAAAATACACTATTTGGTTGAAAATACATCTTTGTAGATTGAAAATCTAAATATTTGGTTGAAAATCCAACTATTTTGTTAAAAATTCAAATTTTTTGTTAAAGTTATATTTTTTGGTTGAAAATTCAACTGTTGTGTTGAAAATTCATTTTTTTGTTGAAGACTCATAATTGTAGTTAACCGTTCATCTCTTTGGTAGAAAATTTGACTACTTTATCTATTCTGGTTGAAAATTAATTTTTTCATTTTTGTTTGAAAATTTATCTTTGTTGATAAGAAATTCCACTATTTCTTTGAAAATTCATCTTTTTTAGTTGAAAATGCTATTATTTGGTTGAAAATTCATCTTTGTAGATTGAAGATTCAACTATTTGGATTAAAATCCAACTATTTTGTTGAAAATTTAATCATTTTTTTTTATTCAACTATTTAGTTAAAGCCGTCTTTTTTTGTTTGGAAATTCAACCTTTTTTGTTGAAAATTCGTTTTTGTTGAAGATTCATCATCTTAGTTAAAAATGTATTACTTTGGTAGAAAATTTAACTTTATTGTTCCGAATTCACTTTATTTAGTTGAAAATTAATTTTTCAATTTTTTGAATGAAAATTTATCTTCCTTGATTGAAAATTCCACTATTTGTTTGAAAATTTATCTTTCTTAGTTAAAAATCCAACTACTTTGTTGAAAATATATATTTTTGAAATTCATCTATTTTGTTAAATTCAGTATTTTTTGGTTGAAAATTCAACTGTTTTGTTGGAGATTCATTTCCTTGTACGAAATTTAACTATTTTGTGAAAAATTCGTTTTTTTTTGGTTGACAATTAATTTTTCAATTTTGCTTTGAAAATTTAACTTTTTTATTGAAAATTCCACTATTTGGTTAAAAATGCATCTTTTTTAGTTCAAATCCATCTACTTTGTTGAAAATACGTCTTTGTAGGTTGAAAACTCAACTATTTGGTTAACAGTCCAGCTATTTTGTTGAAATTTTTTTTTTTAATTCAACTATTTTGTTAAAGTCATATTTTTTTATTGAAAATTCCACTACATATTTGGTTGAAAATAGATTTTTTTAGTTGGAAATTCAGCTATTTGGTTGAAAATACATCTTTGTATACAGAAATTTCAACTATATTTGGTTAAAAATCCAAGTATTTCGTTAAAGGCAGCTGTTTTGTTGAAAATTCATGTCTTTGTTGAAGATTCATCATTTTAGTTTGAAAATTAATTTTTTTATTTTTGTTTGAAAATTTATCTTTTTTTATTGAAAATTTCACTATTTAGTTGAAAATTTATCTTCCTTAGTTAAAAATCCAACTACTTTGTTGAAAATATTATTTTTTTGAAAATTCAACTACTTTGTTGAAAATATTGTTTTTTTTTTTAAATTCAACTATTTTGTTAAATTCATCATTCTTTGGTTGAAAATTCAACTGTTTTGTTGAAGATTAATTTCTGTTGTTGTTAAAGATTCATCATTTAGTTACATATTCATCTCTCTTGTGCCAACTATTTTGTTAAAAATTCGTTTTTTTTGTTGAAAATTAATTTTTCCATTTTTGTTTGAAAATTTATCTTTTTTATTGAAAATTCCACTATTTGGCTAGAAATGCATTTTTTTTAGTTCAAATCCATCTTCTTTGTTGAAAATATTTCTTCGTAGATTGAAAAATCCACTATTTTGTTAACAGTCCAGCTATTTTGTTGAATTTTTTTTTAATTCAAATTCAACTATTTTGTTAAAGTCAAATTTTTTATTGAAAATTCCACTACATATTTGTTTGAAAATGTATCTTTCTTAATTGAGAATTCAGCTATTTGGTTGAAAATACATCTTTGTATACTGAAAATTCTACTATATTTGGTTAAAAATCCAAATATTTTGTTAAAGGCAACTGTTTTGTTGAAAATTCATGTCTTTGTTGAAGATTCATCATTTTAGTTAAAAAATCATCTATATGGTAGAAAATTTAACTATTTTTTTAAACAGTTGTTTTTTTTTGTTTGAAAATTAATTTTTTTATTTTTGTTCGAAAATTTATCTTTTTTTATTGAAAATTCCACTATTTGGTTGAAAATTCATCTTCCTTAGTTAAAAATCCAACTACTTTGTTGAAAATATATTTTTTTTTAATTCAACTATTTTGTTAAATTCATCATTTTTTGGTTGAAAATGCAACTGTTTTGTTGAAGATTCATTTCTGTTGTTGTTAAGGATTCATCATTTTAGTTACATATTCATCTCTCTTGTACCAACTATTTTGTTAAAAATTAGTTTTTTTTCTTGAAAATTAATTTTTCCATTTTTGTTTAAAAATTTATCTTTTTTTTATTGAAAATTCCACTATTTGGTTAAAAATGTATCTTTTTTAGTTCAAATCCATCTACTTTGTTGAAAATACTTCTTTGTAGATTGAAAAATCAACTATTTGGTTAACAATCCAGCTATTTTGTTGAATTTTTGTTTGTTTTAAATTCAACTATTTTGTTAAAGTAATATTTGTTAAAGGCAACTGTTTTGTTGAAAATTCATGTCTTTTGTTGAAGATTCATCATTTTAGTTAAAATATCATCTCCACGGAAAAAATTTATCCGTGAAGAAGTCACGAACTTGTAGCTAGGTCTCGGATACGAGATAAAAAAATGAAACATTAAATCCTTATTTCTATGAGAAATATATGGATAAATTTCGAAGTTTCTTACGTACAGTTCGAATTTCCTACGAACAGTTCCTGAAAATTTCAGACTGAAATAAAAAGAGGAAAAATTTTATTTGTGCGATTTAATTTTATATTAATTTATAAATTCGCAACTCAGAAGATTCGAACCTCAAACACTGCTGACTCACCAGTTTCTAAACATAAACCAGGAGTGCGTAAACACGCGCAGCCATCGAGGCCAAACAAAATAGGTATTATAAAACTTCTAGCCACTCATCCGACGAGCTCGAGGCACACATACGAGCGCACACACGCACCGCGCGTGTGTGCGTGGGCCACGTACAGGGAGACTTAGGTCGAGTTCCCAGATTTGTCGGGCAAGCTCGTGAGTGCTCTGAGAATCTTTTCCCAATCACTCGTAATATTTTTGTAATTATTCACGTAAAAAAAAAGTGATGAACCGTTTTAGAATTTTCACATCGAGTCCGTCAATCTTTCTCAAAGTTCGCAGGTTATTTACGAAAATACATAAATATCCGACGAATTTTTCTCATATCCGAGACCTAGCTACTAGTTCGTGACTTTTTTACGGATAAATTTTTTCCGTGTCTATGGTAGAAAATTTAACTATTTTGTTAAACATTCGTTTTTTTCCGAAATTTATCTTTGTTTATTGGAAATTCCACTATTTGGTAGAAAATTTATTTTTCTTAGTTAAAAATCCAACTCATTTGTTGAAAATTTAATTATTGTTTTAAAAATTCAACTATTATGTTAAAGGCATCTTTTTCTATTGAAAATTGAGCTGTTTTGTTGAAAATTCAATTGTTTTGTTGAAAATGCAACTCAAAATTTGTTGTGTGATGATAATATTTTTTTCTAACGTATCGACAAGAATTTAAATTTTATTTTTGGCCGGAGAAGTAAGAAAAAGAAGTAAAATCGGTTTTCGGAGAGAAAAACAAAAACTTAGATGGGTGCAGTCACCTCGTCTAGTGAAATAAAAAATGGAAAGAGATGCGTCAATGCAGCCATCGTGCATGGATTATTTAAACTATTGAATGGAAATGAAAGATAGCATTCAACAATGGTGATACGACCACGAGTATAAAAATTGAATATGATGGCAAATTTCAGTATAACAACAAGTATATCTCTATAATATTTTTGTTTGTTTGTATTGAACAATATATGTGAGTTACGCAAACAATATAATATCATATAAACATATACATATAAAATATGTGTGTATGTGTGTATTGTTCATTCAGCCATAAAGGCACAGAGATAGTGATACATACAGGATACGGACGGGACCGGATGCGACTGCCCTGGAATACTCAAACAGTTCCAGAAATGAAGGAAACACCCTCGGCGATGACTATTCTATTCTTGTCTCACTGATCTGACCGATTGATAAAAATTGGTCGCTCGTAAAATAAGATTTTTAAATCAATTCAAATTTCCATTCGTTGAACAGGTTGTCTAGCGTCCTGAAAATCCTTGAAAACCTGGAAAAGTCCTTGAATTTTGCTTATGGTCCTGGAATTTTCATTCCCCAAAAGAAGAAATAGGTTTTTAAACTTGCTCTCTGCTGAATCGTTTTATGGTAGTTTTCGTTTGATTTATAATTTTTAGTTTTGTTTGAGGGGTCGACTACTCTGATATTCCTGGTACACTCACTAAATATTCCCATATATTCTTTTAATATTCCCAGATATTCTTGATATTCTTTATATTCCCAAATATTCCCTTATATTTCTACATATTCCAACATATTCCGAAGTATTCATAGATATTCACAAATATTCTGAAATATTAAATATTCCCCATTTCCCCGATTCATTCCCTTTCGTTCACACGGAAAAAAAGTAGATAGATTCACTTTTATGTATTGTTAACTTGAAGTTTACTTGTTCGCATTGTACAAGAAACAATTCAAATATTTTTTGATACTGAATGAGATAGTGATCTCAAAATATACAAAACCTAAAATCAGCACTGACATTTCACAAAATTAAATAAATTATCGAAAACTATTTTATAATGTTTTCTCTTTTATCATAATATCAGTTGAGATAAGTATTATAAATGAACATAGTGAATAACTCTACTTTATACTTCAATACTGTTTTTTTTGTTTTGTACAAAATTTTCAGAATTTAAAAATATTCGGAAGAATTATATATAAAAAGAATACTTTTTTTACATTATTTCTACTATAATATATTAATTATAAGAAATTAAAAATATCATAAGCAGAAAATTCCATAGTAGAAAAAACATTATAAAATAGTTTCCGATAATTTATTTAATTTTGTAAAATGTCAGTGCGCGGTCTGTCTTATAGATTTAGAAGCGAAAATCTGTTGTTTTACTGAAAGCAAGTTAAAAGTCGTCCTTTTTTAATTTCAAACGGACCTCATAAAAAATGTTGCGGAGGGGCCTACACGTTTCTAGTTGTGCCACTGAACTTACTTACAATTTAAAATATTATATTATTTGGAAGAATATTTTTTTAGTAGAATAATACATTGTTTTCGACATATCATTTTTTGAAACAATAATTAAAGAATAATTTGTAATAAAATTGTAGTGCAAATTAATTTCCAATTTTAACGTAGTAATAATTTTTTCAACCTTTTCACATTGATATTTGTAGAAATTAGAACCATTTCATGAAAAAAAATATTTTCTCATTTTTTTCAGATTTTCAACAACAATAAAATCTACCATACTACTATGATATCGCGATCTTTAATATTACAGGGATCACAGCGTAAAAGGAGCTCAAAAAAGGGTAATTAGCGTGGTTTCCGCACGAAAAGGGGGAAAACAGGGGAAAAATTAAACATTTATTTTCATATGTCGAAAAGAATAAACAACCTTTTTGTAAGAAATGTTACATTTTTAAATAAATTTTAATGATTTTTCAATGATTTCTGCCATTAAAGATGTATTTTTAAAAATTGGATATACTTAGATCGTTGGAAATCCATCCAGAGTGAAATAAAAAAGTCTGGGAAAAAATAAAATTAGTTAAATACACAATTTTGATATGTTTAACATCGTTCTCATAAATATTTCTTTACAAGATTTGGCATTTCATCCTTACTATAATTAATACTTTCAATGTAGATTTAAAACAATTGAAATCGGTTAATATCTTCTGTTCTCTTTCTTAAATTTACAATTAGAAAATTTTTTTGAATACAAAAAAATTTGACTTATATAACATTTTTCGAAAATATACAATAACATGTTTTTTGGATTGATTCGAACCTGAAATTGAGTTGGCTTGAACCAAAGAAACATGTTATTATTTTTTATCCATGGGAAACATTTTTTTCGTGGTGTTTATAACGTTCGAAAATCGCAAAAAAGATATGAAATCCCAAAAATCCTAATTCACGACAAACATTTTTTTCCGAAAAAGAAAAAAATGTTTCTTTGGTTCGAGCTGAAGAAATATCAGTTTCGACATATTCAACTTTTTTTATGTAAATGTGTGTATATGACTCAATCAAAAAAAACATGTTTTTGCACATTTTCAAAAAAATTGTAACTGAGCAAGAAATTTATTTTTAATTTTCGCAATTTTAAATTTTCAACGAGTAAGATAATTTTTGAACAAAATAGTTGAATTGTTGAATTAAGAACATCAGTTTTTAACCAAAAATCGAATAGTTATATCTTCGTTTCAAAAAATTAATATTCAATTGAAAAAAATTAATTTTCTCCCAAATTATTGAATTTTGAAGCCTTAATGAAGAATTTTCTACAATGCAGTTGATTTTTCAACACGAAAATATGAATTAATAATTAAAAAGCTAATTTTCAACCAAACATTACAATTCTTAGTTGAAAAACCTACTTTTTGACAAACAAGAAAAAACTTTAACTAAAATGATGACCTTTTAACTAAGAAATGAATTTTCAACAAATTGTGCAAAATTCGACCAATTAGTTGAATTTTCCACTAAACTATTGAAATTTCCAGAGAAAATTCAAATTTTCTACAAAACAGTTGAATCTTTAATCCGAAAATACGAATTTTCAATACATGTTGAGTTTTCGACCAAAAAAGATTTTTTAGCCAATAAAGAAAAAAAATTGTATTCAAAATGTCGAATTTTAAAGCAAGAAGATTATTTTTCTACAAAAAAAGGACGAATTTTTAACAGATTACACAAATTTTTAACCAAATATTTGAATTTTCAAAATAAAAAAGATCAACCTTGAACCAAAAATGGAATTGCTACATTTTCATTTCAAGAAACTAATTTTCAAATGAAAAACCCAATTTTCTAACAAATTATTGAATTTTCGTGCCAAAAAATGTACTTCCTACAATATACTCGAATTTTTAACTCAAAAATATAAGCTTTCAATACAAAAAATAATTTTCAATCAAAAATTGCAATTTTCAGTTTGAAAAAGTGATTTTTTAACAAAGTAGTTTGATTTTCAACCAAAAAGACAGCTTTTCAACAAAATAAATATGTTTTCAACCAAAAAGTTACATTTTTAACCAACTTTCTGCCAAAAAATATAACATTTGAACGAAATTTGAACTTGCAACCAAATAGTTGAATTTCCGACTAAAAAAGATCAATTTTCAAACACAAATGGAATAGTTCAATTGTGAGTTAAAAAAAATTAATTTTCAAAAAAAAAAAGTTTCAACAATAGTTAAATTTTTAAGTAAAGATTTAAAAAAATTGAAAATTGCTCAAGTTAGAACATTTAAAATTACAGTTGATGAGTTTGGAATATTCTATTTTTTAATTAGGTATTTAACTTTGTACATTTCAACTAAAATGTATTAATCTTCTAATACTTATTTTTAAAAAAAATGTATATTTTGTAACTGTTCCAATTTTATATTGGATAATAACTTCTGTCTGCAGTTTTCACATTTTCAACTTGCTTTAAAATGTTCCATCTTCAAATTTGTTTAAGAGTATTTATTTCTAATGGTCTGCACTTGGAATGTGTACCTTATTTATTCATAAATCATTTATTTAAGTGCTATAATTGCTTTAATTATTATTCAATAATGACTACAATTTCAAATATCGTATATTTAAAGAGAAAAGGGGGAAGGTTTTTGAGAATAGGGGGGAAAAGGGGAATTTCAAGAAAAAAGGGGAAACTAAGAAAAACAGGGGAAGACTGTGCACCCTAATATTAATTTCTCTGAACCGAATATTTTTTGTTTGTTTTAAACAGTTTTTATTCTAATTCAGCATCCCTATATCTCATGAGAAAAATTTTATTTGTGCAAAAAATTTAAATTTAAATCACTATTCAGCGTTTGTCTCATCTTAAAATAGTGATTTCGATTTTGCATTTGATAGATTATTACGATGTTTAAACTATTTTTTATTTATATATCAGTTATGTAAATGAATGTTGCGTTTTAAATAAAGTGAGATGATAATGCTGCGGTTCAATTTAAAATAGTTAGAGCTGCTGGTTCACAGAGTTTTTTTAACGATCCACTTTTTTCCGTGCACAGATTGTATTTGTATAGCTTTTTATCTGGTGCCTTTCCAATTATTAAGCGATTATTATAAATTGCACATAAATTGAATAATAATTTACTTGTAATTCATACAAGTTTAAAAGTTATTGACTCCGAATAACTAATTTTAGATTGTTAGTTTAAAATACTTTAAATTTAAAATTGGTTAAGTT
Source organism: Andricus curvator (assembly GCA_932195095.1). Lineage (NCBI taxonomy): Eukaryota > Metazoa > Arthropoda > Insecta > Hymenoptera > Cynipidae > Andricus > Andricus curvator. Next base: position 13,287 of record CAKNYM010052119.1, on the reverse strand, counting down.
TTAATATATATTATTACTTTAATTTTAAAATTGTTTATTGTTTTATTATTACCGATTATGACATATATATTTTTTTGAACTTAATAAAGTTTTAATGCTTGACTTTTAAATGGTCTAATCTCTAATCTGATCTAAAGGGCCGATAAAGCCGATGAAGTCTAAAAAAAATGTAATAGTTAATATTTTAACCGAAAAGATTTTTATTTCAAATCAAAAACAGTTGAATTAAAAAAAAAGATTAAATTTCTACCAAAAAAAATAAACTTTCAATCCAAGGAAGATTTTCCAGACGATAAAGACAAAAACTTCTTTGTACAAAATAGAATAATTTTCAACCAAATAGATGAATTTTCAACTAAAATTATGAATCTTTATACAAAAAAATGAATTTTTAGTACAACTTTTAACGAAGGAGTTGATTTTTCAGCCTAAGAAGATTAATTTTCAACAAAAAATGTAATAGTAGGTATTTTAACGGAAAAAGATTTTAATTTCAAATCAAAAACAGTTAAATTTAACCAAAAAACACAAATTTTCAACAAAATACGTGAATTCTAAACTAAAACAGAATAATTTTCAACCAAACAGTTGCATTTATAAAAAAATGGATTTTCTAACAGAAAGAAAGAATTTTCAACAAAATACATCAATTTCAACCAAATAGTTAAATTTTCAACCAAGAGGATTATTTTTCTAACAAAAAATATGGGTTTTCAACCAAATAGTTGAATATTCAGCTAACAAAGATAAATTTCTCGCAAAAAATGTAATAGTTAAATTTTCAGTGAAAAAAATTTTTTTTGCCAGAAAAACGAATCTTCGAAAGGTTGTTAAATTTTGAACTAAAGAAATCAATTTTTAACTGAAATTATGAATCTTCAACTACTATCAACTACTATCTTCAACTACTTGTGGACCTTGCTACCAAGTTATTGAATTGTCTACCATATTTTTTAATCTTCGAGCCCAAAATAAGAATTTCCTATATAATAGTTGAATTTTTAACCTGAAGATGTGAATTTTCGACAAAATAGTTGAATTTTCAACCAAAGAAAAATTTTTTAGTCAAGAAGGAAGAAATTTTCAATCAAATTGTAGAATTTTCAGGCCAAACATGAACTTTCAACCAAAAGTAGTTGGATTTTCTTATTGGGTTCTAATAATTCAGTTCGGATTAAAATAAAACCCGAAAAAAGGGTAAAATCTATTAAGCCTGCCATAAATAAATAGGAATTTCGACAATTTATAGACTAAAGAATAATAATAATATAATAAACAAAGTTTGTCGGACTATGCAACATTTTAGGCACTGAAGATATTATGAAATTGTGCTATATTGTACTTTAATTGTAACTAAATACTTATTATTATTAACCCATTTAATTTTCTAAAACTAATTTCATTAAGCTTTTACGTTTATTTAATTAACAGAATTTAGAATTTTATATGTAATTTCGTTTCCTAAGTTTATAAAATCTTAGCAAGATTTGAAGAGGGAGGGAGGGGACAGCAAATCTCACGGTATCTTACATAGGTGGAGAGGGGGG
>CAKNYM010052119.1:0-11640 GCA_932195095.1 Andricus curvator | reverse complement strand
CAGAAAAACACCTTGCGTGAATTGTGGATGAACCCTTATTTATTTCTTTATTCATTTATTAATATTCCGTGAATTTATGGTTATTTGTGGATCTCGGGACAGTAAGGGTACGTGGGTTAGCGTTTGCAGATGATAAGGTTGTTATGCCCCTTTGAGGGAAAGGGTGAGAATATATGTAATTTAATATACATAATTTAAATATATTCCGAAATATTGTCTCATATTCCCAAATATTCCCTCCTATTCTTACATATTCCCTCGTATTCCTACCTATTCCCTTATATTCCTACATATTCCCTCATATTCCTACATATTCTCATATTCTTTGCATTCCCAAATATTCTGTATATTCACGAATATTCCTACATATTCTCATATTCTTTGCATTCCCAAATATTCTGTATATTCCCGAATATTCTTTGAGGAATATGTTCGTGGTACTCGAAAAATCAGAGTGGTCGACCACTCGGTTTTGTTTGAAAGTAGAAAAACATCCTTTTTAACAAAAGATTTTTTCATTTGATCACGGTGAAAATCACGAAGCTATAATCGAAAACATTTCAAAGTTTCTCATTTATTCCCAAATTTTTTTCAACTTCAACAACAGTTTCATTAACATTTTTCAAACCTAATAATTTTTTGATGTCAATATTATATTGAAAGTTAGTTACGCAACACTATTTGTACAATGTGGCCGTAGGTCTGGGATCGTCCATAAACTACGTTATCAATTTACAGCTATTTTGCCCCCCCCCCCCAACAAAAAAGGGACAGAGGCGAAATTTTGTTTGGGAACTTAGGAAAGGGGGTCATTTTTCACGAAAAAAGTTTAATAATAGGGAAATAGATTCTTTCAAATAAAATTAAGTAAATATCATATTGAATGCAATATGAAACACTTTAAATTCCTAAGGTTTCAAGTCGAAATATATATTGAATTTTCAACAAAAGAGATTAATTTTCTAACCAAAAAGACAAATTTTGAACAAAATAAATGTTTTTTCAACCAAGTAGTTGAATTAATTACTAAAAAAGATTAATTGTTGAACAAACAGTTAAATTTTTAAGCAAAATAGATGAATTTTCAAACAAAAAGATTAATGTTCTAACAAAAAATATAAATTTTCAACAAAATAAAAAATTTGCAACAAAATTGTTGAAGTTTAGAGCCAAAAGCACGACTTCTCTACAAAACTGTTCAATTTTCAACCCAAAAATATGATTTTTCAACAAAAATGTTAATTTTCTACCAAATTTTTGAATAGTCAACCAAATCAGATTAATTTAGAAACAAACAGTTGAATCTTTAACCAAAAAGGATGAATTTTCAACCACAAAGATTAATTTTTTACCAAAAGACAAACTTTTAATAAAATACATAAATTTCCAACTAGAAAAAAATCAATTTTCAATAAAAAATATAAATTTTTAGCAAAAAATGTAATAATTACATTGTTAGTTAAAAAAATTAATTCTCAACCAAAAAAAAAACAATTTTCAAAAAAGTATTCATATTTTTCACAAAAGAGATGAATTTTCAAATATAATGATGAATCACAAAAAAATTAATTTTCCAAAAGATAGTTCATATCAAAAGATTTATTTTTAACCCGGAAGATTAGTTTTCGAGAACAAACTAGTTCAACTTTCAACCAAGTAGTTCAAATTGAAAATATGTTTTTTTAACAAAAAAGTTAATTTTCTATCATAAAGTTAAATTTTCATAAAAACAGTTTCATTTTTAACCAGATTGTTAAATTTGAACCAAAAGTACGAATTTTCAACAAAATAGTTCATTTTCAACCGAATAATTTAATTTTATACCAAATTGTTAAATCCTCAACTTAACCAGATTAATCAAGACTCAAACGCGTGCATTTTCAACCAAAATTTTTAATCCAAAAAGGTTAATTTTTGACCAAAAAAGACAAATTTTTAATGAAATACATGCATTTGTAACTAGAAAAGATCAATTTTTAACCAGAAATGGAATAGTTACATTTTTAATTTAAAAAGTCGATTCTCAACCAAAAAAGAAACGAATTTTAAGAAAATAGTTATATTTTGAACAAAAGAGATGAATTTTCAACAAACCAATTGAATTTTCGACAAAAAAAGATAACTTGTGAACAAAATAGTTGAATTTTCAACAAAATAATCCGATTTTCAAAAAGATAGTTGAATACAAAAAATTATGAAACAAACAGTTTTATTTACAACAAAATAGCTCAACTTTCAAGCCGAAAAGACGATTTTTTAAAGAAAAATTTTCAATCCGAAAAGATGAATTTTTGTCCAAAAAGACGAATTTTCAACCAAACGGTTTAATATTTGACCAAGGAATATCACTTGTGAACAAAATAGTTGAGTACTTAACAAAATAATTAAATTTTTTTCATAAAATAGTTGGAGTTTTCCAAGTAGTTGTATTTTCAATCTACAAATAGATATTTTCAATCATATAGTTAAATTTTTTACTAAAAAAGATACATTTTTTTAACCAAATGGTGGAATTTTCAATCAATAATGATAAATTTTCAACCAACAAATTTAAAAAAAAATCAAAATAGTTAAATTTTCTACCAAAGAGATGAATTTTCAAATAAAGAAGATGAATTTTCAACAAAAGAGTGAAATCATTTACCAAGAAAGACTTTTCAGTCAAGAGAGAAAAAGAATTGCAACAAAATAATTAAATTTTCAACCAAATAGTAGTTTTCGTAACCAAAATAGATGAATTCTGAACCAAAAACATAATAGCAGACTTTTCAAATAAAAATAATTAACTTTAAACCAAAGGAAAACAAGTTTTCAACAAAGCAGTTAAAAATTTAACCAATTAGTAGAATTTTTAACCAAAATCAATAAATTTTGAACTAAAAATATAAAAGTAGAATTTTAAATTAAAAATAATGAACTGTCCCAAAAAAACGGATTTGCAACAAAATAGTTAAATTTTTGAATTTCCGACCAAGAAAAATGACTTCAACAAAATCGTGGAATTTTCAACAAAGTAATCAAACTTTCAACAAAATAGCTGCATTTGTAATCAAACAGCTGAATTTTTAACCTACAAAAATGAATTTTCAAACAAGAATATTAATTAATTTTCAACAAACAAAAAAAGCATTTTCAACCAGTTGAATGCATTTTCAACAAATAAGATTATTGGATCAACTCAATTAGTTAAAATCTGAATTAAAAAAAAGAAAATGACTATCAAAATAGTTGAATTTTCAACAAAGTAATTAACCTTTCAAAAACATATTTAATTTTTAACCGAATAGCTGAATTTGTAATCTACAAAGATGGATTTTCAACCAAGAAGATAAATTTTCTATCAAAAGAAGAATTTTCAATAAAATGCATACATTTTCAACCAATTAGTTAAATCATTAACAAAAAGGAACAACTAATTTTCAACCCATTGAATTCAACCAAAAATACTAATTTTCAACAAAATACTTGAATTTTCTATGACGTAAGTTAAATTTTCAATCAAAAATAGAATACTTAAATTTTGAGATGAAAAAATTTATTGTTAACAACGTTCAACAAAAAACTATTTTCTAACAGTTAAATTTTCATCCAAAGAAGTGAATCGTAAAAATTATTTTTTTACAAAGTAGTTCAACTTTCAACCAAGTAGTTGAATTTTGAACCAAAAACATGAACCTTTAACCAAAAATTTGAATTTCCAACCAAAAATATGAATTTTCAACAAAAAAGATAATTTTCTACGGAACATTTAAACTTTCTATCCGAAAATATGAATTTTAATAAAAAAGTTAATTCACAACTAAATAGTTGAATTTTCATCCAAACAAGATGAATTCTAAGAAAAACAGATAATTTGCAACCAAACAATCGAATTTTTGATCAAGATTGATGCATTTTTAACCAAGACGATTTAATGACTTTCAAAAGAAAAAGTTAAAAATTTGTCTACAAAAAAAACAATAAATTTGACTGGTTTCATTTTTGACAAATTTCCATTACAATCCGAAGATCGTCTTCGATTTTGAAGGCATCCAAAGTTCATTGATTCAAACTTTCAAATTTAGAAAATTTATTATTAAGTTCAAAATATTTTTGATAAATGGTGCGTTTCGAATTTGGAAATCTTTAAATCAGAGGTTTTTGTTTTTGAAATAAGAAATAGAAAAATGATAAAAAAGTAACAGACAATCTTTCTTTTGGTACCCTTTACAATGTTTATTTTATGAACTTTTAAAAGAAAAGGTTGAAATCAGCATTTTTAAATTCAGATAATTGGAATTTTGGACCTCTTCGAATTTAAAACTCCAAATTTTTAAATGAATAATTATAATAATTCAGGCCATGTAACACTTATCCGATTCCTAACTTACCGACATTTCTTTTGACAAAATCATGTCCACAAGAAATCAGATATCGAGTTGAAAATTCGGGTTTGTAAATAAGAGGCAATAATGGACGTTCATCTGATCTAAAATTTTTATGATTATTTTTTTTTTTTAATATATATTTTTCGTAATTCTAAAAGTTTGGGAGTAGATAAACGTTCCTTACAGCATTTTATTTATATTCCCAATTTTTCAAATCGATATCTCATTTCATGTAGACAGGAGGATGACGAAAAACACGTCGGTAAGGTAGGATTCTGGCCACGTGACCGGATTCCTACCTTACCGACACTTTCTTTAATTCCTAACTTATTTTCACACGAATAGCCACATCGAGTTGAAAATTTGGGATAATGAGTAAGAAGCACTGAGAAAGGTGGGTCTGGTCCCAAATTTTGATAAACATGAAAAAGCAAAAAAAATCTTCTTATTCAGTATCCCAAATGTTCAACTCGATGTGGCGCTTCGTGTGAAAATAAGTTAGGAAATACAAAAAATTGCCGGTAAGCTAGGAATCTGGTCACGTGGCCCACTCATCACATGGCTTAATTTCCAAATCTTTCAACTCTATATCTCATTTCGTGTGCAAAATGTCGGTAAGATAGGAATCGGACAAGGGATACAATGTTACATTACCATAAGGCCATGTAATACTTATCTGATTCCTACTTTACCGACATTTTCTTGCGAAATAACTTTCTTCTACACGAATTGAGATATCAAGTTGAAAATTAGGGGTAATCAATTAAAAGGCACTAAGAAATGTGTACGGTCCTAATTTTCTGAAACTAGAAACAAAATTCAATTTTCGTAAATTTTCGAAATTTTGTTTGTATTTCGAGAAATCGAATACCATACAAACGTTCCTAGGTGCCTTTCAATTATTCCAACTTGATATCCCAATTCGTGTGGATGTGAGTTATTGCAAGAAAATGTCGGTAAGGTAGGAATCGGGGAAGTATCACATGGCCTTAATATTAATAAAAAAATTTTAATTGACAAATAATTAAATAAAATATGAATCTGCATAATGAATTTCTCTCTAAAATCTAGAGCAGTCGAGATATTAATACATTGGCTAATATTAATCGTAAGATCGTAAGGAATGTGTTTAACATACATTTTCCTGGACCACAGTCGTATAAAACTATTTCAATTTCGCTGAGAAGATCTCAGCTAACGGTGATTTAGACACCGAGCTACTGCTTTTAGTAAAAAGAGACAAACTTATAACGACACGCTTTTATCCAATCTTTTTAGTCCATCTTCAATTTTATCAATTTTAAGGCCATGTAACACTTACCTGATTCCTAACTTACCGACATTTTTTTGCAATAACTAAAGCATCCACAACAAATGCGATATTGAGTTTAGTGTCTTTCACTTAATTTTCAAAGTTTTATAAACTAGATGGCTCTTATCGTGTGGACCTCGGTGTGGATGTTAATTGTTGTGAGAAAATTGTCGGTAAGGCAGGAATCGGTTTAGTATTACATAGCTTTAAGATCTTGAAAGTTCTCGCGATAAAATATGAGAATTGAGACTTCAATGAATCAGTTGAATTCCTAACGATTAAAAACGAAAAATAGAAGATTAATCATATTTTTATATTGTAAGACCATCCACTACGTATTCGATTCCTACCTTACCGACGTTTTTGTTTTGACTTATTTATGTCTGCACGAACAATATTTGCATTTGTGATATCGAGTTGAAAATTAAGGCCATGTGATGAGTGGGTCACGTGGCCCGTCACGTGATTCCTACCTTACCGGCACTTTTTTTATTTCCTCACTTATTTCCACACGAAACGCCACATCAAGTTGAAAATTTGTGATAAGAAATGAGAAGCACTAAGAAAGGTGGGTATCGTCCTGAATTTTTATAATTATGAAAAAAGTTTTTTATGTAAATAATTTTTTTTTGCTTTTTTCATGATTATTAGAATTTAGGAACAGACCCAACTTTCTTAGTGCTTCTTATTTATTATCCCAAATTTTCAACTTAATGTGGCTATTCGTGTGAAAATAAGTTAGGAAATAAAAACAGTGTCGGTAAGGTAGGAATCCGGTCACGTGACCCACTCGTCACATGGCCTTAAGGAAATGAAAGAAAGGCACTAAGGAAGGTTCAGTTTTCTAATTATAAAAATAAAACTCTTTCAAATTCTTTAAAAGTTTTCACGTTTTAAGACCACATAAACGTTTCTTAGTATCTTTGATTTAATTTCGCAAACTTTCAACTGGATATCTCATTTCAGGTGGAAATGAGTTTTACGATGAAAATGTCGGTATGGTAGGAATCAGATAAGCCTTAAATAACTTTAAGGGCATGTCAAACGTTACGTGATTCCTACCTTAACGACATTTTTTTACAACTATATTCCACACGAAATGAGATCCTGAGTTCAAACTTTACGAGATTAAATAAAAAACACTGAGGACAGTTTGTATGGTCCCATATTTTTAGAATTAGAAAAAAATTTATTATCGAGAAACGTTTTTTTTGTCGTTCTAAAAATTTGGGAGCATTAAAACGTTCCTTAGCGTATTTTATTTTACACTGAAAATCGGTGTTTTTAGTAAAAATCATGACATTGCAAAAAGTATTCAACATTTTTGTAACGGGTTTTACCGGAAATATCGATATAGATTCCAAAGATTTTGTACAATTTTTGAAAAAATGAAGGTTATTCTAACATTTTTCACGGGAAAACAGTTATTATTTTGAATCAAAAACATTTGGTTTAGAAGAATATTCTCAATCCTAAACAATGTTTTGTTAAATCATGTTAATGTTTTTCGTCAAATTTTTTATTTCTCACGAAAAATTCCATTAGATTTTCGACATTATAATTATTAAACAGATTAATCAAAAGTAATGAAGAAAAATCAAGTACTTTTGGTTAAAAAGTTCACTATTATATTTTTGGTTTAGAATTCTCCTCGTTTGGTTTAAAATTGTAGTATTTGGTTGCAAATTTTATTATTTTAAAAGGAATCTGTATTATCATTAGAGAATAATAGACATTTTTAACGTCTTTGCAGACTAGAAGGAGCTACGAATTAAAAATTATTTTAATTAATTTTTTTCTGAATAAAAAGATCTTCTCCTTTCGCTCCGCTGGGATACGAACCACAGAACTTCTGATTTCCGGTCAGGTGCTTTTCCCATTAAGCTACTAGAGAGATAGAGAGAAGAAACTTTATTTCAGAAAATTTAGGCATTATTATGCTAGATGTTACAAATCAAATTTTTAAAGGAATCTGTCTTTGCAGACTAGATGTAGCTATGAATTAAAAATTATTTTAATTAATTTTTAATTCATAGTTTCGTCTAGTCTGCAAAAACGTTAAAAATTTTTGTTATTCTCTAATGATAATACAGATTCCTTTAAAAATTTCATTTGTAACAGCTAGCATAATAATGGGTAAATTTTCTGAAATAAATCTCTCTAGTAGCTTAATGGGAAAAGCACCTGACCGGAAATCCGAAGTTCTGTGGGTCGTATCCCAGCGGAGCGGAAGGAGAAGATCTTTTTTTCAGAAAAAAATTAATTAAGAAAATTTTATTATTTTGTTGAAAATGCAACTATTTTGTTAAAAAGTAATCTTTTTCGATTGGAAATTCAGCTACTTGGATGAAAGTTGAACTATTATTATTATTATTATACCATTAAGCCATTTCCCTTTCGGGGTAGGCGTGACTTGCTCGGTTGGAGAATAGTAGTGTGTATATGGGTATATAGGTATAAGGTAGGTAGGAAAATAGGTATGAGGTGGATAGGTATATAAGTGTTAGGTATATATATTTTAGATTGATCTGGAATTCTCGTGTTATTTATTTAAATGACACGTTTACTCCGCAACACTGCTCCGACCCAGGTTGCTGATCAATCTCTCTAGCGATCACCCCAAGTGAAGAGCCTCACAAAATTGTTATGTATGGTTCTCCACTTGGGCCCATTAGTATCCAAGATCTTTGTTTCAGGCGTCATTCATTCTACTGTCACTCTGTTTACAAACTATTTGTCGCCACACTTTTCTGTCCTGGCATACTACTCTAGCTTCCTTCACGTCCATGCATTTTTTCATGCAAGCTCTTGTGTTCCTATGGCTTCTTATGTCTCTACGGATTAATGTCTCATTTACAGATTCTAACCATTCTTTTGGCGGTCTACCTCTGGGCATTATGCCATTTACTTTACCTTTATACACTTGTTTGGTCAGTCGTTCATCTTTCATTCTTTCAAGATGTCCGAACCATCTTAACTGATTTCTTTCCCATGTGTCAATTATTGTCTCTTTTGCACCACATTCTTTGAGGATTGTCTCGTTTCGGACTTTGTCCATTAGTGTTTTCCCGCATATTATGCGCAGAGGTTTCATGCCGATCGCGTTAATTTTACTCCTGTCCTTTTCTTGACAGGTCCATGTCTCGCTACCGTATAGTACAGTCGGTACGAATATAGAATTGTGTATGGCCATTTTAGCTTTTTTTGATATGTTTTTATTTGTTAGGATGGACCCTGCTCTACCGATAACCTGTTTACCCTTATTTATGCGCCTATCTAACTCCCCATCTATTTTTCCGTCGCTAGTGAATAGACTACCTAGATATACGTACTTGTCAACTTGTTCTAATCTCTCATCATTTAGGACAATGTTGCACATTGTTTTCTCACTCTTTCCCTCAAACACCATGATTTTTGTTTTATTTACGTTAATTTTGAGTCCCATGTCCTTCATGCTTGTATGAAGTTTATTCAACATTCTTTGCAAGTCCTCGACTGATTCTGCCATAACAATCTTGTCATCTGCGAAAGCTAACCCACGTACCTTAACTGTTTGGAGATCTACACCTTCTTCGTCGAAGAGTGCAGTTCTTAGACACTTATCCATGAATATGATAAATAGCCACGAGGACATAACGCATCCTTGTTTCACGCCTTGCGTAATATCGAACCAGTCACTCAGTTTCCCGTTTACCCTTACGCTCGCTTTACTGCCTGTATATATTGTTTTTATTGCTTGCAGGAGCCCTCCATTTACTCCGTATTCTTTAAGAACTTCCCAAAGTTTACTTCTATTTACCGTGTCAAATGCTTTTTCTAGGTCAATAAATGCACAGAAAACTTTCTTTCCTACTCTCAAGCTTTTTTCTGTGATCTGTCTTAGGCTAAATATCTGATCTGTACATGATCTTCCTGGCATAAATCCACTTTGGACTTCCCATATTTTTTTCTTCTGTGATTTCCATTACCCTACGAATAAGTATTTTTGAGTATATTTTACTTACGGTACTTAGTAGGCTGATACCTCTGTAATTACTGCAGTTGTTTTTATCTCCCTTTCTTTTGTATATTGGTACGATAATCGCTTTTTTCCAATCGTCTGGGACTTTCCCCGTCTCGATACATAAATTTATTAATTCGCACAACCTGTGAGGTATGTACTCGCCACCGTATTTGAGCATTTCAGCACTAATACTGTCTATGCCAGCAGCCTTACCGTTTTTTTAAGTTCTTAATTATGTCTCGGACCTCAGTGACACAGACTTTTTCAATTGGGTTTTCTAATGCATTATGTTCTATGTCGCAGTTTTGTTGTCCTATATCTTCACCTCCTAATAGTTCTTTAAAAGAGTCTTTTAAAGCGTCTACTATCCCGTCTATATCATATAGCATTTCACCTTTGCTGTTTCTCATGCTAACAAACTCTGTACTTTTACTTTCCTTCAACTGTTTATATAGTAGTTTCATTATTCCTCCAAAGCCGTTTCGTATTTTGTTCTCTTCTTCTGTTCTGATTTTTTCTTTACTCTCCTTGACTAGTCGTTTCATTTTCCTCTTTTTGTCTTTGTAATCATTTTTGAGTCTATTTCTCTCCTCATCGCTAAGACCTGTCATGTTTAATGTTTTCTTGTGCGCTTTTTTCTTTTCTCGCTGGGCTGCTTGAATTTCATCATTCCACCATGCATCACCAGACTTTCTTCCTACCACTGCCGTACCACACACTTCAATTGCAGTTTTAACAATGCTATCCCGTAATAAAGCCCACGCGCCCTCTATATCTTTAATGCTCGTAAGCGCTTCCCAAGTTGCCCTATCTATGCGTTCGCTTAACTTATTTTGAAACTCTATTCGCACTTCCGGTTTCTGTAAATTTTCAATCTTTATTCGAGTTTGTTTCGTTTTTTCTGTTCTCTTTCTTTTCCATCCCCGGCCTAAGTTTATTTTAGAGATTAAAAGATAATGATCAGTATTGCATTCGGATCCCCTCATGACTCTTGTATCTACAACTAGTTCTCTTAGTCTTTCATCCGCAATAACGAAGTCAATTACACTGCGGTTATTTCCTTTACACCAAGTGTACGTGTGGATCATTTTATGTCGAAACCAAGTATTGGTAATAAATAGGCCCTTTTCTAGGCATAAGCTAACTAATTTTTCCCCGTTATAATTTTTTCTTGGATCCCCAAATTTACCTAGTACCCTTTCTGTATCTGTATCCTGACGTTGAACGCCGACCCATCCGTTCATATCTCCTAGCAGAATTATTCTTTCACCTGGATCGCAAGTACTTATTGTGTCATTTAAAGTGTCCCAGAAAGCGTCTTTGACTTCTCGCGGCTCACTGTCAACTGGGGCGTAGCACGCTATGATAAATAACCTTCTGATTCCTACCTTCATTCTAGCCCACAACAATCTGGGAGATACAAAATCATGATCTTTGAGATGCTGTCTTGCTTTTTTATTCATAATTAAACCGATCCCTTGACTACGATTTGATTCACTACCTACTCCTGACCATATTTCAAAACCGCCTTTCAACACCCCATTTTCTATGTTTCTACTTTCGCAACCCTTTTTCTTCGTCTCAGGTACACATAAGATATCTAGTTTCCTTGCATGCATAGTTTCTCGTAGTTCTCTTATTTTAAGGTCATTCACTCCTCTAGCATTCCAGACACCCAGTCTCCATTCATCGCCTGAAATTCGACCTTTACGTTTACCGTGTGTATGCATTTTGTCGATCCAAGTTTCAGTCCATTCCGAGGCTACTTTATTGTTTGTATTATTCATGTTTAGATTGTACACCCAACTAACACCTTTATGTGCGAAATTTGTTTTGCGAGCCGAAATCATGTCCAAGTTAAGTGATTATTTGTCGTACGGTGGATAGTCTATCTGTAACGTCAGTCCCACCAATACTTCTGTTACTGTGTGTGTGTGTGTGTGTGGGGGGGGGGGGGG
>CAKNYM010052118.1:352680-396928 GCA_932195095.1 Andricus curvator | reverse complement strand
CAGGCTTACGACCCTGAGGCCCCGGCCTTCTACCGGGAGGGTGAGTGGTCACTGCTCGCCATCAGGCACGGCCGCGCCGGAACTAAGGACCCACGTCAGCGTCGTCCGTGGGAACCGCGGACGGAACCCCTGACTTTACGGGTGCCAGAGTTCGCGAGAGGACCTCGTTATACATTCGCACCACTGGAGGTGGTTAACCGAGGCCGTACCGCCGTGGTTGATTGCCGCGATCCAGACGCGACACCGCGACCACCACGGGTACCACCAAAGGAGGTGGTACCGACGCCGCCGGCACTGTGTGTCCCACCGACGGAGAAGCTCCCAGCACCGGCGAGTTTCATAACCTTCAAGGTCCCTGGCACCCCCAGGTCACCTAACGCCGCACCGGAACCGATCGGTTCTCCAGCTCGCCCTGACAGTACCTCATCTCTGCCAGGTACTCCCCAGGGCCGATCGACGCCGATACCCAGGAATAACGAAGGAACCCCGGATCCCGAGATCCTGCTTATCAACGCCGAGAGAACCCCGGAACTGTTCTCTCCATCCTTGCTCGGATCGCCACCCTTGATCAATCATCGCCAGGTTCCCGACGCTTCCCGTCAGAACCTTTTAGCCCGCTGCACGGGCTAATGTATTGAAACCTAATTGTAATAATAATTGACGGTCCGCCAGGGCAAAAAATTAGTGTACGGCGACCTATAACACAACACAACCACAAGTCGGTGCACTCACCGCACAGTTGCTGCAGCACTGTTCTCCCGTCCCGCATGGACGGGCTCATGGCTTGGAAAAAGCTCGTGAAGGGTGAGATACAGAAGGTGTATCTCCCGCCGCCCACTAGCCAGAAGGACGTCCCACGGGATATGCGAGCGTTCGACGCCTGGCTTGCGGAACGCGCTCGGGAACGCGCTGCCTCCCAAACACAGAGGCCCGCGTGAGACGTTCTCTCTCGCTCTTTCCCCTCTCACACGAGGGACGGCAATCGCCGAGTAAGGTAAAGTTGTTCGCAACTCACTCCCCCCCCCCCGTTCTCTTTACTACGCACTGGGATCTACCCCCCCACACAGGCTCAATACCTGGGGTAGAGAACATAATCAGCGGTTCTAACACTTTTTGAGAAATGAAACTACATTATTTTTACAAGAAACAGAGAATGAAACTCCCAACAGTAAGTATATCTACAAGGTACCTTGTAAGCTAGCGGGTTTACTTGAGCTTCAAGGGCGTGATTTTCTCATACCTTGTGGACTCGAATGAATTCCAACTCACTAAAACTCAGAGGAAAATTGCAAGAATCGTTGATTTTCTTATATGCGGTAGTAAAAAAATGGATTCTTTGTTCTCATTTAGGAAAGCTCTTAGACATAAGCTCAGCTCAGAGACCGACAAGAAACTGAGGCCTGGTAAGAACAAAGTCATCGTTCTCATGTCAAACCAGGCCCTGGAAGGGGCCTTTGTAGAACTCATGATCACATATTAGGAGTGAAGAGAGGTCAACAGGCATGGTCAACGGTAACGAAAAACAAAATATCTCGGTTTTAAGAACCATCCGTCGTTCATTTGAAATTAATCATAACTTACTAATTAAACAAATTGTTTCTTTTTATAATTTTGTAATTATTGTGTTTCCAATGGGTTTTATTTTTGAATTTTCCACATTGAATGATCTACCTTTCAGTTCAGTTTCGAAGGTACTTCAGATTAAAAATGTTTTGATTCTGAGATCTTGAATCCCAAAACTTGAATGATCGGGGAAAATGTTTGAACAGTAGAAAACGAAAAATAGATCAAAATGCTTTTCTGAGACTTAATTGGTCACTTTGATTTACGGAATTGTCATTTTTTAAAGTGAATTTGTGTGAAATCTTTTTCAATTAAATTTTTGCCTTATAGAAAAATGGATAGTATCGGGCCACTACCGCTAACCTTTCAAAGTCAAGGCTGATTTTTAATAGGTTACCTGGGTAATAGTCCGATACTATGAGTCGGTAAAGTATTTCAAACTGTACATCATTGACAATACCATTAAATTTGCAAGAAAAATTAGAAAACATGTAAAATACAGAAATAATTTTTTTTCTATTTCCTAAATGGAATGTCGTCTCGATAATATAAAATTTAAATAATACTAGAAATTATGTATGCAATAAAAAAATGTTGAACATTGTTCATTTGTAGCACATGTGTTATTTTATCATATTTTGTTTTTGTTTTGTCTTCTCGTTATCATTGTTGCCTTTATAACGTATGAGGAAAATTGAGTCTTTCGAAACATGATTCTTTTTCCTCGTCGTCGAAAATCGAAACTTTAACTGCGCAGTAGACGGAATTTGGTATATAAAAGACCAACGACAATCCAAAAGATATCAATTTGCAAATCGAGAAGTACACTGCGCCTTTCAATTTTTGCACATTAACTTTCCTGTTTCTGGCTCTCCTTTCGGGATTAGTCGCCCGCACTAAATCACATAAACTCCTCCCTCATGGACTGAGCTAAGTGGGACTTTTCTGGTAATTTTGCTCTAAGAAAGTCCTGCTCAAAATTTACAAAAATTAAGCAGGACTTTATCGATATTTTTGTGCTAAAAAAGTCCCATCGGCACTTATAAAAATTAAAAAAAAATTAAAAATAAAGTATTTCTAGTATTTTTGTCACTATTTAGATTTTAAAAAAAATTTAAGAAAAGTTGGCACTTGAGTACTGAGTTTAATGATTGAATTGAATTAATTATTGACCAAGTTATTCCATTTTCAGATTTTCAAATGAACATTTTTTTCTATCTCTTATAATAATTAATACAATTAATAAAGATTTTGAACTGATACAAGTATACACTTCAAAAGACATATAACTATACGTATATATCATAGAAAATAAGTATAAATGCATGTCAATTATGCTTAGTCACATAGTTTTTATATATATGTATAGTCCGAAAAAATACATAGTAGATAATAGATTATGCACTGTATACCATAAAAATATTGGGTCTTCGTAACACTCATCTTTCTTTATGTATTAGCATATAAATATATCGTTTTTTTCAATTTCACTGTTGATTTTGAAACCGCACAACTGGTTGAAATAGTTGAAATATGCAGAAAAACGTTGTTATTTTGCGGTTGACCTTACTAACGCCTCTGGCACCTTTTCGCTGTAATTCGAAAGAAAAGCAACATTTAAAATGGGTTTTTATTTATTTTTTTTAATTTGTGATGCATAATTTTATTCCAAAAATGAATGTTTATAAATATCATCTATATAAATTTGCTTTAATAATTACAATTTACATTTTTATTATAATTATACCATAAGCCAAAACACATTCGAGGAAATACTCCAAGCGGTAGAGTGAAGATATTGAAAATTTGTCTTTAATTGTTACAAAGGCATCAAATTTAGTGTGGAGGTTCCTTTGAAAAATGATAAAAATAACCAGGATGGCATTGATTTTTGAAAAAAATTAAAATATCTTCTTTTTTCTAAAAATACGCTATCAAAATGAAGACAATTACATGCGATTTACACTCTTTTCCCACTATTTTGTGCAAAATCGCATTCCATTTCTTGGTTGAAGATTCATCATTTTAATTACGAATTCATCTTTTTGGTTAAAAATTTTTCTTCCTGTTGTTAAGAACTTAACTTTTCCCTTTTCAGTTGAAAATTCATGTATTTTATGGAAAACTTGACTTTTTTGCTAGAAAATAAATCTTCTTGATTAAAAGATCAACCAGTTAGTTGAAAGTTCAAATGCTCTGTTGAAAATTTATTTTATTAGTTCAAGATCCATCTCTTTGGCTGAAAATTCAACTATTTTGTTTGAATTATATATGTAATTTTTTTTTCTTCTAACATTCATATTTTTCATATAAATTTCATCCTCTTGGATTGAAAATTCTACTGTCTTCTGAAAACTTCAACTTTTCAGCTTGAAGATTCAACAATTTCGTTAAAAATGCAATTTTTGGTGTGAAAATTCGTCTTTGTATGTCTTTGTACTTACCATTCTTTATAATACCTGAACACCTCAAGCTGACACAGCATTCTTTATCATTTTTGCACCTTTGGTTCGGCCCAAGACAACCATTGACGGCTACTCCCGAAAGAAAAGCCACACACAGCAAAATTATAAATGAAAATACTGAAAGACGCATTGTATTCCTCGAATTGTAACTAATATCTTGGGGATATTCCCTGGTCTTTTATATGCCAAATACAGGAAATAAAAGGATACAATTTTCCGTGTAAACAAGAAAGGAAACAAGGATAAAGAGAGGGAAAAAATTGATCAAATACACCATGAGCTATAAATGACTAATGTTAAAAAATTTTCTTATCTCACAAGGAAAAAATAATATAAGATTTCTATTGATATCACCAGATTCCCAAGCGAAAAATGTATACATAGTGAGAAATATTATCTATAATTTTCATTTGCTTCATACATTTTTTGTATGAAACAAATGAAAATTATACCTAATATTCCCCAGTATTTATAACTTTTCCGCCTGCTTACTTCATTTATTAACAAAACATAACTAAAACTAAGAATAATTGAGCCGTTCTCTAGAAAAACCACCTAAGACGACTTAACTTTGGCACAAAGTTTCGGAAGAAACTTTTCAAAATATCTCTTGAGAAACCAAAAAGAATATGTTAGGGGTTTTTGAATGTTTGCATAATATACAACATGAATTTTTTGATTTGTTAAAACAAATTTTGAAACGTTTCATTGGCAATTTCGGACCTAAAGCTGCGTTGAATCAGGTATTTATTCTAGAGAATAGCTCAATTGTATTTTTAGATCCTTTAGGACCTTTCGGGTCAAAATCTTGACAATTATTGCGATTAATAAATTTTACAAACCATAATTCTATAAATGTACATCTCGAAAATTTTAAAAGAGTTTCTCACTAGTTAATTCCCCCTTGATTGTAATTACATTACATTTTTTTGACGCTAAATGTCCCGAGTAAAAATATTTTTACATAATTTGTTTACAAATAATACCGGGAAAAATTCTATCATCAGGTACCACTTTGTCGATAGAAGTAAGTACTTTTGAGGCCGAAATATCCCAGAAATCTTTAGATCCGATATTTGAAAAATCAAAAGGGGACATTTTCACAAAAGTTGAAATCAAAATTGATTTTTTTCTATACTATATTTCCAAAACATGTCATCTCATCTCCAATACCTCGAGGTTTCATTAAAAAACAATTATCTATTCCAGAACATCTTCGACCTCTTATAATAATTACGTATATTATAGAAAATATAACTGCATATCAATTATGTTTGATCACATATTTTATTTTTTTATATATTGCCCAAAATAATACATTGTAGATAATTTGAGTAAGCATTGCATATCAAAAAAAAAAATTGGGTCTTCATAGCATTCATATTTTCTTATGTACTTGAAGATGAAGATAAATTTTCTTCAATATCACGGTTGGTGTTGAAACCGCACAAATTTCATCAAATGGTTGAAATATCCAGAAAATATGATGCTATTTTGTGACTGATCTTAGTAGACCTTCCTGCACCTTCTCCCTGTAATTCGAAAGAATAGCAAAATTTAAAATGTTATTATATTATTTTTTAGGTTTGAGATGCATAATTTAATTTATAAATAAGTGGTAATATATATCACAAATATTATTATTATTATAACAATTAGCGAAATCCCTTTGGAGGTAATAGCCCAAGCGATACACTGAAGATATTGAAAATTTACATTTAATTTTAACAAAAACAATTCTTAAAATGAAAAAATTCTCATTTTTTTTAATGCACGATGTAATAAAAAAGTTGAAATAATAAATTCATTATCATAAAAAATCGTAATTTTATTTTTGTCTTTCTCACGTGATAATTGTATACACACAAGGCTGAAATACTGTCACTAAGTTACGGAAAAACATCGTGTAAATGAACTTGTAATAAAAATGTTTTGAAAAAATAAACTGACGGTAGAACTATTTTCGCGAGACTAACTATTAGAGGATGATTAGATAATGTGAAATCACACATGAAAAATATAAGGTAAACGTCCCAGTAATCGCGGCGGTCCCAGTAATCGCCAGTTTTGAAGTGTAAACGCCAGAAGTAAGTATTTTCCGCATTAAAATACATTCCTAAAATATTTTTGAGTAAGTTTGAACAGTGCTTGTTGTGGAAACCAAATTAGTTTTTTTGTAAAAATAGTGCACATGGGTAAAAAAAATTGATTTGTATTGCCGGTGGCCATTAATCACGAAACGTGGAAAATAGCTTAACATTTAGGTTAGGAAAGACGTTTCTTTGCTTAAGCTTTTAATATGTCAAGAAATTATTTGATCGGGACGAAAATTATTTCTTTCTAATGAAAGATCATTTTTGTTTCATAAAATTAAGCAAAGTCTTCATTTAGTACCTTCTCGTTCGAGAAATAACCTTGCGCGATTATAGAGACATTTCAAAGGCATAGTTGCTCGAGTATTCGCGGCCAGTCGGGAAGACTAGGACGAATCTGTCAAAATTTTATTTCCATATTTCATTACAAATAATGATTTAATTAATTTAAAAAAGGCGTGACATGAAATCGGAGAACTGATTTGTTACTGCGTGAAAAGTAATCGTAATATAAATTAGTGCCTGAAACTGGAAAAAGGTGATGTAAAATATTGTCATGACTTTAGTGATTTCATTATCAATTTGTTAGTTTATTAGAATTTTTCAGTGAAGTTAATATTTATTGAGTAGTTTTTCATTAGCTAACATTAATCTATACTGCATAATATAAAGACAAATGTGTAACAGATATATAATTATTGATAGTTTTAATGTTTTGACAACGTAAACAGAACATAACCTCCAAATACACATGATTTTTTTAGTCACTGCAATTTATCAAATTTCGTCATTGTGTTTATAATTTATGTTGCAAAAAAGTTAATTATACAAATTACTAGTGTGTAAATTTTTGTATCCCATGTAATTATGTTGTACTTAGCCATTTTATAGAACAAAGTTAGGTTATATGACTTTATACAACTCAATATTATATATTTCGAACATTATTTTAAAAAGGAAAATGTTAATAATTTTTAATTATAATATTCAGTATTATAAAAGAATTTCAGCATTGTAGCTATCACTTATCGTGATAAAAATTCGAATAAATATTTATTTCGATTTATTTTTGAGACCACTTTATTTCTTATAAATAAAATATTAATTTTATTTGAAAATATTTTTAATTGAAATAAAAACTAAAAATTTTGAAAGAAAATTCATGTTTATCATGATTATTATAATGTCCATCAGACGTATTCGAACTATCAGAAGATTCGATTTTGAGGTTATGTTTCGGCGGATTTCATCTCGGAGGTGTCAATCTCTCAATCAATATAAAACTAACAATATATCTTTCATTTCATTAAAGTATACTTAAAATACAAAAATACACTTGAAATACACGTCCAAATCACTGAAAACTGATTTCAAGAAAACTTAACCTTTTTCGCGAAGACTGGGACAACGACTAGCGATTACTAGTACATGGCAGATTTGGAAATGGCGATGACTGGAAAATCAGTGCTTTTTGACTTTTAATTGTTTATCAATAAGAAGTATACCATTATACCATTAAGCCATTTCCCTTTCGGGGTAGGCGTGACACTACCCGATTCGGGTAGTGTTTCTAGGTTGATAACTTGTAGTAAATAACTACAAGTGTGGGCTCACCACACCCACGATGTGCCAACAGCACTCAGTTTTCTCGAATGGTCACCCATCCAAGTGCTAACCGCGCCCAACGCTGCTTAACTTCAGTGATCTGACGAGAACTGGTTTTTTAAGCGTGGTATGGCTGTTATTATTATTATTATTATTATTATTACTATTATTTAATATTAAATATAATGTAAAACCAATTTTTATAATATTCTAGGATGTTTAATGCTTCAATCAGTACCAATCATTTTTTAACTAATCCTTCCAAAACAATTTTCTAAATATTTGAAGGCAATGAAATCTCTTATGGTGGCGATTACTGGGACGTTTACCTTAAATGTGAATAAAAATTTTATGAAAGGCTTAAAAAAATGATAATTAGTGATTTTATATCACAAATAAAGCATCTAAGTACAGACTTCATACTCTTCACCCTATACCCTCTTTACCCCTTTTTTAAAAAATTCCTCTTTTTCCCTTTTTTTTGAAAAATTTTCCATTTTTCTCGTTTTTTCTCTCAAATGTGAACTGAATTAATAGAACCCAATGAAAACCCCAATTATTTTTCGTTGAAAGTTCATTCTTTTTATTGAAAAGTCACTTATATTTTTTGTATGTAATTCATCTAATTTATTTGAAAATTCTAATATTTAGTTGAATAGTGAACTATTTTGTTAAAAATTAGTTTTTTTTAAGTTTTTTCTTTTTAATTAAAATGTAACTATTTCATTTTTGGATGAAAATTGATCGCTTTGAGCTAAAAATTCAACTATTTTTTGTTTGAAGAAAATTCTAATTGGAAATACATCTTTTCGGTTAGAAATTCATATTCTCGGGTAGAAAATTCATCTATTTCCTACAGAAGTTACCTTCTTGGTTTAAAAATTCATCTCTTTTTGTAGAAATTTTTTATTTTTTGGTTAAACATGCATCTCTTTGGTTAACAATGATTTGTTTTGGTTAAGGATTCAACTATTTTGTTAAAAATTCGTCTTTTTTGGATGAATTCAACTGTTTTTTGTTTAAAATAAAAATATATATTTTTTAAATCCCAACTATTAAATTTTTCGTTGACGAATTTTTTTTTTTGTGTTAAATTCAACTCGGTAAGATTAGAATTTCTTCGTTAAAAATTAATTTTGTTCGAAAATTTCATTGTTTGCTCCTGAATTCAACTGTTCGGCCTGAATGTGATCATTTTGTTTGCTGAACATTTAATTATTAGGTTGAAAAATCCAATTGAATGTAAATAATTTTAACTCAATTTCTTGAAAGAAATCTTCTCACTTAACACTTTTGAAAGAAGAATGCATTAAATATTAGAAATGTTAGAAATACATTAAAAATTTTAGATTGTTTCTTTTCCTATTTGGAAAATCTAATAATCTAACTGAATTGGTTCAAAATCACCCATAAAGCACTACGATCTATTTTCCTTAATATTCATAATTTATATATTTTCAGCGTTTAACAAGTTTTTACATTTATACATGATATATGTTAGAATATTTTTCTAAAAAATGTCATCCCGGTACTTATCTAAGAGTAAGGTTGCCATATAGGATGTACATATTTTTTGAATTTAAAAAATCACCCAGATACTTATCAAAAATAAGTTGGGATACCCTCGTTGCCTATAAAAAAAGTTTTTTTTTTAGAAAGATGCCATATATAAAATATGTGCATAATTGTTCTTATGTGCCAATGAGTACCTTTGTAATAATGTTATGCTGAATTTGTTCTTAAAAATTTTTTACTTATGTCTTTTTATTTTCATAACATTTTTATAGTTTGGGTTTTCCTTAGGTCTCTAAAATTACTTGTAACATATTTATAGTTCTTTTTTTCAAATAAGGGTATGCTAAAATAGCATCTGCGCCAACTTACCACCACCTTTCTTCCAAATACACTTGAGGTGGTCACAGCATCGAGTTTTAATGTTGCACGTTTTGTTAAGTCCACGGCAGCGTGGAGGTTTACCGTCGGCGACTACTCCCGAAAGGAGAGCCAGACACAGGAGAGTTAAAAATGCAAATATTGAAAGGCGCATTGTACTTCACGATTTGCAACTGATATCGTTTGGATATTCCTTGGTCTTTTATATACCATATACCATGAAAGAATCGTGTTTCGGAGGACAAAATTTTCCGCCTACATAATAACGAAAACAAGGATATAGGAACGAAAAAAACAAAATTGATCAAATAACACGTGTGCAACAAATGACTAATGTCTAAAAAAGGTTTTATCTCACACGGAAATGAATAATATAAGATATATATTGATACCAGCAGATTCCGAAGCGGAAAACTTATACATATTGTTTCCTACTATGTATAACTTTTTCGTCTGGGTCACTACATTCACTGACAAAACATCACTAAAATGAAGAAAAATTGAGCCGTTCTCTAGAAAAACCACCTAATTCGAGTTAGATCTTTTTAGAAACCATAAAGGAAATCTTAGATATTTTTAAGGGTTTGCAGAATATAACTTTTTTTTTTTAATTTGTAAAAACGCATTTTGAAACGTTCCTTTGGCAAATTTCGTGCCAAAACCTAAGTAGATGCATGTGGTTTTCCTAGAGAACTGCTGAATTGTATTTTATCCCCTTTCAGACATGGATATTCCGTTTTCTTATATTTATGAAAATTTTGTGTATAAATTTTGTAACCTTTGGGCTGAAGCTTCAAATAATCGCGAAAAATAAATTGTCCAAACTGAAAAAGGCGATCATAGTTCCAATATACAAAAGGAAAGGGGGATAAAAGCTACTGCACTAATTACACAAGGAATAGCGTAATGAAAATAGTAGAAGAAAAGATCTGGTAATCCAATGTGGATCTATGCCGAAAAGATCTTGTGCGGATCAGATATTTAGCTTGAGACAAATCATTTCAAAAAGTTTGAGGGTAAACAAAAAAGTTTTCTGAGCATTCATTGATCTGAAAAAAGCGTTTGATAAGGTGAAATAGAATTAACTTTGGAAAGTCCTAAAAGAGTACGAATTCAATGGAAGGCTCCTGAAAGCAATAAAAACAATATATGCAGGTAGCAAAGCGAGTGTAAGGGTGAATTGGAAACTGAGTGACTGGTCTGATGTTATGCAAGGTGTTAGGCAAGAGTGCATTATTTCATCATGGCGATTTATTATATTCATGGACAAGTGTCTAATAATGGCCCTCTTTGACGAAGGAGGTGTGGATCTCGGGACAGTGAAGGTGCGTGGGTTAGAATTTGCAGATGATATGATTGTTATGTCAGAGTCAATCAAATGCCTACAAAGAGCGTTGAGCAGACTGAATACTGGCATGATGAACAAGGGCCTCATAATTGCCGTGAATAACAAAAATTATGGTGTTTGAAGGAAAGGGTGACAAAAGAGTATGCCACATTTCCTTAGCCGATACGAGGATAGAACAAGTTGACAAAATTCGTGTATCTTGGTAGTCTATTTACAAATGACGGAAAGATCAATGGTATCATGTTTTTCTTGTCCTATTTTTCAATATAATAATTTTATGCTGTTATTTTTAATGTAAAACAAATGAATCTGGATTTCCACCAGACACATCATTTTAGTACCACTCCAGACTGTTTTTTCTGAGTCTTATTGTAATACCTGAAACTAGCCCTGAAATAATACTCAGTTTTTACAATGTAAATAGACATATAAACGAGGGTAGGAAGGTTTTCGGTAGGGTAGGAGCTATCGCCGGAAGTGAGAATATAACAAATAGAACTAAAATTGCGATATATAAGTCTGTACTTGCACACACTGTGCTGTACAGTAGAAAGACCTGGACCTACCAATACAAGGATAAGAGTAAAATTATCGCAGTGGGCATGCAATACTTGTGCATTGTGTGCGGTAAAATACTAATAGAGAAAATCAGTGACGTAAGAATCCTCAAAGAATGTGATATAGATGAGACACTGTTTGACAAGCATGAAGGGTTGAGATGGTTTGGGCATGTTGAGAGAACGAAAGAAGAACGACTGACCAAACAAGTGTATCAAGGTAAAGTAAGTGGTAGCATACCCAGAGACAGACCGAGAGAAGAATGGTGGGAATGTGTTAATGTGACCCAAAAACTAAAACATACAAAAAGCCACAAGTGCACAAGAACTTGCATGAGAAAATGTAAATGAAGCTTAAAAGTTACGTCAGCACCTGAAAGTGTGGCGTCAAATAGTTAGTAAAGAATGCATGATGAAGAGTGTCAGTGGAGTGAGAGACGCATGAGACAAAAGACCTTGGATACTAATGGGCCCGAGCATAGAGCTTTACATAATATCTTTGTAAAGCTCTTCACCTGGGGTATTTGTTAGAAAGATTGATCAGCGATCTGGGTCGGAGCAGTGTTGCGAAACGAACGTGTTAATTTCATCAACAATACTTTAATTCTAGATTAATCTAACACTGTAATCCCTACACTGTTCTCATATGAACTCCCTAATTGCTGGTTAGAACCGAGTGATTCACGCTTACCCCGAAAGGCCCTTGGTCTTCTATATACCGAATACCGTCAAAGAATCATCTTTCGCAAGACACAATTTTCCGTATAAATAATAAAGTAAACAAGTATAAAGAGAAGAAGAAAAAAGAAAATTGATAAAATACCACATTTGCTACAAATGACTAATGTTTAAAAAAAATTTATCGCACACGGAAATAAATAATAATATAAGATGTGTATTGATACCATCGGATTCCTAAGCGGAAAATTTATACATAATAATTCCCACTATGTATAAATTATCCGCCTGGGTTAATTCATTTATTGATAAAACATAACTGAAATAAAGACTGATTGAACCGTTCTCTAGAAAAACCACCAAATTTGACTTAGATTTTGGCAAAAAATTGCAGAAGAAACTTTTGAAAATGTCTTTCTACAAACCAAAAAGGATATTTTAGGGGTTCTATAATGTTTTCACAATATAAAACTTGTTTTTTTTTTAATTTGTTTAAACTCATTTTGAATTTTTTTTTGGCAATTTCGTGCCAAAACCTAAGTTGACTTACCTGGATTTTCTAGAGAATGGCTCAGATGTATTTTTATACCTTTAGGACATGGATATTGCATTTTCTTAAATGGAATGCGCCGAAATACTGTACTAGAGATTCGACAATGTTTTAACTTAAAAAACCCAGCCTCGTAACTCTCCGCTTTTTAACATGTGCAGTAATACTAATATGCTTGTTCTTGTATCAGTCAACAATAATGTTGATATTTTCTTTATGCCACTTAATGAATTTACTATTGCTCTTTATAAATTTATTGTAAGCATGAACACACTATAAAAGTTTGTAAAAGCCTGCCTTCGTGGTCACGCTTAAACCGTATGTATAAGTACATTTTGTAGCCCCATCATTGGTTCTCTGAACTTTTGGGCTTACTGATTTTCAAATAAATTAGATATTGAAATTATCGTTAATAAGAAACCCCCACTCAAATTATCGGTTTACATTTTATGCATTCTCATACATAACAATAAAATACACAATAATGGGAACGCAATAATAAGTACACAATTTTTGTTCATTTGCAGTAATACCTACATACTTTTTATCTATATGTTAAATATTTATGTATATTGATTTATATCTTATTGGCTTAGAAATCAGGAAAATATTATTTTATTTTGTGTCTAATCTTACTAACGCTTCCTGATGCAGCTGGTCATAAACAACTGACAAAGACAACTGTCTAACTTTAACCTATTTGATTTTTAAAAAAGTACAACAAAGTTACGAGGTATTGGCAGATCTAATTGAATGGTGATAATAACGGTTGGCAAGAAGCAACCATTTTCGAAAAGACCTGTGTCAAAGGTAGGGCGAGTCCCAAAAAACGCCGGACCTGATACAGAAATAACGAACGAAACTTTCCAACATTTACTTAACTCTATCGAAACATGAAAGAAACAGCCTGAAAAAGTAACCAGTTGGGACAAAAAACATTGTCAATGGTGTTTCCCAAAAAAAGAAAATGTTGACGTACAAGGACAAGCATAACTTTTTTATTTTTTATTTAAAAAAAAAAAGAAAGTACCTTCGAGCTATTTCCTAGCATTATTTGATCGTAAAAAGAAAAGCCAAACAGAAGTAATAAATTCAAATCAAAAATACCATAGATGTATTTTGACCCACTATCATAAATATAATTTTTCCATTAATTAAAATTTTCGTTCATATTATTATTATACCAATTATCTAAATATCTTTCGGAATAATAGTCCGAGCGATACACTGAAGATATTGAAAATTTTGCTCTTATTACTGCGATTTTCAACGATGAGGAAAAACAATCATACTATGTTGGACGCAATTGTACATAGTAGAGACAGCAAGAATAGGGAAAAGAGAAAAACGAAATTGATAAAATGCTGCACGTGCTACATATGCTTAATTTAAAAAAAAAATCTCTTATCTCGTACACTACCAGTGGAAATTATATACACAACTGCTTTTTGAAATTTTGCTAAAGTGTCTTAATTTTTATAATATTACCATGCGTTTTTTTCCTCGTAATGGCGCGAAGGGTGACAAAATTCTGCGTCTAATCGAGGTGACTACTTGAATCTTAGCAACCCATTTCTGTTTACTGCTCGTTTTCTACGGTTAAAAAATGTTTCCCGTTCATTTAAGTTTTTGGATTCAAGACCTCAGAACAGATAAATTTTTTATTTGAAGTACCTTCGAAACTAAATTAAGAAGTAGAGTATTCGAAGTGGAAAATTCAAAAATAAAAAAAAAATTTAAATACAATAATTATACCATTCTAAAAACAAACAGGTTTGACTTCTTTTACGCTCAAAATGAAATCTACTTTTTTGTCAACTATTTTATGCACCTATGTCACAATATAATAAAGTTCACGGATTGAAATTACATTTTCAACATCACCTTTATAAACTTTTTGTGTTCTGATTTTGGTGCATAAAATAGTTCAGGTCAAAGCAGATTTCATTTCAAGCTTAGAAGAATTTTTATACAGAGGCACTAAGCTCAAGATTCATTCCAATTTACAGAGACACCTACGAATACCGTTCAGATTTCTTTTAAATGAGGCAAAATTGCTTACCGAAATTTTTCATAAGATATCCATTACATTCATGTAATTTATGATGGAAAGGAATTAGATTTATGTGAATCTGAACCTATTCAGTTTTCGTAAATTCTTGATGTTTTGAGGCCCCTCAGTAAGAATGAAAGGTTTTTACAAGCATGTTGTAGCATAACATTTTGTCAGAGCTTTGAAATTCTAATTATTTTACAATTTCGAACGTTTCAATTAAACACTTCCAATTTTAAGTTACATAGGTTTGAAAATTTTGTTTGGCAATACCGTCTAATTTTAAAGAAGTTGAAATTGCTTTTTTCAGATTTATGATTACTGTATTTAAAATCGTTTTCATTTTAGAATTTCCTGTAACATTCACCTTAAAGATAGCAATGCCATCATAGGAATTAAATTGGCCATTTGTCCTATAATTCATACTGTTTTAACACGCTGGAATTTTAGTCAAATGGTACTCTTCTGGTGCGAAGTGGATATTTAAATTTAAGCCTTTCCGATCAGTTTTCGAAGGACATTGTGTATAAATTCATAAAATAGTATTCCAAGAATATTATTGGAAATAAAAAATTTCATTCATACGAAGATTATTTTTCAATTATTATAACAATTGTGCGAGCTCTAAACTGTGTCGTATTTAACATGCAATGATGACAGCCATTGCTGCAAACTATCATAGGCCCAAAAATTCGAATAATTGTATTTAGATATTTCAGTGAAATCCATGAACTTGCTTATTTCTTTCAAAGTTCATACTCAAGTCTAATCTTTCAACAATTTATTCGCCTTGTATCGAGTAACTCTTTTTATAAGAACATGTAAGATATATTTCCGATGAAAACTAAGAGAATTAATCATCAAACAGTTTCGAAGTCAAGAGGTTGAAGAATCAAAGGAATCAATGGAAGAATATAGAAAGTAGTAACAAAGTAAACCAAGAAAGATATTCACAAACATAATGAACATCAGCAGGCCAAGATTTGAACCTTGGGTACATCCTTAGTATGCCCAAATTTTCTAGATGAGTGCCCATTTTATTCACATTCATTATCTCGTTCAGTCAAATAGAATCTCAATCAATTTCTACAGATTGCGGCGAATAAATGTTATAAATTTTATTAATAAAAATCTAATGATTATCTCTATCCAATGCGTTTATATTTAATTATAATATTATATATATAATATATATAATATTATAAACGACATGTACCTGATCGTAACGATTAAGAAGGACATGATATGCGGGTAAAAAGTCATGTTTAGTCAGAAAAAGTATTATGTATCACATTGAAGATAATTCTGTAAATGAACATCTCAAAATTGTTAGAAAAGTTTCCGACGAGTGAATTCCCCCTCGATTATAATTACATTTTTCTTACTCTCAATGTCACCACTGGAAATTTGTTCACATAATTTCTTCCTTAACAAATAATATCGGGAAACTTATTTTATTATCAAGTACCACCATATTTTCAGAATATATAATCTATCCTCGCTAATACCTCCAAATTTAATCAAAATACATTCATCTATTCCAGAAATATCGTAATTCGACAAATTTTCAAAAATACTATGAGCTCCAAATGTTTTATACAGATTACTATAACTTCAAAACGTTTTGACAAAATTTAACGGTTCCTTGCAGATCCTGATATTCCTGAAGAAACATTCTTGATCTCTCATAATAATTACGTATATCATAGAAAATAAGTGTGAATGCATGTTAATTATGCTTAATCACATATTTTATTTTTTGATATATTGCCCAAAATGGTTGAAATATCCAGAAAATATTATGTTATTTTGTGGCTGATCTTAGTCGTTGTAAGTCGCAAGACTTTAACCAATGCAGATCCACCCTAAAATTCAAAAGAGTAGCTACATTTAAAATGTGTATATATTATTTCTTAAGTTTGTGATGCATAATATTATTGAAAAAATGAGTGGTAATAAATATTACAGAAGAAATTTTGTTTTATTAGTTACAATTTTTATTTGTATATTATTATTATATAACACTATGCCAAATCACTTTCGAGTTAATAGTATAAGTGTCACACTGAAGATATTAAAAAATGTTCTTTAATCGTTACAAAAGCAATTTTTGAAATAAAAAATTTATGTTTCTTTCAAAAAGTATACAAAAAAAGTGTTAACAAAAAAAGAATCAAGTTAGAGTTCAAAATTCATTAAAAATCGGAATTTGTTTGTCTTTCTCACCTTATAATTCAACAGTCACAAGGCAGAAAAACATCATATAAATTAACTTGTAATAAAAATGCTTCGAAAACCCGACTGACGATAGAACTATTTTCGTGAGACTACTATGAAGTGCCGTTCAAAAGCTACGTCCGGATGCGTGAACAGGCTTTGTGACGATTTGATTACAAATTCTAATATTCTGTTGAATATTGAACTGTTTTGTCAAAAAATAATTTTCTTTTTTTTTTGTTGAAAACTAATTTTTTTCACTTGAAATTTAACCATTCTAATTTTGAATGAAAATTGATCGCTTTAAGCTAAAAATTCAACTATTTTCTCTTTTCAGTTGTTGCGAATTAAATTATTCCATTTTTGGTTGCCAATTCATCTTTCATTGTTGAAAATTTATGTATGGTGTGGTGAGGTCGTCTTTTTTGGTAGAAAATTATTCTCCTTGCTTAAAAGTTCAAACATATGGTAGAAATGTACAATGTCTGGTTAAAAATGTATTTTAGCAGTTGTAGGTCTATCTCTTTGGTTACAAATTTAACTATTTTCTCGTTCTGCTTTGAAAATTCATCTCTTTTGGTAAAAATTTCATCTTTTTTAGTTAAAAACACAGCTGTTTGGTTAACAATTACCTTTTTTCGGTTAAGGATTCAGCTATTTTATTAGAAATTTGTCTTTCTTGTTATAATTCAACTGATCTTTGTTCAAAATTGAAATTAAACTATTTTGTGTAAAATTATACTAATTGGTCTAAAATTAATTGCTTTCTTTGTTGAAAATTTAACTATCATCTTGAAAACTCATCTTTTTTGGTTCTAAATTCATCTTTTCGGTTTTAAAAGTCAACTGTTTTCTACAAAATTCCACTTTTCACCTCTAAAACTCAACTCTTTCGTTAAAAATTCATCTCTTTTAGTAGAAAATTAAGATTTTTTTATTGAAAATTCGAATATTTTCTTGAAAATGCAATATACTTCGACTTAAAATCATCAGAAGTTCATGCTGAATTCAATATGATTTTATACAAAATTGATGTATTTTGTTGTATTTGTGATGCCAGCCTGGGGGGTTCAAGCTTTGTGTGATGATCTGTGTGAAGAAGAAGGTGAGGGGTGGAAAAAGTTTTTAATATGGTGTGAAGTAGTTTTTGAAAGCTTTGATGTTTTTTTTTTTTTTTTTGCAATAAAGTTGTGCCAAATTACCAAACTTCGGATCATAATGACACTCAGTGCGGCTGGATGACTTCTTTACTCTTGTTTTGTAATGTCTACGAATAAGTGGATATTCATAGTCGGCGCATGGTACTTCTCGATTTACAACTGATGTCTTTTGGTTATTCCTTGGTCTTTTATATACCAAATGCCGTCAAAGAATCATGTTTCGAAAGACACAATTTTCCTCGTTTATAACGAAAACAAGGATATTGCGACAAGAAAAAATAAAATTGATAAATACCACATGTACTACAAATGAATAATGTTTTAAAAAGGTTTTATCTCACACATAGATAAACAATATAATATATCTATATTAATATCGGCAGATTCCAAAGCGGAAAAGTCATACATATCATTTCCCACTATGTACAATTTTTTCGTCTACGTCACTTAATTCATTGATAAAATATAACTTAAATAAAGAATAATTGAACCGTTCTCTAGAAAAACCACCTAGGAAGAGTTAGGTCAAGAAGGGTATATTAGGTGTTTTAAAATGTTTGCACAATATAAAGCATGTACTTTTCAATTTGTGAAGACGCATTTTTAAACGTCCCTTTGGCTATTTCGTGCGAAAACGTAAGTTGACTTTAGCGGTTCTTCTAGAGGACAGCTCAGTTGTATTTGTATACCCTTTAAAGTTTAGGACATGGACCTAAAGTTCACTTAAATTTTCGAAAATTCTGTTTCTAAAAATTCAGAAGGCTTTGGTGTAAAACTTCATATAATCGCGATAAATAAATTTTCAAACCAAAAAATGCGATCATCACTTCCTGGATATGTGAATAGTCCAAAAGATTCACTATAGCAGTGTTGCGGAACGAATGTGTTATTTAAATAAACAACACAAAAATTCTAGAATAATCTACAAATCTATACCTCCCACCCCCTTACGCAACCTCTCACTTTTCTCATAGGAACTTGAAAAAATTCTAATCTTAAGATCTGCTAACAAATTGAGCGGAAAAGTTGTGGAAAAATAATTGTAAATTTGGTGGGTAAAATAACGTTAATATATTTTTGTTTCAAACTTAATCATATTAACCAATAATGAATATTATTTCTATCTACAAAACTTGTGAGTAGCTTAAAAATTCTAATTATTGTAGAATTTTGAAAATTTCAAATAAAAAATTCCAATTATAAGTTATTTTTTTTGGAATATTATATTTGTCGAAACCGTATAATTTTAAAGAAGTTAAAATTGTTTTAAACCACAATAGTTAAAAACTGGTCTTGATGATCGAAATGAATCCACACACTGAATCACATGTCAAGTCACGTTTATTTTCTTTGGCACAAAATCTCTTATAATTTTTTAAGATAATCAGCGGTTCTAACACTTTTTGAGAAATGAAACTACATTCTTTTTACAAGAAACAGAGAATGAAACTCCCAACAGTAAGTATATCCACAAGGTACCTTGTAAGCTAGCGGGTTTACTTGAGCTTCAAGGGCGTGATTTTCTCATTCCTTGTGGACTTGAATGAATTTCAACCTACTAAAACTCAGAGGAAAATTGCAATAATCGATGATTTTCCTAGAAGCGGTAACACACAACTCGTTGATGTTCTCAAATGCGGTAAGACATAAATCGTTGATTTTCTTATATACGGTAGCAAAGAAATGGATTCTTTGTTCTCATTTAGGAAAGCTCTTAGACATAAGCTAAGCTCAGAGACCGACGAGAACCTGAGGCCAGGTAAGGACAAAGTCATCGTTATCATGTCAAACCAGGCCCTGGAAGGGGCCTTTGCAGAACTCCTGATCTCATATTAGGAATTTATTAAAGGTATTTGGGAGAGGGTAGGGAATATGATAGAAGAGAAAGTGGGAGAGCGTAGGAATGAAAAGGAGGAGAGGGCGGATAGGGAAAGGATAAGGGCAATGAAGTTGAGAATGGAGAAAAAGGAGAAGGCAGACAGGAGAAATAATATTGTGATAAGAGGGTTGAAGATGAAGAGCGGGGAAGAAAAGGAGGGCGTGGAAGCGCCGCTACAGAGCATAGGGTGGAATAAAGGCAGGGTATTGAAAGTTAAGTTGGAGGGGAGAAAGGAGAAAGGAGAAAGAAGTGGCGGTTGTGGAGTTGGAGAGCTGGGAAGAAAAGTTGGGGGTAATGCGAAATAAAAATAGGATAAAGGATAAGGAAGTTTTCATCGATCACGATTTGACGAGAAAGGAAAGGAATGTGCAGAGAATGCTGTACGAGAGGGCTAGGAGGGAGAGGAGTGAAGGGAGATCGGCGAAGGTAGGATATCGGAAAATAAAAATAGACGAGAAAATGTGGGTGTGGGACGAGGAGAAAGAGGTCTTGAAGGAAGTGCAGGGGAATTTGTTTCGTAGGAACTAGGGGGTGGGGGTAATGCAGGGTAGAGGAGTTATGAAGGTGCTTTACTGGAACGGAGCAGGGGTAAAGAAGAAGGATGAGGAGTTCTGGAGGTATATCCAGGAATTTGATGTGGTAGGACTGGTAGAGACGTGGGTGAAAAGAAAGGAATGGGATAGAATAGAGCCAAAGCTGCCAAGGGGGTATAGGTGGAGACTCCAGGAGGCGGTCAGAGTGAAGAAGAAAGGAAGGGCTAGTGGGGGAATTATAACGGGGGTTAGAGATGGATTAGAGGAAGAAGCTCACGGAGAGGAAGAGGGGGAGGGAGTGCAAATGACGAAAGTAAAGATAGGAGGGGTAACGTGGAAGTTTGTGAAGGTGTACAATAAGAATGGGATGGAAAGAATTAAAGAAAGGGTGGAAGACCTGTTAGGTGAAAGAGAGGAGGGTATGATGGTACTGGGTGGGGACTTTAACGCGAGGATGGGGCGGGAAGGGGGCCTTTACAGGGAAGGGGAGGGCTTCGAAAGGAATTCGAAGGATAGTTTAATAAATAAGAACGGGGAGATTCTAAGGGACTGGATGGAGGATAGAGGCTGGGCGGTGGCAAATGGTATAGCAACTGGGGACGAAGAGGGAGAATACACATATGTAGATAAGATGGGGGTATCGGTGATAGACTATGTAGTCATGAATATGCAAGGGTGGGAGGAGATGGAGAGATTCGCAGTAGAAGGGAGGGTAGAATCAGACCATCAGCCATCAGGGTTGTGGATAAGAGGTGAGAACGGCGGAAGGCAAGGTGGGGAAGAAGTGTCGACGGGGGAGACGGTTAGCTGGACGAGGGAGGCGATAGAGAAGAATAAGGAGCAGTTAGAGAATGTACGCTTCGAAGGGAAGACGGTGGAAGAGATATGGGAGGATTTAAAAGAGAAAGTGAAAGGGTGCGTGCAAAAGAAGGTATTCAAAAAGAAGAAGAAAGGAATGGTGAAGCCGTGGTGGGATAGGAAATGTAAAAAGATGAAAAGGAAGGTGAAGAGGAAGTATAAGATGTGGAAAGAGGGTACTACGAAAAGGGAGGAGTACGTAGAAATGAGGAAGGGATTTAGATTGATGTGTAAGAAGAAAGAACAGGAAAAGGAGAAAGAGCTGGAGGAGGACTTAGGAAATGTTAAGACAGAAGGGGACGTCTGGAAGATAATAAATAGGTTAAGGAAGCGTAGAGTAGGGATAAGCGAGACGATAGGGAGTGAGGAGTGAAGGGAGTTTTTTAAAGAATCATTTCAGGGCACAGATTCAAGGAAGAGAGATGATGCGAGTAGAAGAACGGGGGAGGCAGAGATGGAGGAGTTGAATGACGAGGAGATAGAGAAACAGATAAGGAAGTTAAGAAGGTCAAAATCAGCAGGGCTGAATGGGCTAGAGAACGAAGCATGGCTGTTTAGTACACAAGAGGTTAGGGAGAGGCTGAAGGAGGTAGTGAAGAAAGTATGGAGAGGAGTGGGATTCCCAGGAGGATGGAGAGAAGGATTAATAGTGACTCTGTATAAGAAAGGAGATAGGGATAGGCAGGAAAATTATAGGGGGATTACGCTAATGAATACGGCGTATAAAATATACGCGATGGTGGTGGCGAAGAGGCTTCGGAAGGATGTCGAGGGGAAAGGAATATTGCCAGAGACGCAGGAGGGCTTTAGGGCAGGTAGGAGTACTATCGACAATATCTACGTTCTGCAGCACATGGTGGATAGAGAATTATCGAAGAAGGGGTCGAGAGTGTACGCGTTTTTTGTGGATCTAAAAGGCGCGTTTCCGTCGGTGGATAGGGGGAGGTTGTGGGAGGCGATGGAGGATAGGGGAGTGGAGAGAGGCCTGATCGAGAGGGTAAGGGAGATATATGAAGAGACCAAAGATAAGGTAAGAGGAGGACAGGGGATTTCGGAGGGATTCTGGATGGATAGGGGGTTAAGACAAGGGTGTCCGCTTAGCCCAACGCTTTTTGCGATTTTAATTGCGGATATGGAAAGTAAGCTGGAGGCCGGAGTGGTAGGAGGAGTCAGGATAGGAGGGGTTAGAATTTGGTCGCTAGCGCATGCAGATGACATAGTGTTGTTGCCAAAAAGCGAGCAGGCCTTAAAGGAAATGATGAAGAGGTTGAGAAGATACCTGGATAAGAACAGGTTAGAACTGAATGCGGAAAAGTCCAAGGTTATGGTTTTCAGAAAAGGAGGTGGAAGGGAAAGGCGGTGCAGGCGGTGAAAGAGTTTGTGTACCTGGGCTTCTTGTTTCGGAGGAATGGCGGAGTAGATGGTCACATAAAAGAGAGAGTGAGGAAGGCGAATGTGGTGATGAGGCAGGTGTGGGGATTGGGAAAGAAGTTATTCGCAGATGATTTTGGAAGGAGAATGAAATTGTTTGACTCACTAGTGATGAGTGTGCTATTGTATGGAGTAGAGGTGTGGCGGTGGAAGGAAAGCGAAGAGGTAAATAGGATACAGGAGAGATATGTAAAGTGGACACTGGGGCTGGCAAGGAACACGCCTAATTATATTGTCAGGAGGGAGATGGGGAGATTAGGAAACATGTCAAATACATAAATAATTTTTTTTCTACTTCCTAAATGGAATGTCATCTCGATAATATAAAATTCAAATAAGACTAAAAATTATGTATGTAATAAAAAAAGTTTTAAACATTGTTCATTTGTAGCACATGTGTTATTTTATTAAATTTTGTTTTTGTTTTGTCTTCTCGTTATCATTGTTACCTTTATTACGTACGAGGAAAATTGAGTCCTTCGAAACATGATTCTTTTTCCTCGTCGTCGAAAATCGTAACTTTAACTGCGCAGTAGACGGAATTTGGTATATAAGAGCCCAACGACAATCCAAAAGATATCAGTTTGCAAATCGAGAAGTACAATGCGCCTTTCAGTTTTTGCAGTTTAACTTTCCTGTGTCTGGCTCTCCTTTCGAGATTAGTCGCCCGCAGTAAATCACATAAACTCCCCCCTCATGGACTGAGCTAAGTGGGGCTTTTCTGGTAATTTTGTTCTAAAAAAGTCCTGCTCAAAATTTACAAAAATTCAGCAGGACTTTTTCGATATTTTTCTGCTGAAAAAGGCCCATCAGCACTTGTAAAAAGTACAAAAATCAAAAATAAAGTGTAACTTTTCTATTATTTTTGTCACTATTTAGACTTTTAAAAAATTTCAAGAAAATTTGGCACTTGAGTACTGATTTTAATGATTGAATTAAGTGATAACAAAGTTATTCCTTTTTTAGATTTTCAAATGAACATTATTTTCTATCTCTTATAATAATGACTACAATTAATAAAGATTTTGAAGTGATACAAGTTTATACTTCACAGGACATATACCTATATGTACATATTATAGAAAATAAGTATAAATGCATGTCAATTATGCTTAGTCACATAGTTTTCATATATATGTATAGTCCCAAAAAATACATAGTAGATAATAGATTATGCATTGTATACCATTAGAATATTGGGTCTTCGTAACACTCATCTTTCCTTATGTATTAGCATATAAATATATCGTTTTTTCGATTTCACTGTTGGTTTTAAAACCGCACAACTGGTTGAAATGGTTGAAATATCCAGAAAATCGTTATTTTGCGGTTGACCTTACTAACGCCTCTGGCACCTTTTCGCTGTAATTCGAAAGAAAATAAACATTTAAAATGGCGTTTTATTTTTCTTTAAATTTGTGATGCATTATTCCATTCCAAAAATGACTGGTTATAAATATCATCTATATAATTTTGCTTTAATAATTACAATTTTCATTTTTATTATAATTATACCATAAGCCAAATCTCTTTCGAGGTAATACTCCAAGCGGTTCAATGCAGATATTGAAAATTTGTCTTTAATTGTTACAAAGCCATTAAATTTAGTATGGAGATTCCTTTGAAAAATGATAAAAATTAACAGGATGGCATTGATTTTTGAAAAAATTAAAATATCTTCTTTTTTCTAAAAATACGCTATCAAAATGAAGACAGTTACATGCGATTTATACTCTTTTTCCCCTATTTTGTGCAAAATCGCATGCCATTTTTTGGTTGAAGAATCATCACTTCAATTAAAAATTCATCTTTTTGTTTAAAAATTTGTATTCCTGTTGTTAAGAATTTAACTCTTCCCTTTTTAGTTGAAAATTCATGTATATTATGGTAAATTCGACTTTTTTGGTAGAAAATAAATCTTCTTGATTGAAAATTCAACCAGTTAGTTGAAAGTTGAAACGCTGTGTTAACTATGTATTTTATTAATAGCTGAAGATCCATCTCTTTGGTAGAAAATTTAACTATTTTGTTGACAATTTGTTTTTTTTTTGTTGAAAATCAATTTATTCAACTGAAAATTTAACTATTAGGTTGAAAACTAACTTTTTGGTTGAAAATTCATATTTTCGGGTAGAAAACTGAACTTTTTCGTAGAAGATTCGCATTCTTGATTGAAAATTGAACAATTTTGTTGAAATATTCTCTTTCTCTTGACTGGAAAATGTTTTTTATTAAAAATAACCATCTTTTTTATTGAAATATCAACTATCACATTTTTCGAAGAGAGTTTATCTTACTTTGATTATGGATTCAACTACTTGGTTAACAGTTGAAATTCTTTGTTGAAAATTTATTTTTTTAATTAGAGTATTTCTTTAAAAATCTAGCTTTTTTCGAACATTCATATTTTTTTATAGAAAATTCAACTATTTTGTTGAAAAATCATCTTTATTGGTTGAACATTCATCTGTTTCGTAGAAAATTCAACTGCTTTGTTGAGCATGCAATCTATTTTGACTTGAAACATTAATTTTATCAAAAATATGTATTCCCCTATCATTCCCCTATTTTTGTGAAAAATCATCTTATATTTCACCTGCTTTGAGACAATTTTGGGCTGTGAAAGCCGTTAAAATATTATTTGTGTATGTTTTCTTTTTCATTTTAGGCATTTGTCAAATTTGTGCCAACTTAGCCTTTGCGCCAACTTACCATTCTTTATAATACCTAAACACCTCAAGCCTGCACAGCATTCTTTGTCATTTTTGCACCTTTGGTTCGGTCCAAGACAACCATTGACGGCTACTCCCGAAAGAAAAGCCACACACAGAAACATTAAAAATATTGAAAGACGCATTGTATTTCTCGAATTGAAACTGATATCTTGGGGATATTCCCTGGTCTTTTATATACCAAATACAGGAAATAAAAGGACACTATTTTCCGTGTAAACAATAAAGGAGACAAGGATAAAGAGAGGAAAAAAATGATCAAATACCACATGAGCTATAAATGACTAATATAAAAAAATTTTCTTATCTCACACGGAAAAATTATATAAGATCTCTAACAATATCAGCAGATTCCCAAGCGGAAAAGTTTTACATAATATTTCCCAATATTTATAACTTTTCCGCCTGGATTACTTCATCCATTAACAAAACATTACTAAAACAAAGAATAATTGAGCCGTTCTCTAGAAAAACCACCTAAGACGACTTAACTTTTGGCACAAAGTTTCCGAAGAAATTTTTCAAAATATCTCTTTAGAAACCAAAAAGAATATGTTAGGCATTTTGAAATATTTGCATAATATACATCGCGAATTTTTTGATTTGTAAAAGCACATTTTGAAATGTTTCATTGAAAATTTCGGGTCTAAACCTCACAGTAAAAACTAGGCATTCTTTTTTATCTGGGATCCTTTTTTGGGCGTTCTAATATGAT
This sequence comes from Andricus curvator, assembly GCA_932195095.1. Taxonomy (NCBI): domain Eukaryota; kingdom Metazoa; phylum Arthropoda; class Insecta; order Hymenoptera; family Cynipidae; genus Andricus; species Andricus curvator. The sequence continues at coordinate 370,598 of CAKNYM010052118.1, read as the reverse complement.
CTTACAAATAGTCTATTTTAATACCAGTTTCTGTCGTGTTTAGTTTGCTAACTTCAGATTGACAAATGATCCGAGATAGCGAACTAAATTGGTTCAGAGGGTGCATTGTTTCAATTGTTCCAAACTTCAATCTTACAAAAAACAAAAAATAGAAGAAAAGACCAGGGATCGGAACGTTTTAGGTTAGACCAGTTCGGGTGCGGATTGGACACTCATAATTCTTAAGGGTGCGGTTCCAAACCTGGACACTTTAATTTCTGTAGGGTCCTGATCCATACCCGGACCCTTCTAGTTCTTAAGGGTTCGAGTCCACAACCATACCTCTTAAATTCTTAAGGGTGCGAGTCGGCACCCGAACCCTTTATGTTCTTAATAGTCCGGACCCGGATCCTTGAGACATACGGATGCGCAGTATAGTTACACGGTACCTACTGTTGCGCAGTAAAGTTAGGAGGTACTTATAGATGCACAGTAGAGTTAAATAGAAGTTGCGCCTGCGCAGAAGAGTTTAATAGCTTATTCGGATGCATAGTAGAGGATGCGCAGTAGAATTGCACAGCACTTACATCAGCGCAGTAGAGTTCCACTGAACTTACGGATGCGCAGTATAGTTACACGTCACTTATGGATACGCAGTAAAGTTAAAGGGTACTTGCATATGCGCAGTAGACTTCCGTGAAACTTGTGGATGCGCAAGTGAATTGTGTGGCAAGCGTATTCGCTTAGTAGAGTTACTCGACATGTATGGCTGCGCAGTAGAATTACAGGGCTTCTAAGGATGCGCAGTAGAGTTCCATGCCACTGACGGATGCGCAGTAGTGCTAGGGGTACTTATGCATGCACATTAGAATTACATAGCACTTACATCAGTGCAGTAGAATGCCATGGAACTTAAAGATGCGCAGTATAGTTACACGTCACTCATTATGGATACGCAGTAAATTTAGAGGGTACTTATATGTGCGCAGTAGAGTTCAATGGAACTTGTGGATGCTCAATTGAATTACATAGCAAGTATGTCTGCCTAGTAGAGTTACGCAGCACCCATGGCTGCGCAGTAAAGTTGCATATCACGTAAGTCTGCGCCCTAATTTTAGGTAGTACTTAGGGGTACATAGGATGAATTTGGGGTCAGAATTGAAAAATTCCAATATTTTACTCCAATTTTGAAACTTATTAAATTAGTAGATTTCCGTGAAATTCAGTACAAGGGGGGTTTTCGGGGCACAGAACTCGAATTTGGGGTCAAAATTAAAAAATTAAAAAGTTCAATAAAATTTTGAAGATTTTATAAAAATGGTGACTTTTCATGAAAGTTATAACAAGGAAGTTTTTCGAGTCTTGGAATTCAAATAAGGAGTCAAATTAAAAAAATTCCAGAATTTGAGCTAAGATTTGGAAAATTGGACTAGATCTGTAGATTTTCATTAAAGTCAAAAAGGAGGGGGCTTGCGAGTCTCAAAAAACGAATTTGGGTTCAAAATTAAAAAAGCGACTTAAATAAGAAAAAATAGTGGATTTTTATGAAAGTCAATACAAGGGGGATTTTCAAGTGACACAGCACAAACTTGAGGTAAAAATCTAAAAATTTTAAAAGGAAACCTAAATTTTGAAATATTTATTAAATTAGTGAGTTTCTATGAAAGCAGTGAGAGAAGGTCTTCTGAGTCACAGCATACAAATTTGGGGCAAAAATTCAAAAAAAAAAGTCGATTACGAGGGTATTTACCAAGTCATAGAACACAGAATGTTAAACTAAAATTTTGAAAATGATATTAATTTGGCAGATTTTCATGAATTCTAAAACAAAGGAGTTTTTCGAGTCTCAAAATACGAATGTTTATTCCCAAAAAAAAACCCTCGTATTGACTTTCACAGAAATATAACAGATTAATAACATTTTCAAAATTCATGTCAGCTTTTTGAATTTTGGGCCGCAAATTTCTCTTTTGTCACTCAAAAAACGTTCTCTTACAGACTTTGATGAAAATTTACCAATTAAATAAAATTTTAAAAATTTGTTTCAACTTTTTCACTCCTAACCTCAAATTCGTATTCTGTTACTTGAAACCCGACCTCTTACTGACTTTCATGGAAATTTACCAATGAAATAGAATTTTCAAAACTTAGGTTGCTATTTTAAATTCTTGAATTTTGAACCAAAATTCGTATTATAAGACTCGAAAATCCTCTCCTTTCCTATTTTCATGAAAATCTATCAATTCAATAACATTTTACCAATTTTAAGTCAAAGTTTGGAATTTTGAACCCAAATTCCTTTTCTGTGCCCGAAACCCTTCGTGCGGTCTATCATAGAAATCAAATGATGTAATGAAATAAAAGAAATTTTAAGTTAATTTCTTGCATTTTTAAATTTTGACCCCAAATTTATTTTCTGTGACACGAAAACCCCACTTGTACTGACTTTAATGAAAACCTAATCATTTAACTATATTTTCAAATTTCAGTCAGATGCGTGTCGAAATTAAAATTAAAAAAACAGAAAAATATTAAAAATTGAAAATTTTTAAATTCGTAAAAATTAGTGTCGATCCGTCACAATCAGACGTCTCGAACTTCAGCCCTATGGGTTACCATGCTTTCTAAACTTGACAGTTTAGAATTTGTTTTATCAGATTTAGTTATTGACAGATGATTCTCATTTCGAGCCTATTTCAATCCACAAATCGACCTTATTTTATTAGATTGGCGGATCAAACTGAAGTGCAATTGTTTTGTTGCGTGAACTGTTTTAATACCGAATTAAGTTCTAAATCGAATCCTAGTTTTTACAGTGCTAAGTTGAATCAGGTATTTGTTTTAGAGAATAGCTCAATTGTATTTTTAGACCCTTTAGGAAATGGATATTCCGTTTCCTTAGACTTAGGAAAATTTTGTTTTCAAAAATTCAGAAACTTTTGGGGTCAAAATCCCGACAATTGCAATTAATAAATTGTACAAACCATAATTCTATAAATGTACATCTCGAAAATTTTAGAAGAGTTTCTCACTAGTGAACTCCCCCTTGATTTTAATTGCATTATATTTTGTTGACGCTAAATGTCCTCAGTAAAAATATTTTTACATAATTTGTTCACAAATAATACCGGGAAAAATTGTATTATCAGGTACCACTTTGTCGATAGAAGTAAGTACTTTTATGGAAGAAATATCCCAAAAATCTTTAGATCCGATATTTAAAAAATCAAAAGGGGAGATTTTCACAAAAGTTGAAGTCAAAATTGATTTTTTTCTATACTATATTTCCAAAACATATCGTCTCATCTCCAATACCTCGAGGTTTCATTAAAATACAATTATCTATTCCAGAAACATCGATAATTTAAAAAATCCATCCCCAAAATTCAATACGGTCTAACTTTCGTGATTTTGAAAGTTTTCAAAAATGCACGTGATATTCCTGAATAAACATTATTTTCGATCTCTTATAATAATTACGTATATTATAGAAAATATAATTGCATATCAATTATGTTTGATCACATATTTTATTTTTTTATATATTGCCCAAAATAATACATTGTAGATAATTTGAGTATGCATTGCATATCAAAAAAAAATTTGGGTCTTCGTAGCATTCATATTTTCTTATGTGCTTGAAGATGAAGATAAATTCTCTTCAATATCACGGTTGGTGTTGAAACCGCACAAATTTCATCAAATGGTTGAAATATCCAGAAAATGTTATGCTATTTTGTGACTGATCTTAGTAGACCTTCCTGCACCTTCTCCCTGTAATTCGAAAGAATAGCAAAATTTAAAATGTTATTATATTATTTTCTAGGTTTGAGATGCATAATTTAATTTATGAATAAGTGGTAATGAATATCACAAATATTATTATTATTATAACAATTAGCGAAATCCCTTTGGAGGTAATAGCCCAAGCGATACACTGAAGATAGTGAAAATTTACATTTAATTTTTACAAAAACAATTTTTAAAATGAAAAAATTCCCATTCTTTCAAATACACGATTCCTATTTGGAAAAAGTAATAATCTAAATAGATTGGTTCAGAATCACCCATAAACATTAGATCTGGGCACTACGATCTATTTTCCTTAATATTCATCATTTACATATTTTCAGGTTTTAACAAACTTTCACATTTATACATGATATATGTTAGAATATTTTTCTAAAAAATGTCATCCCGGTACTTATTGAAAAAAAAGGTTGCTAATGGGATGTACATATTATTTAAAATGTTATCCTGGTACTTATCTAAAAATAATGTTGCCATATAGGATGTACATATTTTTTGAATTTAAAAAATCACATATGAAATATGTTCATAATTGTTTTTATGTACCATTGAGTACCTTTGTAATAATGTTATGCTGAATTTGTTTTTAAAAATGTTCTACTTATGTCTTTTTATTTTCAGATAATTTTTGATATCTTGTTTTTTGTATTCATTTCTGAATAATTGATAATGATCGGCTTCCCCTCACTCAGCCGAACTGCTGCCGTCGATCCTGGTCAGCGGGAGTCCTTTGTACCTAATGAGGCCTAAAATGCGGAATATAACATTTTTTCAATTTAGCACTTGGTATGTATACCATTAAGCCATTTTCCCTTTCGGGGTAGGCGTGACACTACCCGATTCGGGTAGTGTTTCTAGATTGATAACTTGTAGTAAATAACTACAAGTGTGGGCTCACCACACCCACGATGTGCCAACAGCACTCAGTTTTCTCGAATGGTCACCCATCCAAGTACTAACCGCGCCCAACGCTGCTTAACTTCAGTGATCTGACGAGAACTGGTTTTTTCAGCGTGGTATGGCTGTTGGCTGTTGGTAATTTATAAATATAATATTCCAAATCTGCAAATTACAACGATTCCAACGATATGTTATTTTAATTAAAAAGTTGAAAATTAAAAAATAAATGTCCAATTTATGAGAAATTTGATGGAAAATTTTTCAGAATATTTCACTCAAATCCACTTATTAACTAAAATCATTAATTTAGTTTATTTCTCAAACAATCGCATTTCTCAAAATTATTTCTAAATAATTTTGCGCTCCCCGTCCAAAAGAATGGATAGTGTCATCCCTAGCTCAATTTGGAAACTCATTAACAAAAATCATACATTTTTTTTACTGTTTAAACAATTTTTTTATGAAAGTTACTTAAATTAGTTATTTTATTATTTATTTTATTTTTTATTTTTTTTATTTTTTTTATTTTTAATTTTATTATTTATTTTAACATAGAATATGGAGACAATCTCAAAAATGTCGTTTTTTAAATCTAACTTTAGAAATTTTGAACAGAGACCAAAACGGAAAATTGCATTTGCTTAAGTGTCCAAAAAAAGTTAAAAACTAAATTCGGCAAATTTTGAAAAAAATTATTCTACCTTTCAAAAATAATATGGTTGATATTACTGTCTCCAGACGTTTTACTACTGGCACTTCTGTTTTGTTTTTATTAACTTAAGCCTCAACAAAAACAGACTAATTTTCAAACCAAAAAAAGGAATTTTTATAAAAAGAGTTGAATTTTTAACCAAGAAAGATTTTTCAGTCGATAAAGAAAAAAAGTCTGACCCAAAATGTTTAATAATTCAACATTGAAGAATCAATCAAAAAATTTAAATTATATAATTTTAGGCAATTTTAAGCTGGAAACATTAATTTATACATTGAAATTTGTTCTAAAATTGTTTTTAATATTCGCTTAAAAATTTGTTTTAAAAAATCATTTTAAAAATTTCCAGGACTCTAATGCAAATTTTGTTATTTATTATCTTGAAAATTTAATTCTTTCTACAATTTTTTTGAAAATCCGGCAAAATCACAAAAATTGCTTCAAAACTCTCCAGATTTTATTTTGAAATTTTTCAAAAATATTTAAAAAAATTCATTTTTAGTTTTCCTAGGAATTTTAGTAAAATTTTTTTATTCTTTTGAAACCTTTCAAAATACTTAGAAAGCTTTCAAATGTTGTGTTCAGAATCTTCAAAAATGTACGTTTTGTTTTGAAATCTTTTCAAGTTTTAAATTATTTTGGAATTTTGGAATTTTTTCCAAAATAATAATTCACTCAACATTTTTCCAGTTTCTAAAGAAAATCACTCTTTTTAGTTGAAAATTAATTATTTTTGACCGAAAATTCAACTGTTTGGTTAAAATTTGTTTGTATGTTAAAAATACATTTTTGTGGTTGAAGACTCATTATTTTATTAGAAAATTCATTTCTTTGGTGGAAATTTTTACCGTTCTGTTGAAAATTCGTTTTTATTTTGCTAACAATATTCTTTTTAACTGCAAATGTAACTATTCAATTTTTGCTGAAAATTAAGCTTTTTTGTTGGAAATTCATATCTTTGGGTTGAAAACTAAACTGTTTTGCCACAAATTCGTCTTTTTGGATTGAAAATTTAACATTTTGGCTGAGATTATTTTCCTTCATTGATTGCAAAATCTTTCTTGGTTAAAAATTCAACTCGTTTTTCGAAAAATTCCTTTTTCTTTGGTTTGAAAGTTTGGTTTGGAAATTTTTGGAATGAAGAATAATTATTCGCAAAATTGGCCGAATTCAGTTTAAAAATTTTTGTCGACACTTAAGCAAATACAATTTAGTCTTTTGGTAATGTTCCAAATTTCTGAAGTTAGATTTTAAAAACAACAAAATTTTTTCTATTGGACTGGGAGTGCAAAATTATTTAGGAATAATTTTGAGAAATGCGATTGATTGAGAAATAAACGAAATTTATGATGTTCGTTAATAAGTTTTCAAATGTGGTGAAATTTCAGCCAACCAATAAATTGAAGCTACTGCAGTGGATTTGATAAAAATACTGACAAATTTGCTCATAAATTTCACATAAACTGGAACATTTCTTCTTTAATTTTCAACTTTTCAAGTAAAATAACATATCGTTGGAATCGTTATAATTGGCAGATTTTGAATATTATATTTATAAATTACCAAGTGTTAATTTGAAAAAATGTTATATTCCGCATTCTAGTCCTCATTACGTACAAGGAACTCCCGCTGGCCAGGCTCGACGGCAGCAGTTTGGCTGAGTGAGGGGAAGTCGTGTAGTGGGGGAACCGTTCGCAGGTCCCAGGGCGAAATTGTTATCTGCCCGAAAATTTTGTCACTTTTGAATAAATTTTTTTTATTTTTAATATATATTAAAATAAAATTTCCTTGATTTTTCGGAACTGTTTTTGTGACTTTCAAAAGTAGTTTTTGAACCACATTATAGTTCTTTTTTTTGTAAATAAGGGTATGCTAACATAGCATCCGCGCCAACTTACCACCACCTTTCTTCCAAATACACTTCAGGTGGTCACAGCATCGAGTTTTAATGTTGCACGTTTTGTTAAGTCCACGGCAGCGTGGTGGTTTACCGTCGGCGACTACTCCCGAAAGGAGAGCCAGACACAGGAGAGTTAAAAATGCAAATATTGAAAGGCGCATTATACTTCACGATTTGCAACTGATATCTTTTGGATATTCCTCGGTCTTTTATATACCATATACCATCAAAGAATCGTGTTTCGGAGGACACAATTTTCCGCCTACACAATAACGAAAACAAGGATATAGAGACGAAAAAAACAAAATTGATCAAATACCACGTGTGCAACAAATGACCAATGTATAAAAAAGGTTTTATCTCACACGGAAGTAAATAATATAAGATATATATTGATACCAGCAGACTACGAAGCGGAAAAGTTATACATATTATTTCCTACTATGTATAACTTTTTCGCCTGGGTCACTACATTCATTGACAAAACATAACTAAAATAAAGAAAAATTGAGCCGTTCTCTAGAAAAACGACCTAAGTCGATTTAGATTTTTTTAGAAACCAAAAAGGAAATCTTAGGGATTTTAAAGGTTTGCTTAATATAACATAATTCATTTGAACAAAATGTCTAAAAATCTATGTTTACGGACGCATTAAATTAGTTAATAAATATACAATTATCAAGTTAGTATTAATTATTGTAGGTATTTTTTTAATTTGTTTAGAGTTTATACTTATTTAGATTTGAATTTGCCGCGCTAATCTCGAATGTATTCGATTAGTCTTCCGTTCGATTATTTGGCAACGAACGGACGAAAGGAAGACAACTTTGTAAAAGTGGCGAACAGTAAACAGACAAACCAGTAAAGTCATGTGGATAAATTGCTTCAAATCATTCTCAATTCACCTCGTCAATCATATACGCAAAGTTTTTAGACCGGGTGAGGTGTCCATATCAAACTACAATTATCCACTAGAATTATCCAGCTCTCTAAGATTTCCGACAGTGAACTTCGAGAAAGCGTCAAAATTTTGAAGATCATTTATTGTTCATCTTTGCATGAAAATGTTAAATAGATTGAGAATTGAAATCCAGAATTGGGACCAATTGTACAAAAAGATCTCTCTCTGCTGTAACTTTTTGACATTATAACCTCACTTTTTCATTCTTTGCTCCACGTGCCAAAGAACTTTTCAATTAAATCTTCGAATTTTCAAACAAGACAGATTAAAGTTCAAACAAATATTAGAATTTTCAAGAAGAAAAACAAATTTTTTAGAAAGCAGTTGATTTTTGATCAAAAAAGTTGATTTACAACCAAAAAAGCTAACTTTTCTACCATGAAAGTTGAATCATCAACAAAAGAAACTGATTTTATACCCACAAGGATATGACTTTTCAACAAAATATATAAATTTTCAACAAAATAGTTGAATTATCAACCAAAAAGTTGAAATTTCAATAAACAAGAATAATTTACTACCCAAAAAGACGACTTTTTAACAAAAAATATGAATTTTTTGTATGAAATCCTTTAATTTTCAACAAACAAGATTAATTTTCTACCAAAAAAGACGAAATTTCAACAAAGATCTTAAATTTTCTACCAAATAGTCCAATTTTTATCTCATAGAATATATATGATAAAGTTTCAACTGAAAATGGAATAGTTAAATTTTCAGATAAAAACTCTGGTAAAGAATTAAATTTGAGCAAGAATACCAATTTTCAACAAAATTGTTAAATTTTTAACCAAAAAGGGTAAATTTTCGACCAAGAAGATTAATGTTCTATCAAAAAAGATGAATTTTCAACAAAATGCATCAATCCAACGACAAGTTTCAGAATATTTTTCAAAATATTTCTATAATGTCTAATATTCTTAATTAATTGTTTACTTTTTCATTAGATAAATTATATTTTAATAATATTTCTATAAATAAAAATTAGAAGGGGCCTGGTCAGGGCCAGATCTGGCCTTCCTTATGGATACCCCAGTCAGGTCCTGATCGGATTAAGCGTTTCATTTCGAGTCTGGTCCTAACTGGGATACCCGGTTTGGGGCCAGATTTTGCCAGATCTGGCCCCGACCAGGGCCATTCTGAAATTTCTGCACGGGTTTAAGTGTATAATGCAATAAACAATATGCCAAAGCCTAGTACACCAAGAGTTCGAAGGCATCTCGCGTTAGCTGCTTTAGACTATGTTCTTTATGTGAACGAGGGTAAGTAATATAAATAATATAACATTATATACGGAGTGGCTATTTCGCCATACATGTATGGCGAAATAGCCGACGGTAGCTTATTTCGACATACAAGTATGGCGAAATAGCCGACGGTAGCTTATTTCGACATACAGTTGTGGCCTAATAAGGACGGTATTTTATGTCGCCCGTCGGAATATATGCAGGAAGGGGTGATATGTTCAAAATAAGGATAGTAGGTTATTTATTATTATATAGTAGATTTTAATGAACAAATTAATCATTAAAAAGGCAATTATAATTGCACCAGCGAAACATTTGAGGCGAGTTAACCTCAAAATCTCAAGGAGAGTGCTCAGAGGTGGTTCTGACCACCGCTGTTAGGTGGCGCAAAAATCGAATGCGCGAAATTTAAATTTCATTATACTTTGCTACTATCTACGAATAAAACATTTCAATTTTAGGAAAATAAAAATAAATTGTCAGGTCATCATAGACTTTAGTGAGAGGTATTTTTTGTAGCACGTTTTAAAATAAGCAAAGCGTTTTCTTACAATTTTTTCAAATATATCGTCTGAAAAAAAATTCAAAAATTCAATTTTTCGAGAAAAAAATTCTCGTGGCCACAAAAATGGTTTAACCCACGGAAAACTTATAGAATGTCTCTTATAGAATCAAACATTTAACAAACATTTAATATTTTCAGAAAAACATTGTAATTTTCAAGATTTTCTAATTTCTTTTAAAAAATCTCTCAAGTTATTAATTGGACAATTTTAAATTAAAATAAATTTTTAATTTCAAACTTTTAATTTAAACATAATTATTTTTTTGTAAGTTTTAAACTTACTTGCTTCATAAGACTTGAATGTTAATATCATTTCAATTCTAAAAATTATAGAAAACTTTTTTCTTCGAGACGCCAGAGATGAACTTCTAATAGTAAAATCTCTTGGCGACAAAATATATTGTAGACAAATAAATGTATTTTGAAGTTTTCTTTAAAAAGATTCATCAATTCTTTTTTTGAACATCTACAACTTTTTACTTAATTGAGATATTTCAATTTTCCTTCCAGATTCTCGTAAGGTTTATCGAACCCATTTGAAATCCGGCGAGAAATTGGAAAATCTCGAAAATTACAATGTTCTTCTGAAAGTATTAAAAGACGATTTTCTCAAATACTCAACCTTTTCATTTTTGGTTTGTTAAATGTTTAATTCTATAAGAGAGACATTCTATAAGTTTCATGTGGGTTAAACCATTTTTGTGACCACGAGAATTTTTTCTCGAAAAATTGAATTTTTTTCAGACAACGATATATTTGAGAAAATTCTAAGAAAACACTTTGCTTATTGCTTCCTCATAGAGGAAGCTTTGTGGTGGTAACATTTTCCAAAATGTTTAAATTCATTTAATTGAACCTTCCCCAATTTAAAAATGTCTAATACAATGTTCTAAGCAATTGTCCGGATGTATGTGTGTGGATGCCACGCTTTTTTGTGAACACGGTAACTTGAAAACGGTCGCAGATAAATTGATGAAATTTGGAGGGCTTATTTTCTCGACTAATATCTTGAAACTGACCGAAGGATTTCTAAAAATATTTTTTGCATTTTTTCTCAGCTCTTAACAATATTTGAAAAATCGGTTTTTTATAGTACAACTTTTTTCATTAACATAATTCAAAGTTGATGCTAGAATATAAAAGATTCTTTGGTTCGAGACGAATCGATTGACCTATAATATTAATATATTTTATTAAAGCGTAGGGAAGTTATGGTAATTTATATATGTTGAAAATCGGTTTTTTATAGTAAAACTTTTTTCATGAACCTAATTCAAAGTTGATGCAAGAACAGAAAAGATGTGTTGATTCGAGTCGAATCGATTGACCTTTAATATTAATACATTTTATTGGAAAGTAAGGAAGCTATGGTAATGCATAATATTTGAAAATACGGTTTTTCATAGTAAAACTTTTTTCTTCAACATAATTTAAAGTTGATGCAAGAATATAAAAAATTCCTTGATTCGAAAAGAATCGATTGACCTATAATATTAATACATTTTATTAAATAGTATGGAAGTTATTGTGATTTATATATTTTGAAAATCTGTTTTTTATCGTAAAACTTTTTTCACTAACATAATTCAAAATTGATGCAAGAACGGAAAAGATTTCTTGATTCAAGGCAAATCGATTGATCTATAATATTAATACACTTTATTGAAGATTAAGGAAGTTATGCTCATTTATAATATTTGAGTCATCTGCTCCAAACAGAAAAACTTTTTTCATTGACATAATTCAAAGTTGACGCATGAATAGAAAAGACTTTTTGATCCTAAATTTTCAAATCCTAACAGCGGTGGTCAGAACCACCTCTGAGCACTCTCCTTGAGATTTTGAGGTTAGCTCGCCTCAAATGTTTCCCTGGTGCAATTATACCCAGATAGCAAAGTGCGCGCACGGTGCGACGCACGTGCGTCGCACCACGTGCGGATTTTCTCGCACGACGTGCGCGCAGGAGATGACACAGCTGCGTCCTCATATGCGTGACAGGTGTGTCGCACGTCGTGAGGGTCGCACGCCATGCGTGCCAGTGCGGGTATGGTGCGTGCACACTCTTAAGATTTTTAGAGGGTACAGAAAATATTTACATTGATATTTTAAAATAAAGAGCAGGTAATTTATCATGAACGTATTTTTTATTATGGGTGGAAGGAATATTTATACATTTTAGTTGCGCATTAGCAATTCAGTTTCCGCATGTTTATATCAACAAGAATAAATATTTTTCGCTGCAACGACAAGGTACAGGCACATAAAACTGACAGAAAACATAAAGACGTAGGTAAAAAGTATATTTTTCGTTTAAATAATACAAAAAAATGATGACCTAAAACAAAATTACCTTTTTTTAATTATTTAAACCAAAAATAAACTGTTTATAACCGTTTTCATGTCGCTTATTAAAGTTTCAGCGAAGGATATTTATTATTTTGGACACAAACATGCTAATATTTGTTTGAATAATAAAAATAATAAAAACAAGATTGAACAGAAATTAACCGTACTTGTCAAAATGTGTAAATCCTGTCACGTACGCCACTGATTATTATATTATCGAAATTGGATTACACGTGTAAAAAAACCCGGTAACGCCGAAAAGGAGAATAAAACAAAATATAAATATACACGCGCGCACGATTCGACACAAATCGAGAGGAACGGGGGGCCGCAGAGTCACTATACATAAAAATCCTATCGCAATGATAAAATTTGCGATCGAGAACCGACCCGTTTTCTCGCTAAAAACTCGCAAAACGAAACCGAGCGAAACCGACAACGGAAGTCGACAACAGCTGTTACGGCGCGTCGGGCGATTACCGTTCCACCGACGCGACGGGGTCTGCGCCGTATATTATACAGCTAATGCGCGCAGTTTTTAAATATTGCTCCTCTTATTTCTACTTCAAAATAATAAAAAATGAATACAATACGATTAAAAATTAAAGATGCGTTTTTTAAATTTCTGAACAAATTTTTTAAACATTGATTTTAAATTACATTTTAAACTCAAATAAAGTTGAACTTGAAATTAAAAGCACAAATTGAAGTTATAAACACAAATAATTATGTACAGTAGAAATTATAGTAAAAATTTCATTTTTTTATTTACTTCATTTCAAATTTAAATTGACAAAAGGCTAATTGAAATTATTTGTATAGTCGATTAAAGTTCGAAAATATAGTTTTGAAATAAATAAAATGCATATTGTACGTTGAAACTATACAACCATGCATTCAATAATTCTTACTAATTTCCTAATTTCTTCTTATTATAAAATTGGGAATGTTTTAATTTTTGTAAATAAACCATTTTTACAATATCAATTAATTCAAGCTTTAATTATAATAATTATCAATATTTTTGAAAATTTCATTACAATAATAATAGTTTACTATACTACTATTATCGAAAAATGTGCTTATTACTTATATATCATGTATATAATGACCCTCACAAAGTGCGACACACATGCGCCGCACATCATGCCTATCACAAAGTGCGTCGAATATGCCTCGCACGTACGTGCTCCTCACAAAGTGCGACCCATATGCCTCGCACCCAGCACGCACCGCGTGCCCCGCATGCCATGCGAGTAACGTGCCCCGCACGTTTGCTATCTGGATAATTGCCTTTTTAATGATTAATTTGTTCATTACAATCTACTATATAATAATAAATAACCTACTATCCTTATTTTGAACATATCACCCCTTCCTGCATATATTCCGACGGGCGACATAAAATACCGTCCTTATTAGGCCACAACTGTATGTCGAAATAAGCTACCGTCGGCTATTTCGCCATACTTGTATGTCGAAATAAGCTACCGTCGGCTATTTCGCCATACATGTATGGCGAAATAGTCACAGCCTATAATATGATATAAATCGTTAAAACGTATTGATTGAATCGAAACCTAACCTAAAAATTGAAATTTATTTGAAAACTTATTATAAATTGAATATTTTTAAGATATTTTGAGTTTCCATTAAAGTTACACAAATAAAAAAATGTATATAAATTTTAACCCAAGTTAGTGATTATACATTGAAAAGTATGTATATATTGATGCAGATGATGAAGAAGAAAGTGGGACGCAACCCGAAATGCAAGTTCCAGGAATTTTAGAATATCAAAGCAACGTGTTTAGCTTTTGATATAATTAAAAGATAAAGTATAGCATCTATAACTCTAAAAATGAACTTATAAATATTCAGGATTCTAAGTATCAGAAATTCAGTTCTCTTCGACATAACCTCAAAATTTTATTTAATTCTTATTTTAATTTTTCCGACGATTTTAGAGCTAAATTTAGAGTTAAATTTATTATTTCTGTCATGGTTATTGGTCATAGTTAAGTCATTCTTATCTTGTAGTTTCAGTTTTATAGCAATAATTCAGATATTTTGTATTAATTAAATAGTTGTTTTGATGATTTCGAAAATTTGAAGCGCAGTAACATTTTTCCAATTCAAGATTCAAAATATTAAGCTTATGGTTTTAAAAAGATTTCAATGGCCACATATTTTAAAGCGTTTTAATTGGAAATTTCCAAAAACTTGAAATTTCAATACTTCTCGAAGAATTTTAAGAATTAAATTTCTATTGAGAAATTTCTGGCTCCAATCCAGAATTTAAATTCTTTTCGAAATTTCCCGTTCTAGGTCAGATGCTGTTAATATTAAGAAATTCCCTGTTCCAATCCAGAATTTTAATTCTTTTCGAAAATTACCCGTTTCAACTAAGAATTAAGTTTCTTTTGAAAAGTGCCCTGTTCCAATGCAGACTTTTAAGTTTTTTTGGAAAATTTCCAATTTTAGCTCAAAATTGATTAAAATTGGATTATTTCCTGTTCCAACTGAGAATTTGTTTAAATTTGAAAATTCCGTTCCAACACAGAATTAGAATTCTTTTTAAAAATTCCCCGTTCTAGTCCAGAATTTGAATTCTTTTCGCAAATCACCCGTTTCCAATCAAAATTAGAATTATTTAAAAAAATTCCCTCTTCCAATTCAGAATGTTAATTCTTTTCGAAAATTTCCAGTTTTAGCTCGGAATTAATATTCTTTTGAAAAATTCCTTGTTCTAGTCCAGAATTTTAATTCTTTTTGCAAAGTACCCGTTTCGACTCAAAATTAGAATCATTTTTAAGAAATCCCCGCCAAGGACTGGGGCGGACATTGTAAATAACGAAGTCAAAAAGACTAAAAAATGTATTGAGTTTGTTTTTGTGTTAATATTTGGTCCTTGAATAAAAAATATAGTTCACTTTATTACTTTTTCTTGTTATAAAATTATTATGATAAACAAAATTATAAGAAATTATAAATTTCAAAAATGGCTCTTGACGGGAAATTGGTCGGGGCCAGGTCGGGTACCGATCGGGTGGCCAGATCGGGCGCCAGATCTGGCTCCGATCAGGCCGTGTGTTTCATCAGCGATCGGGCCCAGGTCCGTTTTCCAGATCTGGGCCAGATTTGGCCTGGTCTGGGCCATAGCAAAATCTCTACACGGGTAGCGTAATGAAAATAACAGAAGAAAAGATCTGGTAGTCCAATGTGGATTTATGCCGAAAAGATCTTGTGCGGCTCAGATATTTAGCTTGAGACAAATCATTGAAAAAAGTTTCAGGGTAAACAAAAAAGTTTCCTGAGCATTCGTTGATCTGAAAAAGGGTTTGATAAGGTGGAATAGAATTAACTTTGGCCATAGTGCGTTATTTCTTCATGACTATTTATTATATTCATGGACAAGTTTCTAAGTGTAATAATGGCCCTCTTCGACGAAGAAGTTGTCGATCTCGGGACATTGAAGGTGCGTGGGTTAGCATGAACATGGGCCTCATAATTGCCGTGAATAAAAAAAAATTATGGTGTTTGAAGGAAAGGGCGAGAAAACTGGATAAGCGAATACACGGGAAAATAATCACTTCGTTTATTAATAATTTTACCACTAGTTACTATCAGAATGATGTTTATCTAATGTTCGGTGATATTCGAGATTCATGGTAATGAATAATACCTAATTTTAGTTAAAGTTTGAAACTTAATTAGATTAAATATTCCTTTAAAAATGTCTGATCTTAAAATCTGTTAAAAAATTAAGCGCAAAAGTTATGGAAAACTAATTGTAAATTTGGTGGGTTACTATAAAGTCAATAAATTTTGGTTTACCCTTAATAATATTAACCGAACGTGAATAATTTTTCAATAATTATATTACTGAATATCTGCGTTTCGAAGTTTCGTTGGACTTCGCGTTGTAAAGAACAAAAATAAGGAAACTGTTTCATTATTGAAAATAAGGAAAGTTGACTTAAAGAATCAAATTTAGCTTTCTGTTTTCGGTTTACTTAATAAAAAAAATAACCTCGTTTGGATCAATAAAAAGCAAAAACAGCCGGCTGATATGAAGACTCACAAGGACGGAATATTTTTTTTATTTACAAGAATTGTGAATAGCTTTAACATTCTAATTATTGAAATTGTTAAAAATGCTTGTTTTTATAATTTCCTAATTTTATGTTTCAAATGCTTTTCATTTTTCTAAAGGAGATATAGGCAGAAATACTTTTCTGAGATTCAAGTGGTCACTTTGATTAATAACATTTTGCCATTTTTTAAAGTGAATTTTTTAAAAATTACACTATCGACTTAATATATTTCAAAATATTCCTTTAAAAATGCTGAAATTTTTGAAATCCCGCAAAATCCCATAAAATCAGATAAAGTCCCATTTAAATCCCCTCAAATCTTTCAAAATACCATAAAAGTTTTGAAATCCCTTCAAATTTTAAAAATCGTTGATCGTAAATCTTTTCAAATCTCTCGAAATTCGTAGAATTCTTATAACTGCATTTGAAATCCTATGAATTCTTTATAAATATGGTAAAATCCTTCGAAATCTCAGAAATCCATGAATCCGTAGAAATCCCTAGATGTATCTTGAAAGTAATTAAATTTAATTTATTTCCTCAAATTCTCTAGAAATCTTATTATGTTATATATTTTTTAAACCCTTTCAAATTTTCTGCAATACTATGGAAAATTTTGAAAAACCCTAAAAAATGATGAAATGTTATTGAATTCTTTGGAATTTTTTTAAATACCCTAGAATCTATAAAATTCTATAAAACCGATAAAATTCCTTAAATCTCGTTAAATCTCTAGAATCCCACATGAATCGAGTAAAATATTTTGATGTCTATAATATTCTTCAAAATTCCTTCAAAAATTAGGAAAATTTTTGAAGTCCCGTAAAATCCCATAAAACCTGTCAAACTTTTTTTAAAGCCTTTTAAATTCTATAAAATGCCATAAAATCTTCAAATCCCTTAACATCTTAGAAAGTCATTGAAATCGACTGAAATCAATTAAGAACCCTTGAATTCTGTTGAAATTATCTGAAGTCTCTGAAAACCTCTACCACTTATTTTAATCTCTTGAAATATATAGAAATTCCTTATAATCTCATGGAATCTTTTAATTTCTTTTGACATCTTAACAATCCCTAAAATATTGTGAAATTCCTTGAAACCCCTTCAAATCTTGTAAATGGTGTAAAAATTCCCTGAAATTCCTACGAAATTTTTTCAAGTCTTGAAGCATTCTTATATCCTTGGCGATTAATCTCAGTTGCGAGAAAGGGTAGCACTAGCGCTGCACACCGACCAAATGCGGAACTAATGCTCACAATGGGCCTGCGCGGCTGAAGGGGCATTAGTAGAGGGAAATTTAAATTAGTACCCAGATAACTTTCGAAATACTATTTAGATTAGGGAGCCTTTACATATTACGTAACATTATTTTCGACCTTTTTACCACCCCCCCCCCCC
>CAKNYM010052118.1:290181-347680 GCA_932195095.1 Andricus curvator | reverse complement strand
TACTAATTGAATTAGTAAAATTTCTACTAATTCAGATTTAGAGAGTAACATAATTTTAAAATAAATTATTCACCTAGAAATAAAAAAAAAATTGATCAACGAAAAATCTGTCGGAAAGAACCTTCACACTAAATTTCGTTCTTTTGTAAAAATTAGAGCAAAATTGTGTATATGTGTATGTTGTAACCAGCGGACTCTACTCTCTAAATCTGAATTAGTAGAAAACTACTAATTCGTAGTAGTTTTCTACTAATTCAAATAGTGCCGATTCGTTTACTGGTAATTAGTAAGAATCTAAGAATTCAATGAGTAAGAATAACTGAGTAAATGAATTAGTACTTTATATACTAAAGGAATTGGTAATGCTACTACTAAATGAATTGGTAAATGTATTACTGGTTACTATTTCAAAGGGTAGTTTCAAGTAAATTTAAAAACTGTTTTTTCAATGAAGAGAATTTTATTGAAATATGTTAATAAATAATTAAAGTCGGATTAGGCCCGATTGAAAAACAAGTTATTTCAATCTGAATTGAAAACATGGTATCGCATATTTTTTGATTTAGAAATCTTTGACAAATTACATTACAAGACATTCTTAAATATATCGGCACCGTTAAATAATTAAATAAAACTACAAAAATAATTAATCATTTCTTGAATTTGTCTCTAAAGTTTATGAATTTGATTAATGTTACAAATTAATTAATTAATGTTACAAAAAACAAATTTTTATTTGATAGTTGATATTTGGATTTTGAACTAAAAAATATCAGTTTTCGACCAAAAATGAAATATTTAAATTTTCACTCAACAAATTACTTTTCCGAACAAAAAAATTTAAAACAAAAATCATGAAACTTGTACTAAAATAGATAAATTTTGAAAAAAAAAAGTATTTTTAACAAAAGAGTAACTTTTAACCAAGTAGTTTTTATCTTCAATGAAAAAGATGACATTTCAACTAAAATGATGAATACTTAACCGGAATACTCAAATTTTTCACCAAAAAGATGAAGTTTCAAACAATAAGATTAATTTTGAAACATAAAGAATAATTTTCTACAAAAAATACGTCTTTTGAAGAAAATATAAGAAATCTCAACTAAAAAAGACAAACTTTCAACCAGAAGTTAAATTTTCAACTAAAAATGATAATTTTTCAACCTATAAGATTGAATGGTTAAATTTCAAATTTGGTATTATGTTAAACTAAAGAGATGAATTTCTAACTAAAATGTTGGAATATTCGCCTGGAATAATTACATTTTCAGTTTGAAAGAAATTAATTTTTTGTTAAAGTAAAAACGGATTTTCAACGAAATAGCTCATTTTTCAACCAGAGATGAATTTTTAATCAAAATGATGAATCTTGAACAAAAAAAAAAACAATTTTTAACAAAAGAGTTTAGCTTTGAACTCAATGATTAAATTTGTATTCCAAAAAAGATGAATTTTGAACGAAAAATGTAGTAGTTGATGTTCAAGAAATAAAAAATTAATTTTCAATCAGAAACAGTTGAATTCCAAAAAAAATACTTTTCAACATGAGTTGAATTTTCAACTTAAAAAAATTTTTCAGTCAAGGGGGAGAGACAAAATTGCAAACTCGCTGTAGAATTTTCAAGCAAGAAGATGAATGTTTGAATTTTGAAGTAACAACGATGAATTTTCAAACAAAAATATAATAGTTAAATTTTCGTTTTAAAAAATTGAATAAACCAAATTAAAACTTTCGCGCTTTAGAATATATAGATGCCTTCATTTTAATAACTTATCCGCAGTTTAACAATAAGGTGGTTCAAAAAAGGTTTTTTTGAAGACAAAAGAGTTTTAGATTCTGTTCAAAATTTAGGTTAAGTAATATTTTTTTTTTAGTTAATTACGATATAGAACTTGGACTATCAATATTATGTTTGAAAAAATCATGTCTACTGGAAATGTCTAACTATTTACAAAAAGACCATAATTTTTAATTTTCGATAGACACCAGAAACTTTATAGTCGCTCGTAAATATCGAGTCCCTGGTCCATAATAGGGGTAAAACTATGTCAAAAAAGTCGCCTCGTTTTTATTTCTTTCTCTTTGTTGTCTCTCTATCTCACTCTTTTTCTTTCTATCTCCCTTTTACTAATAGCTTTTCTGAAAATCTGAGAAATTCTAAGAGTTTCCTTCAAAACTCAACGTTAGTATTTGACGTGTCTTTATACATGACGCATTGGTGTGATTCATTTCCATTTTGAATCTTTAGATTCTTGTTAAATAAAAGTGAAATTTAAAATTTTTAAAGTGTTTTTCTTAAAATAATTATAATAATTTTAGAAAACTTAATGTTGTAACATTTACAATGTGTTATAAACAATTTTGATGAATTTTAATATTTTTGGGTGATTCAATCCAATTCAATTAGATTATTACAATTTCACAAATAGGAAAAAGAAATAATCCAAAAATATTTCATATATATTTCTAAAATTGCTATATTTAGTGCAAACTTATTACAAACAAATTTTTTAATAAAAAGATTTCTTTCAAGAAATTGAGTTAAAATTATTCAGACTCAATTAAAAGAAATCAGAAAATATTCATGAACAAAACCCTACAAATTGGAACGAATCTTTTGTTTAGTGTCTCTATTTAACAATTTTAAAATTAAGATAGAACAGAAATCCATTTTATCATGAATAATTTTATGCAAAATGAGCATGAAAAAGATTCAAAATTAAAAAATAGATTTCTAGACCACCTCACTTTTCGGCTCATTAGAGACAAAAATAACCAATTGAAAAAAGAGGGAGAAAAGGAGAAAAAGTCAACCAAAAATACCAACCTCTCACTTTTTCTTTTATCCGTCTTTTTTATACTACCAAGGAACCAACATGTTTCGGAGTCAATTTAAACTCCCTCATCAGGGATTATTTATAGGAAACTACAAGGTATGACAAAAATATATTATTATGTTTCTGATTTTTCCAATTGGCATAATAATATATTTTTGTCATACCTTGTAGTTTCCTATAAATAATCCCTGATGAGGGAGTTTAAATTGACTCCGAAACATGTTGGTTCCTTGGTAGTATAAAAAAGACGGATAAAAGAAAAAGTGAGAGGTTGGTATTTTTGGTTGACTTTTTCTCCTTTTCTCCCTCTTTTTTCAATTGGTTATTTTTGTCTCTAATGAGCCGAAAAGTGAGGTGGTCTAGAAATCTATTTTTTAATTTTGAATCTTTTTCATGCTCATTTTGCATAAAATTATTCATGATAAAATGGATTTCTGTTCTATCTTAATTTTAGAATTTTAATAGTGTTTTCCCAAAGTGTTGAAAAGGAATAAAAACATACGGATACAATGGATTTACTTAAAAGGAAATAAATACAGGGAGTTGAAATCTTTTTTCAAAAATATAAATAAGAGAGAATAATTAATAAGTTTTTGAGAATTTTGTGAAATTGATTGTTTTTGTGAGTAAAATGGATTTTGTAGAAATTGACAGAAATTGGGGTAATGGGATTGAGGTGATAGGTGGACCAGTGAAAAATATCAAATAATTTTACTTAATTAGTAAAAAATTAAGGTCAACAATTTTACAACAAGACTTTTTGATCAAATGCAAAATTCATGGAGTTTTTCCTAAGAAGATTTTTGACATTAATAAAAATGTTAGCTTTGATTTCAAAAACAAAAGAAATAAAGAAAAACTTGATATAAATACTGAAAAATTTAGAAAATCGCTCTTAAATTTGACTATCAAGGATTGCCATTCACAGATACATTTTTTAAATGTTAAGATAAAACAAATTATTGAGAAATTAAATCAACAAGTTCCCTCCTTTATTATCAAAGAATGTTTGGAAAGGGAAACAAAACTTAACAAAATGGCCCTTAAGGACAATAGAAAACATGATAAAAATTTTTTAAATATTCTCAATGAACAAGGAGATGTTCAAAATAAAAGACATTGAATCAAATATTAAGAAAATACCTGAAAATAACATTGATGAATTTAGATCTCAATTTATGGGTTTATCTAATGATTTCTTAAATAATGACAATCCAAAAACTTGGTTAGAAAAGGAATTGAGTGAAGGTTTAATTGAAACAAAAATTTTCTTAAAAAATCATCCAGAATTAATGATCACTAAATCAGACAAAGGAAGTATTACAGTAGCTATTCATAGAGATGTTTATATTCAAAAAATGTTGCATATTTTTAATGATGCAGATAGTTTTCAATTGATTCCTAATAATCCTACCATAATGCTTCAAAAAGGGACGTTTAAAATTTTAGACAGAATGAGAACTAATAAATATTTAGGCAATAATATTGAAAGATGTGATATCGATACATCCAGTACTAATCTCTCTTTAGCCTATGGACTTGTTAAAGCTCACAAAGATGCCTACCCTTTACGACCGGTTATTTCAACAATAGGTTCCCCAACTAGAAAATTAGAAGAATTATTGAGTCAAATTATTAAAAAATCAATACAAATCTCAAAAACATCAATTAAAAATAGTCATGCTTTCTTAAAACTACACAGAAAAAACTGAAGTTAAATTTTGTTGCATGTAAAATGTTCAGCTGTTAAAGATTACATGCTATTTGGCGAAAGTTTATCTTACGATGGAATAAAAGCTGTCGTCTGCTACGTCCTTCGCAGCAATGGAAAAACGGCAAAGTATACATGAAAAGCTATAAATCAGGACACTAGATTTAGAACAACTTTTTACTTACCTAATTGTTATTTTGAAAATAATTAGACTTTATATATACTTCCTGCCACAGTCGGTATTGTTGGTTAGGAAGAAAACCAAAAAGTAGGAATCGAATTATATTTGAAGTTGGAACATTCAGTGGCGGATCTAGGTATTTGAATTCAAAGTAACAATATTTGAAAAAAAATTTGAAGGACTGAAAAATCCCGGAAAATAAAATTCCCGACTCTTTCAAATTCCCGAATTGGGAAATTCCCGAATAATAAAATTTTCGAATATGTAATAAAATTTCTGGTTAATAAAATTCCCGAATAATGAAATTCCTGAATTGGAAAATTCCCGAACAGTTTATGATATCACCGAAATGGATAATTCCCAATAGTTTATAATATTACCGAATTTAAAACTTCCCGACAGAAAATTGCCAAATTATAAAATATCCGAACTAAAAAATTTCCGAATTTAAACAAATATAATAATGAAATACTTTTATCAAGAAAAAAATTATTTTTAATGTTTAAAGTTTCTAAAATTATTGGTTAACTTTGAAATTACGATAATTGAAAAAAATATATTTCTGGATGAAAATTGTCTTCAAATATTGTTATTTTAAATTCATACAATAATTTTAGAAACTTTGAAGAAGAAAAATATTTTTTCTTAGAAAAATATTTGATTATTGTATTTTTAAGAAATAAATAATATTGATTGAAAAACAATTTTTTTATTGTTTCGGGAGTTTTATAATGCAAGAATTTTTCAGTTCGTATATTTTATAATTTGGCAATTTTCTAGCGGGAATTTTAAAATTCGGTAATATTATAAACTGTCGGGAATTTTCCATTTCGGTAAGATCATAAACTGTTTGGGAATTTTTTATTCGGGAATTTCATTATTTGGGAATTATATTATTCGGAAATTTTATTTTTTAGGATTTTTCAATCGTCCAAACATTTTCATCCAAAAATATATTTTTTCAATAATTTTTATTTTGAATTCAAACAATAATTTTAGAAACTTTGATCAGAAAAAAATATTTTTTTTATACAAATATTTGATTGTATTTTTAATAAATAATATTGATTGAAAACCATTTTTCCATTGTTTCGGGAGTTTTATAATTCACGAATTTTCCAGTTCGGATATCTTATAATTCGGCAATTTTCTATCGGGAATTTTCAAACTCGGTAATATTATAAACTGTCTGGAATTTCCGATTTTGGTAATATCATAAGCTATTCGGAAATTCTTTATTCGGGAATTTTCCAGTTAGGGAAGTTTATTACATATTCAAAAATTGTATTATTCGGGAAATTCCCAAATGGGGAATTTGAAAGAGTCCTGAATTTTATTTTCTAGAATTTTTCAGTCGTCCAAAAATTTTCATCCAAAAATATATTTTTTCAATAATTCAATAATTCAGAAACTTTAAATATTAAACTTTTTTTGATAAAAATATTTGATCATTGTATTTTTAATAAATAAATAATATTCATCGAAAAAAAATTTCATTTGTCTAAATTCGGAAATTTTATAATTGGGGAATTTTCTAGTTATTTGGATATTCTAGAATTCGGCAATTTCATGTCGGGAATTTTATCATTCGGGAGTTTTTCATTTCGGTAATATTATAAACTGTCCGGGAATTTTATTATTATGGAATTTTCCTATTCGGGAATTTCATTATTCGGAGATTTTCTAATTCAGGAATTTTACAGTCTCGAGAATTTTTCAGTCTTCCCGATTTTTCAAGATAAGTGTATTTGGATATTATTTTTCATTTCGAGAAAGCTATTTAATTAAATAATAAAATCATTACATATTTTTTATGGATTTTATAATTTAATCGAATAGTTTTCAGAAAATAAAGAATAATATCCAAATACAATCATGGCGAAAAACCATTTTTTTCTGAGTTTTGAAAAAAATAAAGTTTTGTCCCAATGCAATTGGTATTATTGTTCATCCCTCAGCTTGCAGACATCTTTGATTTCACCTACCTAACCTGAAATACCTGATAGAATATACTTAAATTTCCATCAATATTATCTTAATATAAAATGTTATCTACAGTACAAAATTAAAAATTAAATTAAAATGTTCAATTTACATTCAATATTCTTGATAAATATTTATTTAATAACTTTTTAAAATAAAATTTTACAAATCAGTGTGCCCTCATACGTAACAAAAATTCTGAGTTCAAAAAATTATTCAAAAAATGAAATGTTAAGTAATAATAATTTGAAGCATGAAATAAGGTCGATAGGAGTTGTAGTTCTTCAGAAATCATCTTTTAGCTTTAAAATTTTACTTCGTAAAAAGGCTTTTATATTGAACTGCAATACCGACGGATCTCGAAACTTTCAAAACGGAAATTCATATCTCATAACTTGTGAATTATGGTTAAGATCATAGTAAATATAGCGACTTTTTTTAATGTTGTCGAGTGCTTTATTGACAGTCATCAAAAATATATAACCATTCGTCCGCGATAAGTGCAATTATTTGTAAAATAGAATGGTAATAAGTGCAATGTTTTTAAAAATCTCGTGTCCTGATTTCCAGACCAATTCCATCCATACTTCACACTGTTCTTTGCACTCCCAGATAACAATCGTGCGACGCACGCTTCAAGCACGCGTGCGATTCGCATGATGCGACCCATATCGCACGCAAATGGCAAGCACATTCCGCGATAGAGTGACGGATAAATGCGTGCGTGCACAATGAGGCTCATTCAGCCATCACTCATATTTCGTCGTAGTCCTTGATGAATAAATATAAACAATATGTTAATAATATTTTTTATTCAGCAAATTCGGTTCACTTGAATCAAATTAATATCGTATTTCAAATGATTTATGTATTTATCTTATTTCAAATGATATTTGTACCTGTATTGTACATACGCAATTGTCAAACTTCACGGTTCACCGAACATCGTTGCCGACGTTGCCGTCAGTGAGGTTATGTGAGCGTCATGTTGTAGTGTACACTAGTGCTTTTCCATTAGTTAATTGTTATAAAATTTCATCGAACTCGATCATTGCAATATTATTCTTCGTATATTTGAGCCTTAATTAATGTTTGCGTGCCAAGAATTGTGTTAAAGAAACTGGTAAGTAAAGAAAAATATAAATATGTATTTTCGTTTAAATGGCAGAAAATTAAAAGTTAGGTCAAATAAAATCTCACTTTTTCCACGTGTATATATGAAAAAACATAAAAAAGCATAAAATCATTTGCAGTTTTAGCATGCCCTTGTAGAAAGAAAGGATAGACACGATTGGGATCGTTTAAAAAACATCTTTGCAGAAGGGATGCACTTCATCGACACGCGTGCGACTCGCACGACGTGCGACGCATATGCCACGCATATGCGGACACATCTTTTTGGTGAACTGCGTGACACGCGTGACGATTTATTCGCACTCATGCCTGCACCGTGCGTGGCACCATGTGCGCATATTGTTATCTGGGCTGCTGTGAACTACATAGCAGAAGACGCTTTTTTACTGACAAACAACTGACAAATTATTCCGAGATGGTTTAAAAACACGGAATTATCTTAATTTCATGTAAAGATTATTCGACAAGGTTAATTTTTGTTGCAGCGAAACTTTCGTCGGAAATTGATGTAAAGTTTATCTTCTGTTTTTTCTGTGTAATTGATAGTGTGATAATACCTTTAGACCATATATTTGTCTCTTTTGATGTAATAGCTATGTTTCCAAATATCCCTTATGAAAGAGTCGAAATTGCCATACAGAAACGTTGGGATTTGATTAAAATTAATACAAAAATTCCGAAGAAACATTTTCTTGATGCGATAAAATATGTGTTTCATTCAGTTCATTTCAAATTCAATAATAATTTTTATAAACAAAAGTTTGGAACTCCCATAGGATCTGTGTTATCTCCTATTTTAGCTGAAATTGTCTTGGAGGATTTAGAGAATGAAGTTTTCCAAAAAATCAATTTTAATATTGATTTTTATGCAAGATATGTTGATGATTCAGTACTTAGTGTACATAAAAATAATTTTGAAACTCTTCTTATGGCTTTTAATAGTATACACCCTAGATTACAATTTACTGTTGAGATTGAAAATGAAGGAAAATTAAATTTTCTTGCTTTGACTTTAATTAAAACTGATGAAAGACATATTATTACTGATTGGCATAGGAAAAAGATTTCTTCAGGTAGAACACTTAGTTTTCTATCAAATCACTCTATTCAAAATAAAATAGGAATTATTAAAAATTTGATTGATAGAGCCCTTAAATTATCACATCCAATTTTCCATGAAAAAAATATTGAACAATGTAAACAAATTCTTTTTCTTAACCATTACCCTTTTGATTTCATTGAAAAACATGTACATAACAGAATGAAATATATAAAAAACATAAATAATGATCAAAATAAAATAAACAGAGTAGATTATAATACTTTCAATACTGTTGTTCTTCCATATTTTGGTAAAATCTCAAAGATTTTGAAATCTATGTTGGGAAAATTAGGTTTACATACCATATATAGAGTTCCTTTTAAAAGCAATGTGATTGTAAAATTAGGAAAAGATAGATATGAAACGTTAGACAAAAAATGTGTTATTTACAAAATTAATTGTAAAGATTGTAATGCTGTTTATGTAGGGCAGACTAAAAAGGCTCTTAGACTTAGAAAAAATGAACATGAAAATAATTTTCACAGAAGTCCTAGATATCACTCAGTCCTTTCAAAACATAAAATTACACATGGTCATGACTTTAATTGGAATGATATTAAAATTCTTTATCATGAAAGAAATCAAAAAAAGAGAGAATTCATGGAGATGTTATTCATAAAGAGAGAAGGTAACAATGCTATCAATTTGAGGAGGGACCTCTCAAGATATAACAAAGTTTGGGATAGAGTTATTAATTGGTTAAAGTAAAAATTTTTTTGTACTTGAAAATAGAAAAATTCTTCTATATTTTAACAATCAATTTCTCAAAGGTGTTTTTGATTATATAAAACTGAATTAATTTCTTATTTAATAATTTCTTTACAGACTCATACCTTTAGTTATTCCCTATAATTAATCCCTGATGAGGAGGTTTAAATTGACCTCGAAACATGTTGGTCTCCCTGTAGTATAAAAAGGACGGAGAAAGGAAAAAGTGAGAGGTTGGTTTTTGGTTGACTTTTTCCCTTTTTCTCCCTCTTTTTTCCATTAATTTTATTCTTGTCTCTAATGAGCCGAAAAGTGAGGTAGTTTTTGGAGTTTTATTTTCTAATTATGAATATTTCCTGCTTATTTTGCATAAATTATTCGTTTATAAAATGAAATTCTTTTCAATCTTAATTTAAAAAAAAAAAAAAAAAAAAAAAAAAAAGTGCAATTAATTTTCCATTCACTTGGTACGAATAACAAAATTGTTTTAAATAAGACTATAGGGTCATCCACAAAAATTTTGTTTGCCTTATAGTAGAGTTTTTTATAAACTTTGACTCTCAAAGAATTAAAATGTGAAATTAAAACTTAATTTAGTTTATTTAATAATTTATAATAATTTATTAAAAAGTGATAAAATATCCACCGCAAATGTCGATTTATAAAAGTAAACATGTGGCGCCCTCACGGCTCGAAACACGTGGTGTGACGTCACGCGCCGTCAAAACCGAAGAAAATACATGGTCAGATTGATAAAAACAAATTAAATAATTAATAATCAACGTTTTTTGGCAAAAAGGGTTTATTTTTATAAGTGTATCAATATGCCTGGATACGTTAAAGCCAGTTCGGATAATTTGCCAAAAGTGAGTACACTTATTATAAGTGATTTCTGTGCGAAGTGCTCCAGTTTCAATGTTGCTGAGACTCGAGGAGTGAAAGCGAAAAAGTATCCAAATAACCGTTTTGAATATTGAAACCGGTGTATTGTATTGAATTTAAAGTTATTTATTTGATCAAGATGATAATATCGTATTTATTTTAGTTTAAATAAAAGAAATAGAAAGGAAACGAAATAATCGACTATAGATGTTGACGATGTTGACATAAAGCGAGCTTTAACCTCAACATTCAGTACTTTGATTTTGCAATTGATAAAATATAAGAATTAAATATATATTCGCTCTTCAGCGGAAACTCTTTTTTAAAAATAGCAGCATGATTCCAAAGTTAAAAAATATATAATTTTATAATACTTGTTGCGCAAATAAACAATTTGATTTTAAGGTTAAAGTGCACATACGTCCCGGCATCCCATATATGTAACACTGTTGAATATCAGTAAAGTACGGGTTTTATGTTATCAAAAAAACATATTTGATAGTTTTCTATTTTAAATAAAAATATTTTCTTACGTTGAAATGATCTTCGCAACAATATACTGTTGACGTTAAAGATGTGGTTATTAGGGCACATGTCACGACGAACAATTTTGTACCATTTTTTTCGTTCCTCACCTTTGGGTATAGATATGAATAATTTTCCTCAAATTTTGACAAACGTGTTCTTGCATGGAGGCACAAAACACCAATGGTAGTGCTGAATTTTTTGCATTTTTATGAAAAAAGCGTGAATCGCCCGGCTTATTTACAAGCGTTTGGCGGCTAGCTACGTCACATCAAGATGGCGGAATGGGCGCCACAGAAATAGGAATTTTAAATTTGTACAAATTTTTCTTTTTCAATTATAAATTCGAAAAAAAGTTTTTGTTACACTATGCTGGTATTATTAGTGATTTTAGAGCATATACTTTAATATGCACAAATAAAAAAAAATTAGTGGATGACCCTATTATTCAACTTTTACCCTGTTTGAAGCACCATTTTCAAGGCAGCACTTAGAAAGTTAGTAATAAAAAATCTAATTTTATTTTCTATCAAAGATTTTATACAATAATAATAATTTTAATATTTTAATTTCTGAGAACACTGTTTCTTCTACCTAATTTCACGAGTTCACATTTTGGCCGCATTGAAAAAATAGATGGTGTATTGAGAAAACATTAACCTTTCTCAATTAAAACTCAAAAACCAGCAGAATGTATTAAAATAATTAATAAATTATGTTTCCTTAGCAATTCATTACTACTGATTGAATTAGTAAGTTGGTACTACTAAGCAGATTAGTAGAATACCCTTACTAATTAATTTAGTAACATAAATCTTACCATTTCATTTAGTAGGAAGTGATAAAATTACTAATTCAACAGTCAGATACAATGCTACTAATTGAATCAGTAAAATTTCTACTAATTCGGATTTACAGTATCTATAGCCTGCTGATAGGCTACCATAATTGTCCAAAAGTAAAATATCGTAAAATTGCCGTCGATCTGGGGAGAATAGAGCGCACGCGCAAGTAAAAAAAACTGAGCCAATCAGAACCAACCGCTTAGTTTCTCCATTTTAGATAATTAAGGCGGCAGATGCACGTGATTTTAAAATTAAAATTTAAGAATTAAATTTTTTTGTAATTTTGAGGGATAGAAATATTTCAATACTAACGAAATGTATTTTAATGTTGAAGATTGGTAAAGGAAAATGCGCATTAACTATAATTTTACGAATCACTTATACAATGAAGAATATTTCCTCTTCTAAAAATTCTTTAATTAATAGTAATTTAATCGTGACACTTAGAAGTATAATTAAATATTTCAGCCTTTTTGCATTTGAATTGCATTTGGATTGCAAAAGAGTTTTAAAAAATTTTATTACTCCAAACAATGACCAACTATTACATTTTATTTCGAAAATACGATTATTTTTTACATTTTCTAGAAAAAAAAATTGTTTAAAGAAGTAAAATTTATTTAAACAATTAAAAATGGTTTTAAAAATCATGAAGGATATTTAAATTACCAGTATCAAGATTCCCTTTTAACGAATGACTCGACACTTTTGTTTTTAGAAAGATATTATCTTATTGTAAAAATATTAAATAATATTAATAAAATAGGAATAAAATACTAATTTAAGCTGCGTATGTTCATAAACATCTGCTTTTTCGTATAAAAAATAAATTTCTCACGATTTTTCAAATAATAAATCAGAAACTAATATGCATTGCCTTTAACAAATATATTTTTTAAATCAAGACTCATTTTTACCAATTATCTTGACACTTTTGTTTTTAGAAAGATGTTATAATACTGTAAAAACATTCGACGCAAATTTGAAATATATGAATTGAAATTAAAAAATTTTAAATTGTACTTTTTTTTAATTTCTAAGTAAAATGTTATTATATATAGTTTTGAGTTATATTTAAAAAATCAAAAGAATTTCAAGAGATTTCGTTTCAAACATTTTTAGAACTCTCAATATTCGAAAATTTGTCATTATGGATTTTCAAATAGTTTTTTTTTGATATTGTAAAATAAACAGTTGCATTTGAAACGAAAAAATTGATTTCGTACCAAAAAAAGTCGAATTTTCTCAAAATATGCAAATTTGGAACCAAATATAAATTTTCTACTAAATGGTTGAATTTTAGAACCCAAAGTACGAATTCTCCACAAAACAGTGGAATTTTAAAGAAATCATTTGAATTTTTAACGAAATATTTACATTTTCAGGTAAAAAAAATAATTTTTAACAAAAAAAGCAATAGAATTTTGAACTAAAATTATGAATAAACCAAAGAGGTGAGCTTTTAAAAAAGATAGTTCAAATTTCAACCAAGGACCTTAATTTTCAAACTAAAAAGATGAACTTTCAATCATAAATGTAATAGATGATATTTCAAAAAAAAAAATTGTAATTAGAAATTAAAAACAGCTGGACTTATACAACAAAAACGAATTTTCAACAAAATAATTAAATTTTCTATTAAACTGTTAAACTTTAGAACTGAAAATATGAATTTTCTACAGAACAGTTACATTTTCAACTAGAAAATTAATTTACTACCAAAAACGATTAGATTTTAATGAGAATTTAATGAGCATTTATGAGCATTTTGAATTAGGATTTAAAAAATCGTATTCTCTACTTCTATTAATAATAATTACATTATTTAAATTTCGCGGGAAAATGAATCGCTTCAAATTGGAAAGGGTGCTAAATTTAAATGATAAAAGAAGTCAAAGTACCAGAAAAGACTCATTTCCAACAAAGTTCATGAATTTTCATCGAAAAAAAATCAATTTTCAAGCAAGATTAGAATAGTTAAAATGTCAGAAAAATAAATGTTCGACCAAAAAAAAATGAATTTTTATAAAATATTTTTTTTCATAACAAGAAAATGATTTTTTAACAAAATAATTCAATTTTAAACTAAAAAGCTAAATTTACAAACAAAAAATATAATATTCCAATTTGCAGTTAGAAAAGTAAATTGAAAAAAAAAGAGTTTTCAGCAAAATTAATTAGTTTTCAATTAAAAATATAAATTCTCAACCGAAAATGTAATAGTTATATCTTCAGTTAAAAAAATTAATTTTCAACTAAAAAGGAAGGAATTTTCAACCAAAGAAATTATTTTTTAATCACTGTGATGAATTTTCAACCAAAAATATGAAATTTTGATCAAATAGTGGATTTTCAAATCCAAAAGATGAATTTTCTATCAACCAAAAAAACGAATCTTCAACTAAACAATTTTTTTCAATGAAAGAAATGAATTCTTAACAAAAAATAGAATAGTTAAATTTTTCTACTTGACAGATAATTTTTTAATGAAAAAGCTTACATTTCTATCAAAAAAGTAAATTTTCCACAAAAAATGTAATAGTTAGAGTGAATTTTGAATTAAAATAATGAATCTTCAACTAACAAAATTTAATTTTCAACCAAATACATGCATTTCAAACTAAAAAGATAAATTTTCCACCAAAAATAAAGTAGGATAATTTTCAGTCAGTAAAATAAATTTCCAAACAAAAAAACAAACGAATTTCCAACCAAAGAAATTAATTTTTAACCCAAGAGATGAAATTCCAACTAATGAGAGTACTCTTTTACAGAAAAAAGACGGATTTTTAACAAATAGTTAAATTTTCACCGAAAACAGATAAATTTTCAACACTAATAGAATAGTTAAATTTTCAGTAAAAAATTAATTTTCAATAAAATTAAAGTAAATTTTCTATGAAATAGTATAATTTTCAACCAAAAAGATCAATTTTCTATCAGAAAAGATCAATTTTCGACAAAAAATGGAAGATATATTTCCAGTTTAAGAAATGAACTCTAAATAAGAAAAATCTCATTTTCAACCAAAAAGATCAATTTTCAACTAATAAGATGAATTTTTAACAAACTACATGAGTTTTCAACCAAATATTTGAATTTTTGAAGAAATTTTCAACCAAAAAGATGAATTAGTCACCGAAAAGATTAAATATTCTCCCACAAAATTCGAGTTTTCAATAAAATACAAGAATTTTAAACCAGTGATTTGAATTTTCAACTTGAGAAGATAAATTTTGAACCAAACATGTACGGGATGAATTTTCGGTTAAAACAATTAATTCTGATATAGAAAACATTGTTGTCAACAAAAGAATTAAATTTTGAACAAAAGAAGGAGGTTTCAACTAAAATGATGAAACATCAACCAAATAAATTAATTTTTAAGAAAGTAGTTCCACTTCCAACTAAGTAGTTGAATTTTCGACCAAAAAAGATGAATTCTCAACGAAAAAAGTGATATATTATATTCCAACCACAAAAAGAATTTTAATATTATACGAAAAATAGTTAAGTTCAATAAAAAAAGATAAATTTTCAACAAAGTAGTTTAAATCCACAACCAAAACTGATTAATTTTACACCAAATATTTGCGATTTTCAACCATCATTTCAGGTTTTCCCTCACATTCCCTGACTTTCTGGAATTACCTGACCTGTAGCAACTCTGTAATTTAAAAAAGTATATGTTTATTTCACTCTAGAATGTTTTTGTAAAAATATATGTATTAATCATGATATATATTTGTGTAAACAATAAATGCTTTAAATTCTATTTAATGTTCTATAAAAGCATATTCTTGAGAGCATGTGCTCGACATAAATTCTTGAGCATTTAAGAACTCTAAATTCAATACTCATTCCAAGCACTTTCGGAATTCATTTTTTCAACATTTTCATTATATTTCTTCCTACAAACTGATTTTCCTACAATAGTTTGTCGTATAGAGTACGCGTCAAATTCAAACTGCGCGGTTATACTAACAAGATGGTGGAACTAAGCAGTGCGTGAGTTGGAGGAAGCGAGGTTCGTGAGTCCCCACTCAGGCCGCCAGGCACGTAGTGGGGAGATGGGTACTGCGCTTGCGCTAGGACGCTTGACAGGAAGACGACGCGACATCCCGTTACCATGGCAATAATAAGCCGCGCCGTGTTCCTCTCACACATAGCTAGCGCAAGCGCAGTACCTCTACAAGTCTACATGCCGAACTTGGGGTCACTGATCGATGAGGTCTATGGATCATGGATGGAGGAAGGTTTACCTTTCGCCCCTGATCTCATTCACACCTTAAGAAAAGTGCCTTGGAAAAGATTTTGGATTTTCTCCAACAATCCTTTCTAAATCCTTCCATAAAAGAAATCTTACTTTAAAAGCAGACAGAAGTCAACTTCTCCATCTGGTTTACAAAAGTAAATTCTCTGATAGAAATACCTTGTTCGTCCCTTAGTTTCCTAACGGTCTTGATATGCGAATTTCATTATCTTTCCATGTGAATAAAATTATAAATGAATATTATGCAGATTGTGAAAATCGTATATGCAGTGTACGGTTAATATCTTTGTGAGGTTACTTAAAAGCAGAACGTTTTTGCGCTCTGCGCGCACGATTTCTCAAAAAGTTTTCAAACGATTACTTTCAAATTGTGTACGTTTATTCTAAATATAAATATCTACAGAGTGACGGAGCGGTTTTGAAAATTTTTAATTTTATCATAGTTAAAATAACAAAAAAAGAGCAAAAAAACACGATTTTTGAAATTTTTTTGTTTAAACTCCCGCCATTTCGTTATTTTGCAAAATAAAAAAAATCCGCTACGTCACTCCAGAGCTATAGTCATACTAATAAAGAAAATTTCTGATTTATTGTTTTCAGATGATGCTGACTGGAGATATCGTGCGCGCAGTGGACATGCCTTTTTTGAGACACTTTGTTTATTGTTAAATAATACCTAAATTGAATAATAATTTTATGTGAAAATATTGTTTTTGTGAACATTGAGATAGCATAAATCAACGCTGAAAATTGTATTAAATTGTATAAAGTAGTTGTTGAGAAACAAATTATGGAAAATCACCTGTTTGGTTTGGTTTCAATTAAAAAATTTTCAAAATTGCGTATAAAATTTGGCAATGAATGCCTTAATAAGTAGTTAAACGATATTAAATGAAAACGTTCAAAATTTAATAATTTTAAAGTCAATTATTATAAATTATAAAATTTCCAAATACCAGCATTGTCATTCAACAAATTTGAATCAAATCCTCCAATATTCGACAATTTAAAGTATAAAACTTAAAAATAACAATTACTTATTTTTAAATATTGTCATTAAATACCAAAATTGTAATTATATAATAAGAACGTAGTTCTCCATTTCACAGATCATTATTTTTATACTTTTCGAGACCCAAAAATGTCACAAAAACTGAAATTGACCATTTTTAGCAAATTTGGCACATATGAGCTTCTTTTCTTTTTTGTCATAAATTATTTTTATTCGAAAAGTGAATTGTTTTTAAGTATTTTTCAACTAATTTTATATACCATTAAACCATTTCCCTTTCAGGGTAGGCGTGACACTACCCGATGCGGGTAGTGTTTCTAGGTTTTTCTTGTCACCCATCCAAGTACTAACCGCGTCCAACGCTGCTTAACTTCAGTGATCTGACGAGAACTGGGTTTTTCAGCGTGGTATGGCCGTTGGCCATGCCTCAACTAATTTTAAATTGTTTAAATATCTTTTATCTGCTAATTTATTAAAAGGAACATTTTTATGTTTAATCGGACAATCAGTCATTTATCGGGAAACTGATACTCGTTTCAAGAATTTACCAATTGTTTTAATAATGAATTATTATTTACTTGTAACTTTTTCTTTGAAAAAGGTAGAAAACTCTAGTTTTCTTTAATTTGGTTACCTTTGTCGCTTATTATTAAATATCTATGTTACTCAGATATTACTACCTCATTATGTAACAAATTTGTATTTATTTAAATAATTTTCATGTGCAAAATAATTTGTTTCTAAATATTTGAAATTCATAATTTTCTGTAATTAATGCTATAATTTGTCATTTTTGAGAGCAAAATTCTTTGTTGAGACCATTATCGAATTTTTTAAACAATTTATTAATGATTAATTGTACACCGTACCCTATCCGATCTTACCTTGTACTCTAGCCGAATTTACCCCGTACCCTAGCTGAATTTACCCCGTACGCTAGCTGAGTTTACCCCGTACCCTAGCCGAATTTACCCCGTAGCCTTGCCCACTTTACCCCGGATCCTTGCCGTCTTTACCCCGTACCTTACGGGGTTTGATCTCTTTTCAAGTTATCCGATGGTTTTCAAGTAGAGTAGAACGGGGCGAGGCAGCCAAACGACACATTTAGGCGCGCAGAGCACTTGTTTGAAATGATATCAAAAATTGCATGGTGTCGTTAGAAAGCTTCGTTCTTTGGCTACAAAATTGCCTCGTGGCATTTTGACGTAGCTTGCCCATTACAGTTTCTACAACCGTTTTCCAGAGACGCTATGTTTTTGCTCAACTGTAAAAACGTGGGGCGAGGCAGCCAACCATTTCGGTAGTTATTAGGCGGCACACAAAGTTTTTATACACAGACATATAATAATGTATAAGTTCTTCATTAAGTCCAAGATGATATATAAAAATAAAAAACAAAGTTAAATGTCTTATCTGACATTTAATGGAACTCAAAAAAAAAAAAAAAAAAAAATGGAAAAATTAATATGGCATCTTCGTTGCTGCTGTCCGAGGTTTCATAAGGAGTTTATACCTTCTTCGGGTGGCCTCGTCGAGGGCCGCCACAAGCAATTCGCTTTTTAGCCTTTTCAGCATCATCTGCCGTGTGTTGGCTACCTCACCCCACATGTGCATTTTTCCACAAAAATTTCACAAAAAAAAAAGTATTTTGAATATCGAAAAACCAACCATTCCATCGTGTTAAGCACAAAATTCTACTGCGGAAAATACTCACTTAACTTTTTTTGCACAACCTATACACGAAGGATAAACAAACATAAATCACGAAAATGTTCCTTCTACTAGTAGTTTTTCACAAATGACGCTGCTTTTTACAAATTGCGACAGTCACGACACTGAACTTTCGGCAAGTACAGCAGACTAACCTAATCGATCTCACATTACAAAGTCTCGCGATTCCAATTAACGCTGGGAATAAGAAGAAATTGGCTGCCCCGCCCCACTGGCTGCCTCGCCCCGTTCTACTCTAATGGAAGAAAAGTGTTCACTTCTGCGCACATGTGATATCAACCTATTTCTCGATCCTTGCTTTATTAGAATCAAAATACCCCTGCCCCTCCCCCACATTAGAGATAGTTACGGAACTCGGCCCCCCCCCCCACCCTTAATGTTACGTAAAATGTGAACGCTCCCTCATTTATCTCAAGAGAAGACTTTCTTTCAGGAAATCTTCATGAATAATACGAAAATAAATCTGGTGACGTTTTTACTACCTTGACAAACAATTCTCGCGAAGGGTCAACGAGAATTAGAAATTCAAATTTTCTAGGCATCCCCAAGTGAGGAAGAGTGTTTGGTGAAGGAGCGCGAAAAAGAAGATGAAGAAAAGAAAAAAGAGAAAGAGTGTGGGGATGGAAGGAATAAGGGAATAGGCAAACGTGAATGAATGCATAAGGTGATTAACTCATTATGCATTCTTCTCGCTCCTGTATAAGAAGAGAACGGAGAAGACTGATTAGCGGCATCTTTATTTACAAATGCTAAAGCGAGCTAAAGTCATTGTTTTCGTTCTCACCAAGCTACTCGGTGGTAAGTAGAATCTCTTTCTTATTCTTCTCTGACGATCTGCCTTCCTATCCCTCTCGCCACTTTTCCCTTTGCTTTGCTTTGTTTTATCTACTCCTTTTCTTAATATAAGCAGCCCAGACCCAGACAAAAGACAACGAGGAGAGAGCTTCTGCTTAATAACCCGACACATCTTTAAGACAGGTCTCACTGCAAATTTACAGTGTTTATAAATTGTCTGCATTTGAGTTTATGAAAGCGAAAGTGGAAAATGATGTCTTGAAATATAAGAGTACAAGGGTCATATTGTAAAAACCTTAAAGTCTGTCCCTCCATTTTTGTCATTTCAGACGTCATTACCGTACGTCTTTCTTTCTAGTAAAATATTGTAGTTACAGTTAAGTCATAAATACAGAAATATTAAGCGTATCGTTTAATACAAGATTCTATCAAATTTACCTCAAAATATGAACTCTCTTTTTGTGAATCCGATATTAAAACTGAAAAGTACATTTTGGCAACAAAGGCGTCATTCCCGTACGTGCGTTAAAAACCAGTTTCCGAGTGAAAAAAATTTATGAAAACCATTCCGTTACTTGCTCAGCGGTGTTTTCTTTTATAAGTAGGTGACTTTTTATGATTGAAATCCGTTTTTTTTATAAATATCAAAAAAGGCTAAACCTAATCATTTTTCTCGCATCGTTCTCGTGCGGTACAATAGCAGAGCGTACACGACTGCTTATATGCGCGTGCGCGTTGCAAATTTACAGTGTTTATAAATTCTCTGCATTTGAGTTTTTGTAAGCGAAAGTGGAAAATGATTTCTTGAAATATGAGAGTACAAGGGTCATTATTTTTTAAATAGAAGACATGAGAATGACAACTACCACGGAGAAAAATTGATGTTAAAACGGAGATGTTTAAAGTATAAGATACATGGAGAAAAAGGGAGAGTCAGAGTGAGAGAATAAAAATTTAGAATCAGTTCCTCTAGATTAGTCTAGATGGTCGAAAGGGCCTTCCGTAATTTTTTCGACATAGAGAGATTCTCATTTTATGGCTAATCTGACTGCAAAAATACGTTCTGACTTACTATTCGAATAATCAATGTAACCTTCCGGGATGGTCAATACGATCATCCTGTTTTCACTCATTTGGAACATTCGCGCGCAGGATCAGATGAACAATCTCTGCGCGTCAATAATGCGCGTTAAAAGTAAAAGGTCGAAGAGTTCTTAAATGCTCAAGAATTTATGTTGAGCAAACACTCTCGAGAATATGCTCAGCATTTGAGCTTGAACAGAGTATTTATAGAGCATTAAAGAGAATTAAAAGCATTTATTTTTTAAGGAAATATATATCATAATTAATACATATATTTTTACAAAAAACATTCTAGAGTGAAATGAACATATACTTTTTTTAAATTACAGAGTTTACGTCGAAATTTAATTTTTTTTTTCAAAATTAATTTCTTTGGTTGAAATTTTGACTGTTTTGTTGAAAATTCGTTTGTTTTTTGGATGAAACTTTATTTTACTAACTGAAAATTATCCTACTTTATTTTCGGTTGAGAATTTATCTTTTTAGTTTAACATTCCTGTATTTGGTTAAAAATTAAATTTTTTTTATTTGAAGATTCATCATTTTAGTAGAAAATTTGACAATTCTATTTTTTTAAGAATTCATTTATTTGGCTGAATAAAAAACTATTTGGTTGAGAATTCGTTTTTTTCGTTGATAGAATTTTTAAAATCTATTTCTAAAGTAAAAATTTTCTGATTCTCATAATTTAGAATTGATGCAAGAATAGAAAATTTGTGTTGATTCAAGACGAATCGATTGACCTATCACATAGATAGATTTTATTGAAGAGTAAGGAAGCTATGGAAATGCATAATATTTGAAAACACGATTTTTTATAGTAAAACTTTTTTCTTTAACATAATTCCAAGTTGATGCAAGAATATAAAAGATTCCTTGGTTCGAGACGGATCGATTGACCTACAATATTGATACATTTTATTAAAGAGTAGGGAAGTAATGGTAATTTACATATTTTTAAAATCTATTTTTATAGTTAAAATTTTCTCATGCTCATAATTTAAAGTTGATGCGAGAATAGAACATTTGTGTTGATTCAAGACGAATCGATTGACCTATCACATTGATAGATTTTATTGAAGAGTAAGGAAGCTATGGTAATGCATAATATTTGAAAACACGGTTTTTTATAGTCAAACTTTTTTCATTAACATAATTAACAGTTGATGCAACAATATAAAAGATTTCTTGGTTCGAGACGAATCGATTGACCTACAATATTAATACATTTTATTAAAGAGCAGGGAAGTTATGGTAATTTACATATTTTTAAAATCTATTTTTTTAGTTAAAATTTTCTCATAATTTAAAGTTGATGCGAGAATAGAAAAGTTGTGTTGATTCAAGACGAATCGATTGACCTATAACATTGATACATTTTATTGAAGAGTAAGGAAGCTATGGTAATGCATAATATTCGAAAACACGGTATTTTATCGTAAAACTTTTTTCTCCAACATAATTCAGAGTTGATGCAAGAATATAAAAGATTCCTTGGTTTGAAATGAATCGATTGACCTACAATATTACTACATTTTATTAAAGAGTAAGGAAGTTACGGTAATTTACATATTTTTAAAATCTATTTTTATAGTTAAAATTTTCTCATTCTCATAATTTAAAGTTGATGCAAGAATAGAAAATTTGTGTTGATTCAAGACGAATCGATTGACCTATAACATTTATAGATTCTATTGAAGAGTAAGGAAGCTATGGTAATGCATAATATTTGAAAATGCAGTTTTTTATAGTAAAACTTTTTTCTTCAACATAATTCAAAGTTGATGCAAAAATATAAAAGATTCCTTGGTTCGAGACGAATCGATTGACCTGCAATATTAATACATTTTATTGAAGAGTAGGGAAGTTATGGTAATTTATATATTTTTTTAATCAATTTTTATTGTAAAAATTTTCTCATTCTCATAATTTCAAGTTGATGCGAGAATAGAAAATTTGTGTTGATTCAAGACGAATCGATTGACCTATAACATTGATAGATTTTATTGAAGAGTAAGGAAGCTATGGTAATGCATAATTTTTGAAAGTGCAGTTTTTTATAGTAAAACTTTTTTCTGGAACATAATTCATAGTTGATGCAAGAATATAAAAGATTGCTTGGTTCAAGACGAATCGATTGACCTACAATATTAATACATTTTATTGAAGAGTAGGGAAGTTATGGTATTTTATATATTTCAATCATCTGTTTCAATCAGAAAAACTTTTTTCATCGACAGAATTCAAAGTTGGTTGCAAATGTATGTATTTCATTCAAATTATCTTTTTTTTGTGGAAAATTACTCTTTTTGATTGAAAATTCATTTCTTTGGTTGAAAATTATTTTTTTTATTAAAAATAATTTTTTTAACTGAAAATTTAACTATTTTCTCTTTTTCGAAAATATATCTTTTATGATAGACACATATTCTTCTTATTGGAAAATTCATCTGTTTGGTTGAAAATCTAAATATTTGATTGAAAATTCATCTATTTGGTAAAAAATGTTTTTTTTCTTTGGTTGAAGGTTAATCATTGTAGTTCAATATTTACGCTGAAAATTCGTTTGCTTTCTTGGTTGAAAATTTATTGTTTTACTGAAAATGTAGCTATTTCATTTGTGCTAGAAAAAATTTTTTTTTTATTTATTAATTCACTTATTTTGTTGAAAACTTGTCTTTTCCGAGTTTAAAATTTCATTATTTTGGTGAAAAATTCATATTTTTGAGTTCTAAATTCAATTTTTTCGTCAAAAATTCTTCCTTTTGGCTTGAAAACTCAACTCTTTTGTTCAAAATTGCTCGTTTTGGTTTCAAAATTAGTCTTTTTTGGTTAGGGAATCAAATAATTTGTTGAAAATTCGTATTTTTTAGTTTAATTCAACTGTTTTTGATTGAAAATTAAAATATTTCTAGGTGGAAACGTAAACTATTACACTTTTCGTTGAGAATTAATTTTTTGATCAACGATTTATCACTTTAGTTAAAAATTTAACCATTTCGTTGAAAATTTCCTCTTTCTTGGTTAAAAATTAATTATTTTAACTTCAAATGCAATTCTTTCTTTTTTAATTCAAGATTAAAATTAAAAACAACATTTTGTTTTTATACCTAAAAGAAAAATTTAGAACGGTCCGGGAAAGTAAAACATTGGTCAGGGAAATGTAAGGGAAAGTCAGGGAATTTTGAAATTCGGATTTTGTAGAAATCCTGATATTGCAAATTTGAATACTCAGTACCGCTAAATTTGAGTTTCAAAATATTTGATAATTTCAGTTTCTTACAAAAAAAAAATATTATTCTTGAACTTACTGACTAAATGGTATATAAATCATTTGAAAGGTTTAGCATTTTGAAGTTTCGAAAATGTCCAAATAACGACAAATTTTTGGTTTTGGTAAGTAATTTAATCTACAGAACTCTCTAAAATAAACAGTTTATTCAGTAGGTTTGAAAAATTAAATTAACAAATTGCTTCAAAATTTCAAGCACTTTTGAATGAAAAACACCAGCTTCAACTTAGTCGTAACCAAATGTCGATTTTAAAGTGAAATTTGTATTTATGTTTATATGTATTTATGTATGTATGTAATATATGTATATATTGAATTTTAAATAATAGACAAATTAAAGTTTTAATTTTGATCAATTAAAAAATAGAAGTTTGAATAAAATACAAAATTACAAAGTAATACAAAATTTTTTTAAATACAATGAAAAATCAGACAAATCAAATTTTGTATTTGAAATTGTAATTTCCCGAGCTGGAAAAGGGGAGGGGGAAGTTCTGTCGCATCCTATTCCTTTCGCAGCTTTATGATTTTTTAAATAAAAATTGTCAGCATTATTTTATTTGAAAATTTATTATCAGAAAGTCTTTTCTATACATGCATCAACTTTGAACCATGTCGATGAAAAATCAAATATTATAAATCAGCATAACTTCCTTAGTCTTCAATAAAGTGTATTAATATTATAGATATTAATACACTTTATTGAAGACTAAGGAAGTTATGCTCATTTAAAATATTGCAATCATCTGTTTCAAACAGAAAAACTTTTTTCATCGACATAATTCAAAGTTGACGCATGAATAGAAAAGACTTTCTGATCATAAATTTTCAAATAGAGTAATTCTGACAATTTTTGTAAAGAAATCATAAAGCTGGGAAAGGGATAGGGTGCGACAGAAAGCCCTTCCCTTTTCCAGCTCGAAAAATTATCATTTCGAATACAAAATTTGATTTGCTGATTTGTCTTTGTATTTAAAAAATTATTTGTACTATTTTGTAATTTTTTTTTTTTTTGTAAATTTCTATTTTTAAATTGATCAAAATGAAGATATGGTCTCATGAAGTTACGAACTTACACAGCATTTAGAACTTAAGTCCAGTAATAAAATCCAACTATATTTCTGGGTAAATGTTCATTTCTTTATTGAAGAGGCTACTATTATATATTTGGTTCAGAATTCATCTCGTTTGGTTAAAAATTATATTATTTGGTTGAAAATTTAATTATCCTATCTTTGAAAGTTGGTATTCGTCGTTTAGTTACCGTTACCGTTACTTAGTTAACCATAAGGCGATCTCATCGACGATGGGCGCTCTGTGTTTATTTGAACTCGAGATGTTTGTTTTCATAAGAAGCTTAGTGGAAGTATTAGCATTTATACTTCGGTATATATACGATTCCTTTCACGCATTTTTTAAAAATAAGGCTTTTAATTAACATTTGAAATATTTTATTCGTATTTTCAAAGATTCATTTTTGATTTAACGTTTTAGTCATAGTTCATTTATATTTCAAAATGTTTGAAACTTTCGAAATTTTGAGTACCATGTATTTTTTAATTGTGTTTGGATTTTTTATAATAAATTTTGTTAATTTTTTATTTAAAAACCAACTTTACATTTTTGTTTAACTTTTCAGAAGGAACTTGGCCTTTTTCAATGAATAGGATAAATTAGTTTAGGGTATCAAGAAAGAATGTATTTCCAATAATTCGTTTCTACGATAGCTTGCAAATATATAATAATTATTAATTATTTTAACAATTTTCATAAACATATTTAGAGTTTGGCTATTTTTCAAGGAACAGGTACAGTTTGTTTACAAAGTCAAGTACGAATGTCTTTCTGATGATACTTTTCTATGTTGCTTCGTAAATTTACAATAATTATTAATAATTGAAACAATTTGCATAAACAAAGAGTTTGGCTATTTTTCAACGAATAGGCTAAATTTCTTTTACAGAATTCACTAAGAATATCCTTCCGATGACTCTTTTCTATGAAGCTTTGCAAACTTACAAGAATTATCAATTATTTCAACAAATTAAGGGTTTGGCCACTTTCCATCGAATATGCCCAATTTGTTTACGGAATCACCAATAATGTATTGCCAATAACTCTTTTCTACGATACTTTGCACAGTTACAATAATTATTAATTATTTAAACAGTCTTCATAAACATATTCAGAGTTTGGGTATTTTTCAAGGAATAGGCACAATTTGTTTACGGAGTCAACAAAGAATATCTTTCCGATAACTGTTTTCTATGTTGCTTTATAAATTTACAAGAATTATTAATTATTTAAACAATTTTGATTAAAAAATTAACAGTGTGGCTATTTCTCAACGAATATGCTCAATTTTTTACAGAATTAAGTAAGAATATCTTTTAGATTATTTTTTTCTATAATGATTTGCAAATTTTCAAGAATTATTAATTATTTAAAGAATTTTCATGAACAAATTAAGAGCCCGG
This sequence comes from Andricus curvator, assembly GCA_932195095.1. Classification (NCBI taxonomy): domain Eukaryota; kingdom Metazoa; phylum Arthropoda; class Insecta; order Hymenoptera; family Cynipidae; genus Andricus; species Andricus curvator. The sequence goes on along the minus strand of CAKNYM010052118.1, from coordinate 321,105 downwards.
TCATTTTTCAACGAATAGGATCAATTAGTTTAGGGAATCAAGAAAGAATGTATTCCCAATAAATCTTTTCTACGATACTTTGCAAATATACAATAATTATTAATTATTTTAACAATTTTTTTAAAAATATTCAGAGTTTGTCTGTTTTTCAAGGAATAAGCAGAATTTTTTTACGGAGTCAACTAGGAATGTCTTTTCGATGACTATTTTATATGCTGCTTTGTAAATTTACAAGAATTATTATTTGTAATCTCATTATTTTTAACGAATTGGCTCAATTGGTTTACAGAACCAAACAGAATGTATTAAAAATAAGTCTTTCCTATGTTACTTTGCAAATTTACAATAATTTTTAATTATTTTAACAATTTTCATACACATATTCAGAGTTCGGCTGATTTTCAACAAATAGGCTCACTTTGTTTACGAATTCAACTAAGAATATCTTTTCGATGACTGTTATCTATGTTGCTTTCTAAACTTACAATAATTTTTAATTATTTAAACAATTTTAATTTAAAAACTGAGTGTTTGGCTATTTTTTAACGAATAGGCTCCATTTTTTATAGAATTAACTAAGAATATCTTTCCAGTGACTTTTTGTTATAATGCTCTGCAAATTTCAAAGAATGAATAATTATTTAAACAATTTTGATAAACAAATCAAGAGTTTGGATATTTTTTAAAGAATAGGCTCAATTTGTTTACGGACTCAATAAAGAATGTTTTTCAAATACCTCTTTCCTATGATACTTTGAAAATTTACAATAATTATTAATTATTTAAACAATTTTCATGAACACATTCAGAACAATTTGTTTGCGGAGTCAACTAAGATTATCTTTCCGGTGACTCTTTACTATGTTTTGTAAATTTACAAGAATTATTAATTATTTAAACAATTTCGATTACAAAATTTAGAGTCTGGCTATTTTTCAACGAATAGGCTCAATTTTTTACAGAATTATTTATTCTGCATCGTGAGATGGTATCCATGCGAAGCCGTGTAAAAATCAAAATTATTTAAGTAAAAATTAATTTCATGGTATTTTATTGAAATTCATTTCCAAATAAAATAAATACATGTAAATAAATTGGTCGCGCGCGGAGCGCGCGTATGAGGCTCTAGTTGTGTTGAAAATGCATAAAAATGTTGGAAAGCGTTACCATTACAAAGCCTCCTCTATGCCTATGTCTATGAGTCTATGAGGAAGCAAAATACATGAATTCAAGTCGAATGTTTTAGATTTAGAAAAAGGTTGACTTTTAACCCGGAATAGAGGAACTTTGAAGAAGAAACTTAATTTTCAATCAAGAAAGATTCCATCAAGTGAATCATATATTATAGCTGGAGGGCCAGAAGTACTGAACGGAAACAAGGACATGTTTTTTGTTTCTGTTTTTTGTCCATCCTCTCACTAATAACCAGAGAAATCAGAGTGGCTCGTGCCGAGCAGTCATCACGTTTCCTTCTTGCAATGAACGAAAGAAGAAGAGCGAAACTTCAGTTGGCTTCAGTTTAGCTAGCGCAACAGCCAGGCCAGGTCAAAATCCCCATGGGTTTCACGAAAGGGACTCTTGACATTTGGGGGACACGTGTTTTGCAAGCCGGCCGGCCAAAATCATTTATGGCTATGGGTGCCAAACTGCGTAGACAGATGTTGCTTTTTTTTCTTCGAGAAACTCTTACTTTAGTGTTGAGTCCTTCACCACTTCTTCTGAACAGTTACCTCATTCACCTTTTCTTTCGTGTATTTACTATTACGAACATGGATCCGAACCATTCTTCATGATAAATTACTTCTTAATGACAGTAAAAACGTAATCCCCCCCCCCCCGTTCCCACCAAAAAGTAACGTAGCCCAACATTCTCTCAATTACAAAAAAGTATAGAAAATTAAAACTATTTTTACAGAAATCTATGAATAAATACAATAAATTACATCCAAAATTACAGGAACGTTTAACTTTTTTCTATTATTGAGACGAATTTTGTACTCTTTTGTATTTTTATGTAAATTGTTGTATTTTGTTGTAGTCGTAATTTTCTAGAAGAATTTACAAAAAAATTACAACTACAAGAATCTACAGGAATTTACAGTTTTTGTAAACTAAAAGTTGTTCTTTTTCGACCTAGGATGATAAATATTTAGAATATTGCAATGAGATAATTTTAAATTAAGATGCGATCATGTATCCATAATCGCTATTACAAAAACGCTTCTATGTTTAAACTTTAAAGGAATGGTAGAATATTAAAAGACAATTATCAATAATCGTTACTAAAAAACCAAAACACCTTACGTTTGAAGTTTTTTTCAAATATATAGCAATCGATTGGATACCATATATGTCATTTGCAATTATGTAATTGCAATATTCTCAATATTTGTCATCTTAGGTCGAAAAAAAAAACTTTTTCACTTAAGATAAAAATTGAATATTGCATTGAGATAATTTTAAATTAAGATGCGATCATGTATACATGATCGCTATTACAAAAAGCTTCTATATTTAAGCTTCAAAGGAATGGTGGAATATTAAAAGACAATGATGAATAATCGTTAATAAAAAAAAACACCTTACGTTCTAAGTTTTTTTTCAAATTTTAAATTAAGATGCGATCATGCATACATAATCGCTATTGCAAAAAGCTTCTATGTTGCTACTTTAAAGGAATGGTAGAATATTAAAAGACAATGATGAATACTCGTTATTAAAAAAACAAAACACCTTACGTTTTAAGTTTTTTATTTTTATTTTTAATTTTTAATTAAGATGCGATCATGTATACATGATCGCTATTACAAAAAGCTTCTATATTTAAACTTTAAAGGAATGGTAAAATATTAAAAGACAATGATGAATAATCGTTATTAAAAAAAAAAAACCTTACGTTTTAAGTCTTTTTTTTAATTTTAAATTTTAATTTAAGATGCGGTCATGTATACATGATCGCTATTACAAAAAGCTTCTATGTTTAAACTTTAAAGGAATGGTAGAATATTAAGAGACAATTATGAATAATCGTTACTAAAAAACCAAAACACCTTACGTTTGAAGTTTTTTTCAAATATATAGCAATCGATTGGATACCATATACGTCATTTGCAATTATATAATTGCAATATTCTCAATATTTGTCATCTTAGGTCGAAAAAAAAAACTTTTTCACTGAAGATAAAAATTGAATATTGCATTGAGATAATTTTAAATTAAGATGCGATCATGTATCCATAATCGCTATTACAAAAACGCTTCTATGTTTAAACTTTAAGGGAATGGTAGAATATTAAAAGACAATGATGAATAATCGTTATTAAAAAAACAAAACACCTTACGTTTTAAGTTTTTTATTTTTATTTTGAATTTTTAATTAAGATGCGATCATGTATACATGATCGCCATTACAAAAAGCTTCTATGTTTAAACTCTAAAGGAATGGTAGAATATTAAAAGACAATGATGGATAATCGCTATTCAAAAAACAAAACACCTTACGTTTGAAGTTTTTTTTCAAATATATAGCAATCGATTGGATACCATATATGTCATTTGCAATTATGTAATTGCAATATTCTCAATATTTGTCATCTTATTTCGAAAAAAAAACTTTTTCACTGAAGATAAAAATTGAATATTGCAATGAGATAATTTTAAATTAAGATGCGATCATGTATACATGATCGCTATTACGAAAAGCTTCTATATTTAAACTTTGAAGGAATGGTAGAATATTAAAAGACAATGATGAATAATCGTTATTAAAAAAAAACACCTTACGTTTTAAGTTTTTTTTTTAAATTTTAAATTAAGATGCGATCATGCATACATAATCGCTATTGCAAAAAGCTTCTATGTTGCTACTTTAAAGGAATGGTAGAATATTAAAAGACAATGATGAATACTCGTTATTAAAAAAAGAAACACCTTACGTTTTAAGTTTTTTATTTTTATTTTGAAGTTTTAATTAAGATGCGATCATGTATACATGATCGCCATTACAAAAAGCTTCTATGTTTGAACTTTGAAGGAATGGTAGAATATTAAAAGACAATGATGAATAATCGTTATTAAAAAAACAAAACACCTTACGTTTTAAGTTTTTTATTTTTATTTTGAATTTTTAATTAAGATGCGATCGTGTATACATGATCGCTATTACAAAAAGCTTCTTTATTTAAGCTTAAAAGGAATGGTGGAATATTTAAAGACAATGATGAATAATCGTTATTTAAAAAAAACACCTTACGTTCTAAGTTTTTTTTTAAATTTTAAATTAAGATGCGATCATGCATACATAATCGCTATTGCAAAAAGCTTCCATGTTGCTACTTTAAAGGAATGGTAGAATATTAAAAGACAATGATGAATACTCGTTATTAAAAAAAGAAACACCTTACGTTTTAAGTTTTTTATTTTTATTTTGAATTTTTAATTAAGATGCGATCATGTATACATGATCGCTATTACAAAAAGCTTCTATTTTCAAACTTCAAAGGAATGGTAGAATATTAAAAGACAATGATGGATAATCGCTATTCAAAAAACAAAACACCTTACGTTTGAAGTTTTTTTTTCAAATATATAGCAATCGATTGGATACCATATATGTCATTTGCAATTATGTAATTGCAATATTCTCAATATTTGTCATCTTAGGTCGAAAAAAAAAACTTTTTCACTTAAGATAAAAATTGAATATTGCATTGAGATAATTTTAAATTAAGATGCGATCATGTATACATTTTATAATTTTAAACTTTTAAAATTAAAACTTAAAAAAATGTTCATTCAAAAGCTCAATAATTTACGCGTATAAAATGGAAGCTTTTAACACTTTTCAACTGAAATTTTTTAAATTAAAAGCCGTTAAACTGAAAAATTTTCACGTTTACAGTTTTAATTTATAAATTTTCAAAATTATATCATTTTAAGCAATTTTAAGCTAGAAACATTAATTTATACATTAAAATTTGTTTGGAAGTCTTTTTAAATATTCTCTTGAAAATTTGTTTTAAAAAAGTAATTTAAAAAATCTCCAGGAATCTAATAATAATATTATTATCTTGGAACTCGAATTTTTCCCACAATTTTTCAAAAATCCTGCAAAAGTAAAAAAACTACCTTAAAATCAGCCAGATTCTTTTTTGACAAAATTATTGTTAGTTTTTCTAGGAATTTTGATACAAATTTTGTATTAATTTAAACCCTTTTAGATTGCTTAAAAAGCTTATAAGTTTTTTGTTCAAAATCTACATTGTGTATTAAATGTTTTGAAATCTTTACACGTTTTAAATTATTTTGGAATCTTTTCAAAACTTCTAAATATATTTTAAATTTGCTCGATTATTTTCCAAATTGATAATTATTCAATTTTCATTAATTAATTGAAAAGTTTGTTTTAAATCTTTTTGAATATTATCTTAAAATTAATTTTTCAAAATAAAAAATCATTTTAAATTTTCCCAGCAAAATTAAGAATTTATTTTTTTTAACCTTTAAAGATCCTTGAAAAGCTTCAAAATGTTATTTCGAAACCTTCAGAAATGTAAATTTAGTTTTTTATTTTTCAAAATATTTTCCAGTTTTAAATTAGGTTTGGATTTTCACAAAACTTGTAAATATCTCTTAAACTAACTCAATTTTTTTCCAAATTGATAATTGTTATTTCTGTAAAAAAATTCAATAATTTACTCACATTTATTGAAAATTTGTCAAATTTTCAGTTGAGAAAATAATTTTCAACAACAAAAAAACGAATTTTCAACTAGAATTAAAAAAAAAAAAATAATCGTTAACCACATTCTTGAATCCTCAACCAAGAAGATAAATTTTCAACAAACAAGATTAATTTTCTATCTAATAGTTGAATTTTCAACTTATAAAGGATAAATTTCCAACCAAAAATGGAATAGTGAAAATTACAGATAAAAAAAATTAATTTTTAACCAAAAAAAAATGAATTTTCAACAAGAAAGTTAAATTTTTAAGTTAAACTTAAATTCTTAACCAAAGAGGTGAATCTTTAAACAAAATAATTTCTAACAAAGTAGTTCAATTTTCAACCAAGCGGTTGAATTTTCAACCAAACAAGATGAATTTTTTAGAAAATAGTAAAAAAATTTAACACAAGGACGAATTTTCTACAAAAAAGTGGAATTTTCTACCAGAAAATATGAATTTTTAACTAAACTGCTGAATGTTCAACCAAAAAGATCAATTTTTTAAAAAGTTGTTTAAATCGAAACTTTAGACCAAGTATTTTATTTTTCAACAGTTGCATTTTTAACCAAAAAGAATGAATTTTCAATCAAGAAAAATAAGTCTTAAGCAAAGTAGTTGGAGTTTCAACTAAAAAAGATATTTTTTAACCTACAATGGAATAGTCAAATTTTCAAAAAAAAAAAAAATAATTTTCAAAAACAAAAAAACGAATTTTCAACTAGTTGAATTCAACAAAAAAGATGAATCTTCAACTGAATATTTGAATCCTTAACCAAAAAGATAAATCTTCCACAAACAAGAGTAATTTTCTAAGAAAATTACATTAATTTTCTACGAAATAGTTGAATTTTCAGCTTATGAAGGATAAATTTTCAACCAAAAATGGAATAGTAAAAATTTCAGATAAAAAAAGAATAAATTTTCAACCAAAAAAAAATTGAATTTTCAACAAAAAATTTATATTTTTTACCAAAGAGGTGAATCTTTGAAAAAATAATTCTTAGCAAAGTAGTTCAATTTTCAACTAAGTGGTAGAAATTACAACCAAAGAAGATGAATTTTTTAAAAATAGTAAAATTTTAACCACAAAGACCAACTTTCTACAAAATAGTGGAATTTTTTACCCGAAAATATGAATTTTTAACTAAACTGATGAATCTTCAACCAAAAATAAATAAATTTTTTTTTAAATAGTTTAACTTCAGACCAAGTATATGTTTTTTCAACAGTTGCATTTTCAATCAAGAAGGATGTATTTTTAACCAAGAAGATTAATTTTCGACTTAAAAAGACAAATTTAAAAAAAACATGATTTTTCAACTAGACAAGATCAATTTTTAAGCAAAAATGGAATAGTTACATGTTGAGATTAAAAAATAAATTCTGAATTAAAAACAAAATGATTTTCCACAAAATAATTAAATATTTAACCAAGTTGTCGAATTTTCAACAAAAAAGATTAAATTTTTATCAAATAGTTGAATTTTCAACTTATAAACAGTGGTGTAGTCACGTTTTTGTGAAAAAAATCTTTTTTATTAAGGATTCATAATTATAGCTGAAAATTCAATTATTTGCTTTTAAATGAACTTTTATGTTAAAAATTCTGTTTTTTAGAAAATTCATCTTTTTGGCTTCGTTGAATTCAAATGGATGGAAACCTATCTTTTTAGTTGAAAATTCACTTATTTGGCATAAAATTAGTATATTGTATTGAAAATTCGTCTTTTGGTAGAAACTTAATCTTTTTGGTCGGAAATTCAATGATTTGGTAAAAAAATTAACTATTTTTTTAAAGGTTCAATTATTTTGTTGGAAATGAACTTTTTTCTCGTAAATTCAACTTTTAGGGTTCAAAATTCAACTGTCTCCTAAAAATTCGTCTTTTTGACTTGAAAATTCAGCTTTTTGGTTGAATTTAGCCAAAAGCGATAAATTTTTTAATAAAAAAGACGAATTTTTCAACAAGAGTTTAATTTTCAATCGAAAAAGATTTTTTAGCAATAAATTAAATAAATTTTATACCAAATAGTTGATTTTTTAAACTTGGAAAGATTAATCTTTAACCCTAAATGGAATAGTTTAATTTTCATAGAAAAATATATTTTCAATTTAATAAAACGAATTTTCTACAAAAAAGTTGAATTTTCTACCCAATTTTTAATTTTTCAAGCCAAAAAGATTTATTTTCTGCAAAAAATTAGAATTTTTAATAAAAATGTTAATTTGCAAAGAGTTGAATTTTCATCTAAAAAGTTAGATTTTCCGTTAAAAAATTAGTTTTAAACCAAAAAAAAAAAACACGAATTTTAAACAAAGTAGTTCAATTTTCAATTAATAAAATGAATTTTCAACCTTAAAATATGAGTTTTCAACAACAAAAATAATAGTTAATATTTCAACCCAAAGAAGATTTTCACTTTAAATCAAGAACATTTAAATTGAACAAAAAGGACAAATTTTCAACAAAATAGATGAATCCTGAACCAATTGCATTTTTATCCGAAAAGATCAAATTTTTTTTCAAAAGCGATGAATTTTCAACACAAAAAAAAAACAGAATTTTCAACAAGAGATAAATTTTCAATTAGGAAAGATTTTTCAGTGAATAAAGAAAAAAAATTGCACAAAATACTCACATTTTTTTAGCAATTAGTGGAATTTTCAATAATGAAGAGCAATTTTCTACATAATTTTGTTAGCAAATAGTTAAATTTTCGACAAATTTCATAAATTATCGACCAAAGAGTGTAATTTTCAAACTGGAAAAGATCAACTTTTATCCCAAAATCGAATAGTTAAATTTTCATAAAAAAGTGAATTTTCAATTAAATAAAACGAATTTTCAACAAAAAAGTTTATTTTCAACCAAACAGTTGAATTTTCAACCAAAACGTTTTTAACAAAGTAGTTCGATTTTCAACCAAAGAAATGAATTTTCAACCTAAAACGATCAATTTTCAACAAAAAATGTAATAATTAATAATATTCTAACTAACAGAAGATTTTCACTTTAAATAAAAAAAGATGGTTTGAACAAAAAAAAAACAATTTTTAACCAAATAGTAGAATTTTCAACCCAGAAGATTAATTTTCTACCAAAAGGGTTAAATTTTCAACAAAATACGTAAATTTTTAACCAAACAGTTAAATTTCCAACAAAAAATATTTTAAATCAAAAACAGTTTAATTGAATAAAAAAGACGAATTTTCAACAAAATATTTTATTCCTCAATGAATCCAAATTCATTTTGAACCACACAGTAGCATTTTTAACAAAAACAAAATTTATTTTTTACCAAAAAAGACAATTTTTCAGCAAAATACATAAATGTTTAGACAAATTATTAGATTTTTATCCAAGAGGAATCATTTTCTACCAAAAAAGTCGAATTTTAACAAAACACATGAATTTCTAACCAAATAAATGAATTTTCAAATAAAAAAGATAAATTTCCGACCAAAAATGGAATAGTTAAATTTTTTAGTTCAAAAAAAATAATTTTTAACGATGAAGAAAAATGAATTATTAAATCAATATTTCCATTTTCAACCAAAAGAATAAATTTTCAACTAAAATGATGAATTTTTAACTAAAAAACTAAATTTTAACAATGTGAAATTTTCGATTCAAAAATAAGAATTTTCTACAAAACAGTGGAATTTTCCCGAAAACGTGAATTTTCAACATAAAAGTTCATTTTCAGCCGAAAAAGATTAATTTTAAATAAGAATGTTGCTGTTTTAACCAAAAACGATGATTTTCTCAAAAAAGATGAATTTTTAACCAAAAAGTTCCCAAAATAACAAAAAAATTTCCCGAAACTATTAAGAAATTTTCTCTGAATTATTTTCGGGAAAATGTCGTAAAAACTGAAAAAATGACCGAAATCGTTATGGAATTTTTTCGAAGTTATTTTGGCGAAAATTCCCAAAATATGTAACAAAATTGCCAAAATAATTACGAAATTTTGCCGGAATTATTTTCGGGAAAATTCCCTCTGCACTGAAAAAATTACCGAAATCATTATGGAATTTTCCCGAAGTTATTTTGGGGAAAATTTTCAAAATATGTAAATAAATTTGCATGAATCATTAGAAAATTTACCCGGAATTATTTTCGGAAAAATTCGCTAAACACTGGAAAAAATACCGAAATTGTTAAGGAATTTTCCGGAAGTTATTTCTAGGAGAATTACCAAATTATCGGGTTTATTGTGTCCCGAAAATTCTACTAAAATAAAAATATATTTTTTTTTTTAAATAATGGCAGAACAAAGATAAATATTATCGACCCTAATTCCAATTTAAAAAACTTTTTTACAATCATATGCTTCTTTCTTGAAGAGATGCATCAACAATAAAAATATTAAACTTGTTTTATGACTAATGCCTAATACAATCATGCAGATCTTAATAGGCAAAAATTAAGGGCATTTGTTACTTATCATACATTGATAGATTCAGGAGATCAATATTGCTTTTCTTTTGTCCAACTATTATAAATAATTAAAAATCTGAAAATTTTATTTTTAAAACGTCAAATTTATAAAATTGACCCAAAAAGTTCCATTGATTATTGCAACCAATTTTAAAAGAGAAACCTAATCGTAAATAATACAAAAAATAGGTAGGGCATTTATTAAAAAAATTAATTTGATTTTGACCACACAAAAACGATCTCAAAATCACTTTAAAATAATTTAACAACAAATGTTGTTTTATGAAGAAAGAAATAATAAAATAAATATTTTAACGAATAAAAAAATGAAATTTTGTAAATATATTGGTCCCTATAAATTAATAATTAAATTTTTGCCTGTAAAATATGTTCTACACTTACGATAGTTAAGAGTATAAAATAATTACTATTTAATTACTGAATTGTAGTAATATAAATTTGGTGACTGTAAAATAAAAATTCAATGCAGAAAATATGATACTAAAAATAATATCTGAACATAAATCATAAAAATTATATACAATAACATCATTGACATAAGATCATAATTATCAATAATTAACTAACTTACTGGTTAAAATTTTGAATTATACACTTCATTATATTTTTTTTAGTTGAAGATTCATCTCTTTGGTTGAAAATTAAATTTTCTTGTTAAAAATTCATATTTTTGGTTGAAAATTAAACTATTTTGGAAGAAAATTAATCTCCTTGGTGAAAAATCAATCTTTTTGGTTAAAAAGTTAACTATATGGTTGAAAAATAAACTATTTTGTTGAAAATTTCATTATTTTGTTGTGAATTTAACTATTTTGTTAACAAGTCATCATTTTTAGTCGAAAAATCAAATTTTTTGATGAAAATTCGTCATTTTGGATTAAAAATTCATTTTTTATGGTGAAAAAAGTAATCTTTCGTGTTTGAAAATGAACTTTTAAGCTGAAATTTAAACTGTTTGGTTGAAAACGGGAATTTTTTTTCGTAGAATTTCAATCTTTTTTTTTTTAATTGACTATTCGGTTGAAAGCTGCACTATTTTTTATAAATCATTTTTTTTTAGTTGAAGATTCATCTCTTCGGTTGAAAAGTTTACTCTTTTGTTGAAAATTCGTTTCATTTTTAGTTGCCAATTAATTTTTTTTTTAAGAAAATTCAAATTTTCTATTTTTTGTAAGAACTTGATATATTTTGGTTAAAATTTTTTAGTTAAAAATTCATCTATTTGGTTGAATGGTAAACTCTTTTGTTGAAAATTCGATTTTTTGGCTGAAAAAATCAACAATTTTGTAGAATATTAAACTATTTAGTTGAAAATTAACTTTTTTGTTGAAAATTCATCTATTTGATTGAGGATTGAACTATTTCGTTAATAATTCGTCTTTTTTCGTTGATTTCATCTGGTTTAATATTTGTCTTTTGGTAGAAAATTAATATTCTTTTTTTTAAATTCATCTTTGTAGGTTGAAAATGCAAGTACTTGTTTAGAAATTCAACTTTTTTGTTTAAATTCAATTATTTTGTTGAAAATTCAACTATTTTTTCAAAATTATTCTTTTTGGTTGAAAATTCATCTGTTTTTGGAAAATTCGTCCTTTCCGAAGTGCTTTGGGATTGAAAAATCATCTTTCTTGGTTGAAAATTTAACTACACTGTTAATTTTTGTTTAATTCACCTATATGGTTGAAAACTGAACAATTTTGTTTAAAATTCGTTTCATTGATTAAAAATTATTTTTTTTTGTACTTAAAAATTTGACTATTCCATTTTGGATAAAAAATGTATCCTTTATCAGTTTAAAATTTAACTGATAAGTCATCTTTCTTGGTTGAAAATTAACTTTTTCGTTAAAAATTCAACTATTTCATTAAAAATGCAACTATTTTTGGTTGAATTTAAATCTTTTTTTTTGGTAAAAATTCGACCATTTGTTTGAAAATGAATCATTTTTGTATGATGAAAAATCAACTATTTGTTTATAAATCCAATTATTTTCTTTAAAGTTTCATTATTTTGTTGCAAATTCAACTTCTTTTTAATGTCATATTTTTTGGTCGAAAATCAGACTGTTTTTTTAATGTTATCTTTTTTGGTTAAAAAATAAACTTTTTTTTTAAATTCGTCCTTTGGGATGGAAAATTCATCTTTTATGGTAGTAAACTCATGCTTTTTGGTTGAAAATTAATCTCTCTTGGTTAAAGATGATCTTTTTTATCAAAAATTTAAGTGTCTTCGAAAAATTTCGTCTTTTTGGCTTGAAAATTTAACTTTTTGGTTAAAAGTTAAAATATTTGGCTGTTATCGTTCGGTTAAACATTAATTTTTTATGTTAGAAATTCGTCTTTATGGTTGAAAATTTAACTACTCTGGTAAATTCATTTTATTTTCCTTAATTCACGTCTATGGTAAAAAAATGAACTATTTTGTTGAAAATTCGTTTTATTGGTTAAAAATTAATTTTTTTTTTGTTGAAAATTCAATTATTTCATTTTGAGTTGAAAATCTCTCCTTTGTTAGTTAGAAATTCAACTGATATGTCATCTTCCTTGGTTGAAAATTAACTTTTTTTTGTTAAAAATTCAACTATTTGTTTGAAAATGCTTTGGTTGAATTTTAATATTTTTTGTGTAAAAATTCGACCATTTGGTTGAAAATTCAATTATTTTCTTGAAAGTTTCATTATTATTTTTCAAATTCCAATATTTGTTTGAAGCCATATTTTTTGGTCGAAAATTCAACTGTTTTGATGAAAATTTGTCCTTTTGAATTAAAAATTCATCATTTATGATGAAAAAAGTCATCATTTTCGGATGAAAATGAACATTTTGTTTAAAATTAACCTATTTGATTAAAAATTCAACTAGTTTGTTAGCAATTTAAATACATTGTTGAAGATTCAACTATTTTGTTGAAAATTTACCTACTTTTGTTAAAAAATTAAATATTTTGTTGAAAATTTAACCATTTTGTTAAAATCATCTTTTGGTCGAAAATTTAACTGATTTGTTGAAAATTCGTCTTTATGGTTGGAAACTTGAATATTTTGTTGAAAAAATAATTTTTTGTTAAAAATAATTTTTTTTATTTGTAAAATTTAACTATTTCATTTTGGGTTGAAAATTCATCCTGTGTTAGTTGTAAATTCAACTATTTGGCAGAAAATGCATGTATTTTGTTGAAAATTCGTCTTTTTGGGTAGAAAACTAATCTTCTTTGTTGAAAATTTCATTATTTTGTTGAAGATTCAACTACTTTTTTAATGTCACCTTTATACTCGAAAATTCAACTATTTTGTTAAAAATTCGTGCTTTTGGATAAAAAATTCATCATTTCAGTTGAAAGAAGTCATCTTTCATGGTTGAAAATAAACTTTTGTGTTGAAAATTCTGCTATTTGGTTGAAGATGAAACTGTTTTTGGTTGAATTTTATTTATTTTTTTTTTAAATTCGTCCTCCTGGTTGAAAATGCATCATCTTTGTAGATTTTAAATTGAACTATTTGGAAAAAAATTCATCAATTTTGTTCAAGGTGCATCTGTTTTTGGTTGATAATAATAATAATTTTAATATTTTTTGTTTAAAAATTCGACCATTTGGTTGAAAATTCATCATCTTTGTAGGTTGAAAATTCAACTATTTGGTTAAAAATTCAACTATTTTGTTAAAAATTTAATTAGTTTGTTGAAAATTGAACTATTTTGTTAGTTATATTTTTGGTTGAAAAATCAACTGTTTTTTAATCATTCGTCGTTTGGAAATGAAAATTCACCTTTTATGGTGGAAAATTCATCTTTCTTGGTTGAAAATTCATCTTTCTTGGTTGAAGATGAACTTTTTTGTTGAAATTTCAACTGTCTTCGAAAAAAAACGTCCTTTAGGTTTGAAAATTTAACTTTTTGGTTGTTCCCGTGTGGAAATGCAAATGGGGGGCTGGTCGGGTACCCGACCAGTTGGCCCCACTTTAAGTCGATGGCTAGTCGGGACAACTGGTCGGGTACCCGACCAGTTCGTCACGGTGAATTAGTCGGGGGCTGGTCGGATGACCCGACTTATCCCAGTCGGGGTCTAGTCGGGTACTACCCACGTGAGAACACACCACTGGCGCAGTACCACTATTGCTATCCTCTAAAGATATAACAAAAAAGGTATTTAAAAAATAAATAATAATTGACTGCGAGTATTCTGTCTATGAATGTTAATTGCCCTGCTTAGAATGAATACATATATTACATTTTTAAACATTATATTACAAATAAAATTTCTAACGATACGGGGTTTCGAACCTACATCTACACCTGAATCTGTCGCCTAGCAGTCGGTAGTCTTAACCATTGCGCTAAACCTACGAGTTGAAACTCGATGAAAAAGCCATCTTCATAAGGTACAGCTCAAAAAAGTAATAACAACAATTTTTTAAATCTTTTTTCTAATTCATTTTTTTATTATTATACGACATCATAATATAGACGTAAAATAAATAATCTGTTAACAGGAATATGAATAAAATAATTTTTAAATAAATAATTTAAATCGATTACAATTTTTCTTCGTGTAATATTTTGTTTTTTCGCGTTTTAGACTATTTTAAAACTTTTGATATAAAGACATAAAATGTCATTTTTAATGAGCATTTAAAATTTGTCTTAAAGATGGAACTTAGATTTTTTTTCCTTAAAAAAAAAAGCAGAAAAAAAATTGTTTTCGCGATATTTGTATTTATAGTTTTTCGAAATTTTAGAACACAGGAACAGTCTTAAACTCTCGTTGAATTGATATTAAAAATGTTACATTAAAAGAAGAATAGCCCGATCAGAGCCCGACTAGAACCCGCCTAGGAATTTTGACATAAAAATAGCCTACACAGAGGATTAAGATTTTTTGAAATAGCTCGACTAGTCCCCGACCAGCCCCCGACTAGAAATGTACACCAAAAAGAACCCCACTAGCCCCCGACTAGTGCCCGACTTTTAATAGGGCCAAGTGGGGCTATTTCTACACGGGTTAGTATAACTGTTTGGTTAAAAATTGATTTTTCATGTTAAAAATTCGTCTTTTTGGTTGAAAATTTAACTACTATGTTACATTTTTTTAAATCACCTCTATGATTAAAAACTTAACTATTTGTTAAAAATTCGTTTCATTGGTTCAAAATGAATTTTTTTTACTTAAAAATTTGACTATTTCATTTTGGGTTGAAAATTTATCTTTTATCAGTTGAAAATTCAACTTGGTTCTTTCTTGGTTGCAAATGAACTTTTTTGTAAAAATTCGACCATTTATTTGAAAATGAATCGTCTTTGTAGAATGAAAATTCAACTATTTATTTAAAATTTCAATTATTCTATTGAAAGTCTTATTATTTTGTTTCAAATTCAACTTTTTCTTTAATATCATATGTTTTGGTCGAAAATTCAACTGCTTTTATGAAAATGAGTCTTTTTAGAATGAAAATTCATCTTTTATGATGAAAAACTATTTTTCTTAAATTTAATTATGTTGTTGAAAATTCAACGATTTTTCAAAACTCGCAACTCATTTATTAAAAATTCGTCCGGTTGGATTGAAAATTCATTTTTTTTTTTTTTTTCGAAACTTCCACTGTTTTTGAACAAATTCATTTTTTTTTGCTTGAAAATTGAACTATTTGGCTAAAGGTTCAACTATTTTGTTTAAAATTCGTATCTGTTTCTTCAAAGTTCAACTATTTGGTTGCTAATGCAACAGCTTGTTTAAAAATTAATTTTTTATTTTGAATATTCGTTTTCTTTGGGTTAAAAATTCATCTCTTTTGGTAAAAAATATTTTTTGATTGAAAATTCAACTATTTGGTTGACAAAGCAATATATTTCGACCTTAAATCTGAGGAATTGAAAGCGTTTGTATTGAATTCAATATGGTATGAAGGAAGCTCTGTAGTGGTAACATTTTCCAAAATTTTCAAATTCATTTAATTAAACCTTCCTCAATTTAAAAATGTCTAATACAATGTTCTAAGCAATGTGTGTGTGTGTGGATTTCTGAAAATATTCATTGCATTTTTTTAGCACTCAATAATATTTAAAAACTCGGCATTTTATAGTAAAACTTTTTTCATTAGCATGATTCAAAGTTGATGCAAGAATATAAAAGATTTCATGGTTCGAGACGAATCGATCGACCAATAATATTGATACATTTTATTGAAGAGTAGGGAAGTTATGGTAATTTATATATTTGGAAAATCGGTTTTTTATAGTAAAACTTTTTCCATTAAAATAATTCAAAGTTGATGCAAGAATATAAAAGATTGTTTGGTTCGAGACGAATCGATTGACCTACAATATTAATACATTTTATTGAAGATTAAGGAAGTTATGGTAATTTATATATTTTTCAAATCGGTTTTTTATAGTAAAACTTTTTCCATTAACATAATTCAAAGTTGATGCAAAAACAGAAAAGATGTGTTGATTCGACTCAAATCGTTTGACCTATAATATTAATACATTTTATTGAAGTGTAAGGAAGCTATGGTAATGTATAATATTTGAAAATACGGTTTTTTATAGTAAAACTTTTTTCTTTAACATAATTCAAAGTTGATGCAAGAATATAAAAGATTGCTTGGTTTGAGACGAATCGATTGACCTACAATATTAATACATTTTATTAAAGAGTAGGGAAGTTATGGTAATTTATATATTTTTCAAATCGGTTTTTTATAGTAAAACTTTTTTCATTAACATAATTCAAAGTTGATGCAAGAACAGAAAAGATGTGTTTATTCGAGTCAAATCGTTTGACCTATAATATTAATACATTTTATTGAAGTGTAAGGAAGCTATGGTAATGCATAATATTTGAAAATACGATTTTTTATAGTAAAACTTTTTTCTTCAACATAATTCAAAGTTGATGCAAGAATATAAAAGATTCCTTGGTTCGAGATGAATCGATTGACCTACAATATTAATACATTTTATTGAAGATTAGGGAAGTTATGGTAATTTATATATTTGGAAAATCGGTTTTTTATAGTAAAACTTTTTCCATTAACATAATTCAAAATTGATGCATGAACAGAAAAGATGTGTTGGTTCGAGTCAAATCGTTCGACCTATAATATTAATACATTTTATTGAAGTGTAAGGAAGCTATGGTAATGCATAATATTTGAAAATACGATTTTTTATAGTAAAACTTTTTTCTTCGACATAATTCAAAGTTGATGCAAGAACGGAAAAGATTCCTTGATTCGAGGCAAATCGATTGATTTATAATATTAATACATTTTATTGAAGATTAAGGAAGTTATGGAAATTTATATATATTTCAAATCGGTTTTTATATAGTAAAACTTTTTTCATTAACATAATTCAAAGTTGATCCAAGAATAGAAAAGATGTGTTGATTCGTTTTTCTTCAACATAATTCAAAGTTGATGCAAGAATATAAAAGATTTTTTGGTTCGAGACGAATCGATTGACCTACAATATTAATCCATTTTATTGAAGAGTAAGGAAGCTATGGTAATGCATAATATTTGAAAATACGATTTTTTATAGTAAAACTTTTTTCTTCAACATAATTCAAAGTTGATGCAAGAATATAAAAGATTGTTTGGTTCGAGGCAAATAGATTGATCTATAATATTAATACATTTTATTAAAGAGTAGTGAAGTTATGGTAATTTATATATTTGGAAAATCGGTTTTTCATAGTAAAACTTTTTTCATTAACATAATTCAAAGTTGATGCAAGAATAGAAAAGATGTAATGATTCGAGTCAAATTGATTGACCTATAATTATAATACATTTTCTTGAAGAGTAAGGAAGCTATAGTAATGCATAATATTTGGAAATACGACTTTTTATAGTAAAACTTTTTTCTTCAACATAATTCAAAGTTGATGCAAAAATATAAAAGATTGTTTGGTTCGAGGCAAATAGATTGATCTATAATATTAATACATTTTATTAAAGAGTAGGGAAGTTATGGTAATGTATATATTTGGAAAATCGGTTTTTCATAGTAAAACTTTTTTCAGTAACATAATTCAAATTTGATGCAAGAATAGAAAAGATGTGTTGATTCGAGTCAAATCGATTGACCTATAATATTGATACATTTTATTGAAGAGTAAGGAAGCTATATAGTGATGCATAATATTTGAAAATACGGTTTTTTATAGTAAAACTTTTTACTTCAACATAATTCAAAGTTGATGCAAGAACGGAAAAGATTCCTTGATTCGAGGCAAATCGATTGATCTATAATAATAATAATAATACATTTTATGAAAGAGTAGGGAAGTTATAGTAATTTATATATTTGGAAAATCGGTTTTTCATAGTAAAACTTTTTCCATCAACATAATTCAAAGTTGATGCACGAATAGAAAAGATGTGTTGATTTAAGACGAATCGATTGACCGATAGCATTGAAATATTTTATTGAAGAGTAAGGAAGCTATAGTAATGCATAATATTTGAAAACACGATTTTTTATAGTAAAATTTTTTTCACTAACATAATTCAAAGTTGATGCAAGAACGGAAAAGATTCCTTGATTCGAGGCAAATCGATTGATCTATAATATTAATACATTTTATTAAAGAGTAGGGAAGTTATGGTAATTTATATATTTGGAAAATCGGTTTTTCATAGTAAAACTTTTTCCATTAACATAATTCAAAGTTGACGCATGAATAGAAAAGACTTTTTGATCATAAATTTTCAAATAGAGTAATTCTGACAATTTTTGTAAAGAAATCATAAAGCTGGAAAAGGGACAGGGTGCGACAGAACTTTTCCCTTCCCTTTTCCAGCTCGAAAAATCATCATTCCGAATACAAAATTTGATTTGTCTGATTTTTCTTTGTATTTAAAAAATGTTTGTATTATTTTTTAATTTTGTATTTTTCGTAAATTTCTATTTTTAAATTGAGCAAAATGAAGACTTTGGTTTGTCTATTATTGAAAAAAATAACTAATGCTTCCTCTATGAGGAAGCAAATACATTCGCTAAAGGGAAGCAAAGTGCTCGTCAAATGAGCACCATATAATTATAAATACAAACAAAGTGGAAACACTCGAGATCGAATTCAATATGGAATTTACAAAAATTGTATTGAAAAGAACTGATTCCCCCATTTTCGTGTAAATAGGGGGATAAATATATAGGAGGGTCCATAATAGGCCAAAATTGGTAACGTAGTTTATGGACGGCCCCTATACACCAATAACAATAAATGAAAACGTAGAATGAACCCTGTTAGTCCAGTCTAGATTCTAGAATCTGACAAACAGGATGTTTCCCAATTGCTCATTGGATTAAAATTCATGAGCATCTCAGGATTAATTTCCGATTTAAGTGCCATAAGCCATATTAAATAATGTTAAAGTCCTTCCTCTGCCTTGTTCCGCTTCTGACGCACATGCGTGACAGACACGCATGCACGCGGCCGGGACTAACCTTACCTCAATACAAATTACTTATCCTCTGGCGAAAGAAGACCAAAAAGAAGAAAAAACTTGCTTAAGGGTTTAGTTAGTAGTAGACCGCAGTAGCAATAGCAAGTAGCAACTTGGAACTGAAGATGCACGTTCTATCAGAAATGCATCTTCACCGCGAAGCATCGCGAAGTGGAAAACGTTCTCCTGAGTGGAATTTAAATTTCTTCGATTGCATCCTAGAGAGGAATTCTGCGCTTTTTGGTAGATTTTTTTATTTATTATTAGGGGTTCGTAGCCCTGGGCAGAAATTATATATAGTTTCGGTGGATTTTTCCGGGAGAGGAAGTGGAGGAAGTACCTAGCCGATGTTACCTCACACTCTAGCCGACCTTATTTCACACTCTAGCCAACTTTACCATGTATCTTAGCCAATTTTATCCCGTATCTTAGCCGACCTTATCATGTACCTCAATCGACTTTACGCCATACCATAGCCGACTTTACCTCACACCCTAGCCGAAATTCTTGCACACACTAGCCAACTTCATCCCGTACCTCAGCCGACCATATCTTGTGACCCAATCGATTTTACCCCGTACCGTAGCCGATATTACCTTGTACCGTAGCCAACTTTACCTCATTCCCTAGCCGACCTTAGTCCATACCCTGGCCTACTATACCCCGTACCATAGCCGATTTTACCCCGTAACTTAGCGCAACTTATCCTGTACTCGAATCGACTTAACCTCATATCTCACCCGACTTTACCCCATACCGTAGCCGACTTTACCCCATACCCTAGCCGACTTTACCCCACACCCTAGCCGACTTTACCTCGTGCCCTAGCAAGGAAAGTGAGGGAAGTGGAAAAAAGAAGTGGGGGAAGTGAGGGAGGGGCCTATGGAGAGGTGGGGTGCACGTGGGAATTAGGGGAAGGGGAAAATGAAGTGTGGGGAAGTGAAAGGTGGGGAAGTAGGAGAAGTGATGGGAGGGGAAGTGATGGTTAACTATTTTTGGAATTCTTATTGGTAAATAATTCGTAGATACACTGAAAAAAAACTTGTTTGAATTATTATTAGCGATTAATAATGATAAATTATTGCAGAATAATTACAAAGAAAACTATTTTTAATATTTTATTATAAATTTATAAATTTTATTATGAATTATATTATAAATTTTATTTATAAATACATGTGTTTATAACACAGTTAATGTAAAATTTATTTAGTACTCAAATATATAATATTTATAATAATTTATTGTAATACCTCTCCATTGACCAGTAATCAATCGCTGATACCTTAATTTTTTGTTCAAAATCTTCAAAAATTTACATCTGACTTTCAATTTTCTGAAATATTTACAAGTTTTAAATTATTTTTTAATCTTTTTAAAACTTCTAAATATCTCTTAAACTTTATCGAATTTTTTCTCAAATTTTATAATCTTACAAAATTGAATAAATTATGTTTGAAAATTTTTTATATATATTTTTTTTTTAAATATTAAAAAATCATTTGAAATGTTTTGAAATATTTTTCAATTCTCGCTTAGAATTCATTATTCAAATTTTTTCCATTTTTCAATCTTAAATTTTCCCATGAATCTTAAAAAAATGTATTCTCTTGAAACCGTACAAAATTCTTGAAACACTTCTTAATTTTGTTTCAGATCTTCAAAAACCCATATTTTGTTTTAAATTTTCGGACCTGTTTTCAAATTCTAAATTATTTTTGAAAAAAGACGCATTTTTAAAGAAAATAGTTGAATCTTCAATCAAAAAAGATTCTTTTTAAACCAGCTGCATTTTTAACCAAAAATATTAAATTGTACCAAAAGAGACAAATTTTTTATAAAATATTAAATTTTTTCACCAGTAAATATGAATTTTCAACAAAAAAATAATTTTAAAACAAATAGGTGAATTTTTAACCAAAAATATCAATTTTTTTAAATCCGAATTTTCAAAGATACAGTTACCTTTTCAACCAAGGAGATTAATTTTCAACTTATATGAAAAATGCTTAAAAAGCTTCTACATTTTCTTCGAAATTTTAAAAAACTCACATTTCGTTTGAAGTTTTTCGAAATATTTTCAAACTTTTAATTATTTCTTAATCTCTTTAAATCTTCTGAACGTTCTAAATATCTTTTTAACTGACTCGAATTGTTCCTAAAATGTTAAAAAATATTTCAAAATAAAAAAATTGCCTTAAAATCTTCCAGATTGTTTTCGACATTTTTAGAAATCTCTTGAAAATTTTTTATGAAACTTAATTTTTTTAAATATAAAATCATTTAGAATTTTCCCAGGATTTTGAGAAAATTGTGCGCTTTTTTAAACATTTCTAAATTCAAAATTTCTAATTTTGAATGTTTTAAAAACTTCTAAACGTTCTAAATATGTTTTTAAATGATTCTAATTTTTCCTAGAATTTAAAAAAAAATTCTAAACCCGCTAAATATCTTTTAAAATGATGTTATTTTTTATAAAATTGTTTTAAAATCCTACCTAACTAGAAAAAATTTCCTTGAAATCTTCCCGATTCTTCTTTGAAAGTTTCAAAATCTTTTGAAATTTTATGAAAGATTCTGTTAAAATTCATTTTTCAAAATAAAAAATCATATGAAATTTTCCTATAACTCTTAATAAAACTTTCTTATTCTCTCGAAACCTTTCAAAATTCTTAAAACGCTTCTAAATTTTCTTTCAAAATCTTCTCAAATTTCTTATTATTTTTGAAAAAATACGAATTTGTAACAAAATAGTTGAACCTTTAACCCAAAAAGATTCTTTTTAAACCAGCTGCATTTTTAACAACAAAGATTAAGATTTTAACGAAAGAGACTAAGTAGCAGTAACATGATTTACTAACCAAAATAGTTGTACCAACAATTTTATTAGTTGGCCTAACAATTTTTATTAGTTGTCCTAACAATCTTATTAGTTGTCCCAACCATTTTATTAGTTTCCCCAACAATTTTACCTATTAGGCACATTTTAAAAATCTAGAATTGTCTTTTCAAAAATATTCTATTAGGTACGTATGTGGTAACCAAAATTATAAATTAATTTCAAAAATGTGCAAAACTGTGGCTTTAAGTGATTTAAATGGTTTCCTATGAGGCACTTTAAATTCTTTAGATTTTAAATCGAAATATATTGAATTTTCATCTAAATAGTTGAATTTTCAACAAAAAAAGATTTTCTACCAAAAAAAGATGAATTTTCAAACCAAAAAGACGAATTTTCAAAAAAAAACATTAATTTTGAATCAAACCGTTGCATCAACCAAAATTTAAAATTTTCAAGCAAAGAAGACGAATTTTTTGGAAGACAGTGGAATTTTCAACAAAAAAGTTAATTTTTAACACAGAAAGATGAATTTTCAATCTCAAAGGACGAATTTTTAACAACACTGTTAAATTTTTGACCAGAAAAAATAACTTCATCAAAACAGTTGAATTTTAAAGAAACTAATTAAATTCTTGAGAAAATAGTTGCATTTTTATCTAAGCAGTTGAGTTTTGAACCAAAGAAAATTTTCTACTAAAAGAGATGAATTTTCAACGCAAAAAGAAAAATCTTCAACAACAAAAAAATCAATTTTTAATTGAACCGTTGCATTACACAAATAGTTAAATTCTCAAGCCAAAAGGACGAATTTTTTCGAAGAAAGTCAAATTTTCAACAAAAAAGTTCATTTTTAACCCATAAAGATTTTTCTGCCATAAAAGATGAATTTTCAATCCAAAAGAACAAACTTTTAACAAAGCAGTTGAATTTTTGACCAAAATAATTCATTTTAACGTAATTATTGAATTTTAAACAAACTAATTAAATTTTTAACAAAACAGTTGAATTTTTATCCAAAAAAATTTTCAACAAACAAGATTAATTTTTTACCCGCAAATAGATGAACTTTCAACAAAATTGATGAATATTCTACCAAATAGTCAAATTTTCAAATTATAAAGGACACATTTTCAACCAAAAATTAAATACTTAATTTTTCAGATACAAAAATTAATTAAAAAAAAAAAATTCTAACAAAATAGTTAAATTTTCAAATAAATAGTTTAATTTTCACCCAAATGAATTTTCAACCTATTAGTCCAATTTTCTACCACACAGCTAAATTTTAAGTTGAAAAATTAATTTTTACCCCAAAAAAGGGACGTTTTGAACAAAACACTTCAATTTTCACCCAAAGAGATGCATTTTTTACTAAAATTATGAATCTTCCACCAAAAAAAATAATTTTTGAGCTAGTATTTCTACGTTCAGCCAAGGAGTTGAATTTTCGAAAAAAAATTAAGTTTCAATAAAAAATATAGTTGATATTTCAACAAAAAAAATATTTCAATTTTTAATAAAACACGATTAAATTAACTAAAAAAGACAAATTTTCAACAAAATAGTTGAATCGTCAACCAAAACAGATTAATTTCCAACCTAACAATTGGATTTTTAACCCAAAAAATTGATTTTCTACTGAAAAAGACGAATTTTCAACAAAATGCATAAATTTTTAATCAAATAGTTGAATTTTCGACCAAGAAGATTAATTTTCTATCAACAAATTCAAATTTTTTTTACAAAATACATTAATTTTCAAACAAATAGTTAAATTTTGAACCCAAAAAAAATTATTTCTCAACCAGAAAACGACTCGTTAAATTTTCAGTTAAAAAACTTAATTTTTATCAAAAAAAAAAGAACGAATTTTCAACAAAATAGTAAAATCCTAAACTAAAACCGATAACTTTAATCAAACAGTTGCATTTTTAATAAAAAAAGATGAAATTTCGCCCAAAAGAGATTAATTTTTAAACCAAAAAGAAGAATTCTCAGCTAAAAAGTAAAAAACCAAAAGTAAAAAAAAATAAACAAAATATTTACATTTTTAACCAAAGAGATAAATCTTCAACTAAAAACATTTCTTTTTAACAAAGTATTTTAACTTTTAATCAAGTAGTTGAATTTTCAATGAAATAGTTAATATTCAAACAAAAAAATATTTTAATTTCAAAGGAAACAAAATTGAATTTAACCAAAAAAGACGAATATTCAACAAAATAGCTGAATCCTCAAATCAAAACTGATTAATTTTCAACCAAACAGTTACATTTTTAACCAAAGAATTGATTTTCTATCAAAAAATACGAATTTTCAACAAAAAAATTAATTTTCAATCGAACAGTTGATTTTTTGACTAAAATCATGAATCTTCAACCAAAAAAAAAATAAATTTTTAATAAAGTAATTCAACTTTCTGACAAGGAGTAGAATTTTCATCCCAAAATTTGCAATCAAAAATATAATAGTTGATATTTCAACGAAACAAGATTTTAATTTTAAATAAGACGCAATTGAATTAAACGAAAAAAGACTAATTTTCAATAAAATAGTTAAATCCTCAACCAGAACCGATTGATTTTCAACCAAACAGTTGCATTAAAAAAAAAATTCTGCCAAAAAAGACAAATTTTCGACAAAATGCATAAATGTTTAATCAAATAGTTGAATTTTTAACGAAAAAAGTTAATTTTGAACAAAACAGTTGAATCTTCAACCAAAAAATGAATTTTTAATAAAGAATTGTTCAACTTTAAACCAAGGAGTTGAATTTTCAATAAAAAATATAATAGTTGATATTTCAACAAAAAAAATATTGTAATTTTAAATGAAACACAATTGAATTCAACAAAAAAAGACGAATTTTCAACAAAATACTCGAATCCTCAACCGAAAAAGATTAATTTGCAGCCAAACAGTTGAATTTTCAACTAAATTTATTTAACCAGAAAAGAATAAATTTTCAAAAAATGCATAAATTTTTAATCAAAAAGTTGTCTTTTTAACAACAAAAAAGGTATTTTGAACCAAACCGTTGAATTTTCAACTAAAAATTAATTCTTAAATGCATAAATTTTTAATCAACAAGTTGACTTTTTAACAAAAAAAAGTTAATTTTGAACCAAACCGTTGAATTTTCAACTAAAAATGAATTCTTAATAAAGTAGTTCAAATTTCAAGCAAGGAGTTGAATTTTCAACCTGAAACAAAATGAATTTTCAATTAAAAAGATTAATTTTTTACCAAAAGAGAAATTTTTTTAACAAAATACATGGATTTTCAATTTAAAAAGATAAATTTTAAACAAAAAATCACCAAAAATATGAATTTTCAAGCAAGAAGATTAATTTTCAACCTAAAAAGATGAATTTTCAATACAAAATATAATAGTTTATATTTTAGCAGAAAAAAATTCAAATTTCAAATAAATCGCAAATGAATTTAACCAAAAATGATGAATTTATAACAAAATAGTTGAATCCTCAACCAAAACAGATTAATTTGCAGCTAAACAGTTACATTTTTAACCAGGAAAGAATAAATTTCCAACAAAATGCATACATTTTTAATCCAAAAGTTAAATTAAAAAAAAAAGTTAATTTTGAACCAAGCAGTTGAATTTTCAACTAAAAAATTAATTGTTAATAAAGGGGTTCAACTTTGAACCAAGCAGTTGAATTTTCAACCTAAAACAAAATGAATTTTCAATCAAAAAGATCAATTTGAAATAAAAAATCACCAAGAATATACATTTTTAAACAAAAAGATTAATTTTTAACCTAAAGAGTTGAATTTTCAATAAAAAATGTAATAGTTGATATTTTAATAAAAAATGATTTAAATTTTAAATAAAATGAATTTGTAACAAAATAGTTGAATCCTCAACCAAAACAGATTAATTTTCAGTCAAACAGATTCACTTTTAACCAAAAAAGAATAAATTTCCAACAAAATGCATAAATTTTTAATCCAAAAGTGAAATTTTTAACAAAGAAAAAGTTAATTTTGAACCAAGCAGTTGAATTTTTAACTAAAAAATGAATTGTTAATAAAGTGGTTCGACTTTCAACCTAGGAGTTGAATGTTCAACCTAAAATAGAATGAATTTTCAATCAAAAAGATTAATTTGTTACCAAAGGAGAAATTTTTTTAACAAAATACATGGATTTTCAATTAAAAAAGATAAATTTGAAATAAAAAATCACCAAGAATATACATTTTTAAACAAAAAGATTAATTTTTAACCTAAAAAGTTGAATTTTCAATAAAAAAATGTAATAGTTGATATTTTAATAAAAAATGATTTAAATTTTAAATAAAATGAATTTGTAACAAAATAGTTGAATCCTCAACCAAAACAGAATAATTTGCAGCCAAACAGTTGCATTTTTAACCAGAAAAAAACAAATTTTCAACAAAATGCATACATTTTTAACCAAATATTTCAATTCTCAACAAAAAAGTTAATTTTCAACCAAACAGTTGAATTTTCGACCAGAATTATCAATGTTCAACCAAAAAAAATGAAACGAAATAATTGTTCAAACAATTTATTATTGTTAATAATATTAGCTTTGAATAATGCTAGAAATTTCTATTTTTTCTGAAACTTTCAACTTTTTGTCCACTTTTCTCTTGGAGTAAGTTAATATTTAACTTAATTCAGCAAGAATAATTGTTACAATTAATTATTATTGTTTATAGCTATCTTCTTCTATATTAATACTAGAGAGTGACGGTTTTTTTTCTGTAATTTTTAACTTTTTGTCCACTTTGTAATTAGAGTGAAGTAATAATTCCTTCAAGTTAACAAAAATAATTATTTAAACAATTTATCATTGTTAATAATATTCTGTTTGCTTAATGGTAGAAAGTTAAAAACATTTTTAACTGTTTGTCTATTTGTCACTTGCAGTGACTTAATAATTAATTTAAGTGAGCCAAAAAGAAGTATTCAAACAAATTATTATTGTTAATAACTATTTTCATCAATATTAATGTCAGAGTGTTGCGGTTTTTTCTGAAATTTTTAACTATTTGTCTATTTTTCATTTGGAGTGACTTAATAATTAATTTAAGTGAGCCAAAAAAAAGTATTCAAACAAATTATTATTGTTAATAACTATCTTCATCAATATTAATGTCATATAGTTGCGGTTTTTTTTCTGAAATTTTTAACTATTTGTCTATTTTTCATTTGGAGTGACTTAATAATTGATTTAAGTGAGCAAAAATAAGTATTTAAACAAATTATTATTGTTAATAACTATTTTCATCAATATTAATGTCAGATAGTTGCGGTTTCTTTCTGAAATTTTTAACTATTTGTCTATTTTTCATTTGGAGTGACTTAATAATTGATTTAAGTGAGCAAAAATAAGTATTCAAACAAATTATTGTTGTTAATAACTATCTTCATCAATATTAATGTCAGATAGTTGCGGTTTTTTCTGAAATTTTTAACTATTTGTCTATTTTTCATTTGGAGTGACTTAATAATTGATTTAAGTGAGCAAAAATAAGTATTGAAACAAATTATTATTGTTAATAACTATCTTCATCAATATTAATCTCAGATAGTTGCGGTTTTTTCTGAAATTTTTAAGTTTTTGTCCATTTTTCACTTAGTCAAGTAATAATTAATGCAAGGTAATAAAAATAGTTGTTCGAACAATTTATTATTGTTTATAACTATCTTCTCTAAGATAAGTGCTAGAAAGTCGCGGGTTTTTAAAAATGATTACCGTTACCTTGTAATTTTACTTATGAACAAATAATAAATAAACTTTAGAGAGAAACATATTTTAAACAATCTCTTTCTTTTTCATGAATATATTTTGCTGGAGGGAAGGCTGATATCCAAACATGTGCAATTGTACATTTTTCATTTACAATTTTTTTTAAAGTCAGGGAAAAACGAGAGGAAAAGTCAGCGATTTAGAAAAAAAGTCTGGTAAAAGTCAGGGAATTTATATAACTTTAAATAACTGTCAAGCAGAATAAATTTGAAATTTTTAAATTTTTATTTGAAATTGTTTTATTCCGCTTATAAAAGATTCTAGGTTCAAAATGTTACAAATTAAATACTCTGATATTTGAATATTAATGGTCAGGGAAAATGAAAAATTGGTCAGGGAAAAATTACAGAATTTTTTAAATAAATTTTTGCTGTAACCCTGATATTACATTCTTGTTAGTAATTTATTACTTTTTTTGCAGTTGCTTCCTCCTGAAAATTATCTTTTTAGTTGTAAATTTTATTATTTGTTTGAAAATTCAACAGTTTAATTCAAAAGTCAATCTTTTTGCTTGAAAATTCCACTATTTCGTAGAAAATTTACCTTTTGAGAAAAATTCATATTTTGGCGTTGAAAAATCAATTGAAATGTTTTTTGGATAAAAATCCAACTATTTTTTTGAAAATTTGTCTTTTTGCTTCAAAGAGTCATCTGCTTTAGTAGAAATTTCATCTTTCTTCGATAAGAATGCAACTGTTTGATTGAAAATTCAATAATTTTGTTGAAAAGTCATCCTTTTTAGTCAAAATTTCACCTTTTTGTTGAAAAATCACCTAAAATCTTTTTTAGATGAAAGTTCGACTATTTTTTTTTAAATTTATCTTTTTTATTTAAAAATGCATCTGTCTGAGTAGAAAATTAATATTTCTCGGATAAGAATGCAACTGTTTGGTTGATCCTTTTTGGTCCAAAAATCTACTGTTTTGTTGAAAATTCAACTATTTCGTAGAAAATTTACCTTTTCAGAAAAATTCACATTTTGTCTTGAAAAATCAACTGAAATCTTTTTTTGATGAAAATTCGACTTTTTTTTGTGAAAATTGATCTTTTTCATTAAAAACTTCATCTGTCTGAGTATAAAATTTATCTTTCTTTGATAAGAATGCAACTGTTTGGTTGAAAATTCCATAAATTTGTTAAAAAGTCATCCTTTTTGGTCCAAAATCTACTTTTTTGTTGAAAATTCAACTATTTCGTAGAAAATTTACCTTTTGAGAAAAATTCACATTTTGTGTTGAAAAATCAATTTAAATATTTTTTGGATGAAAATTCAACTATATTTTTTAATATTTGTCTTTCTGATTTAAAAAATTATCGGTTTTGGTAGAAAATTAATCTTTCTTGGATGAAAATGCAACTGTCTTATTGAAAATCAAATAATTTTTTTTAAAAAGTCATCCTTTTCGTATGGAAATTCAACTGTTATTATTGAAAGTTCGTCTTTTTGGGTTGAGAATTCAAGTATCTTTGTAGAAAATTTACTTCTTATTTTAACTATTTTGTTTTCAAATTTTTTTGAACCACTTTGTTAAGAAATCATTTTTTTGTTGAAGATTCATATTTTTAGTGGAAAATTCACCTCTTTGGTTAAAATTTACTATTTAGTTGAAAACTGATCTTTTTTAATTGAAAATTTAACTGCGTGGGTAAAAGTTGAACTATTCCGTTGAAATTGTTTTTTAATGAAGCTTTATCTCGTTGGTTGAAAATTTAACTATTTTATTGAAAATTCCTAATTTTCTGGTTGAAAATTCAATTTTTGTACAGAAAATTCGTCTTTTGGCTTTAAGGTTCAACAATTTAGGTGAACTTGTTTTTCTTTCATTACTGAAAAATATTTATTTGTTGAAAATTCGTCTTTTTGATTTTAAAATTCATTTTTTCAAATGAAATTTCATCCTTCTTGGTTGAAATATCAACTATTACACTTTTTTGATGCGAATTTATCTCTTAAGGTTGAAAATTCAACTATTTCTTTGAAAATTTAATTGTTTTTTAGAGAATTTAATTATTTTGTAGAAAAATTAAGTATTATCTTAAGAAGTCATCTTTTATCGTAGGAGAGTCACTTTTTTTGATTAAAATAAATAAATTTGAAATGTTTAACTTGTATATGAATGTTAATGGTATTTGAATGTTAATGGGCAAAAAAAATGGTCGAGGAAAAATCATAGAATTTTGAAAATGAAGTTTTCACCTTGCAAAGCATGGATTATGTCCGTCCAAAAAGTTTAGGCACCGCGATTTTTGTACAGATTTTCGTGAAAATCTCAGCAGAAAAAAATTCTAAAAATATGAGACAACATGCATGTTGCAGTTGAAGGTTTTGCCAATACTGATACAGAGTTTCAAAATTTTCAGATGATTAGCGATTATTTCCGGGCTAGTGAAAGGTGAAAAGCATAATAATCATATTATCATTTCAGAATACTCAACTTTGAATGGCTGTAAGTCACTGAAAAAAATTATGAAAAATCCGCAAAAAATATATGGGTTTCGTTGATCCTTTCTGTTCCCAGTGGTAATATTTAGAGTCATAAATAATTATTTGTTCATAAGTTATTGACAAAAGAGTGGGGATGCGTCATTTCCGGAACTAAGGAACGTACAGAGATGATTCTTGAAGCAAATTACACATTTT